>MJUT01041536.1:488059-540361 GCA_002080005.1 Gigantidas platifrons
AAATCTTAGTTCTCATATTTAATATGGTCATTTATATGCAAAGGTTGGCCATATCCATTCAATTCGTTGAAATGCACTGCACTAAGACGCATATAACTTATAATTTTTTTTTATATATTGATCAGCATCCGGGTAACAATTGCGTTCTATTTATAGAACTATTTACAAACAGACACGTGTCTGCAATTTAAAAAAAATAACTACAGTATTCTTATTCCAATTGTTGCAATTTGATTATGAGGTCTGAGAAATAATTATTTATTTACAACTTGCTTCAGTTTTTGACGTTTGTTCTATACTGATTTTCTACAAAGAATCTAGATAGAAGTTCTGCTGAAGACTACAAATTATGAGTTATTACAATTGTTGTGGTATTAGACCAAAGCACAGTAACATTTCAAAAAGGATGGGGGAGGGTGTTATTACAATTTGTGTGGTATTAGACTAAGGCACAGTAATATTTCAAATGGGGAGGGGGGTATTACAATTTGTGTGGTTTTGAGATCAAAATAGTGGCAATGATATGTTTTATCAGTTGGTTGTTAATTTGCGGAGTATGTTCCCATCCTAGGAGGTTTTCAATCTCCATTACTAACCAATAAGGCAACGTAACTGATTATAAGATTAAGCTCATTATATTCTTGTTTATTCATAATTATAAAAAAAAAAATGTTTCGCAAAAGTGACTAATGGTCTCAAAATCCTGGCTAAATCCCTGGTACATGTACTTCAGGGTATATTGTTTTTTTTTACTTAAGTTATCCATGACTGTCTGATAACTTTTAAAGTGTATAACAATGTTATTTTTGAATTTTGCAATGCTGTCTTTATTGTGATAAGGTTTTTGTTTTTATTAAATAATATAATGATGAAGAAAACATTTTTTTTGTTTTATTTAGCCATTTATTGAAAGATATCATGAAGGCATTGTAACTTGGATCCATTGAGAACAATTTAAATTGTACATCAGGACTGTTCCATTTACACATATAAGGTACCCTGTACCAAGGGAAGGCACTTTCAAAATAGGGGAACAGCCCATAGAAACAATTTAGGATTTGGGTTTTCTATATATTTAGATTGAAGTTCTGATACAACCACACATAGCAGCAATTTAAAAATGTCTTCCCCAGGTGGCTTACATGTTTCAATGGAACAACCCTCATGTGCAATGGTGAACATAATGAAGTGCCCTTTAACAACGCTCATCGCGATCGAAAGTGCCCTTTTATACAAAAAAATGTGTGCCCTTTTCAGATCCTAGATTTAACACAAGGTAAGCTGGGATATTATGGCCGTAGTTTTATTTTGGTTTATTTGGTGCCTCTCTTGAAAGTGCCAAAATTAAACACGCCAAAAAATAACGTCCACTAAAATAAAAAATACCAATATTACAAAATGTTCTAGTACGATATTGATCAAACTCAAACTAGTCCATCTTAAAATTATCAATAGTATTCACAACTCAAGTATTTATGTTTCCTTCGAAAGTTGTGAGTAGATATCAGGATCATGTGGTAAATTTAAAATTAGTAGAATTCGTAGGCTCGTAGCCATTTGAATCAAAATGTCGTCTAAGTCAATACTGCAGTTTTTTAAACCTAAACAACAGGATTTATTAGTTGACAGTACCAATGTTGATAAATGTACCAAAATAAAGCAAACATCTTTTGGAAAGCACCAAAATTAAACATCCATAGTTTGACAGAAAACCGCCAAAATATCCCAATTTACGGCAGTGAAACTTCTTCTCAATAATACGTTTATTTTCCTGAGGTTGTTCTATCAAATTAAACATGGATCTGTATCTAAAACCTTCTCTTAGACTCTTAAATAATGACAGATTACAAGTTTAAATGTGTTAGATTTGTGCATTTCGGTAAATAGGCCAAGAAATTGGCAAGTTGATATTCTAATTATCAGAATAAGGATATCCCATCAATATGAAATGAAATAAAAACAAGAGGTTGAACATATATCATGCTTATGCACAGGTGAACATTTAAAATATTGTGTCTCACCACTATGCAAAGCTTGAAGTGTTCAAAGTTAACTTTAATTTGAAAAAATGAAAATAAATTAGAATCCCTGCATATCATGGCTAATTTACATGTTCACAGCAGTGTACACTTCTTCCACAATATTTTCTATATTGGAATTATAATCATTAGTTTCTAGCACTGTAATAACCTCTGATAGAGTTTCATCTTGACCGACATCTTCATTGGGAATTTCTTTAAACTGAACTTGTAGAGTACTCGAAGAAGTTTCTAATTTTGTCTTCGGCTTACTTAGGAAAGATGCCATGTAACTTTTTATCTGACTTGGATTCAACCGCTCCAACTTCTTACAAACTTGTTCTCCCTATTCATCGCATGATTTTCGAACTTCATTGGCAAGTGCAACATAATCTGGCCTTTTTCCTGTTTTTCAGACATATTTTGTTCAGTTTCACTATATGTTTTTCCATCAATTTCTTTATTTGTAAGAATGCTTCTGGAAAATAAAAGTGATATACGATATATACAGTACATGTATAATTTGTATTTGTCAACCTTATTCTTCAGTGTTGGAAGTTCATGTTAAGTGGTTTCTTAATAATGGATTGCTAGTTTCTTTAATTATGCCTTTGTTGTCAAATAAATCTGTTGACGAAAAAATAAACCCATTTTTTTTTAATTGGCTGCCTTCTGGAGGAGAAAATTTCTTTGGAAATCTGTTCTCAATGAGATTAAAATACACTATAATCAAGCCAAAATATGTAGGGAAGTAGTTACTACATGTTTCTAAAGCTTGCTTTAATTCATTCTATATTTTTCGGAAATGGATATATATCAAATATTACTCCAGATTTCTATGAAAATAAATAATTGTATCCTTGCTCTATACAACAAAATATTTCATCTGTCTCAGTTTCACTAGTCTACATGTACATTTGCACTCAAAATAGCCAGTAGGCCTTATTTTTTATAAGCTTGAAAAGGCATAATTCAACGGCTGAAATAACATTAGCCAAAATAACAGAAATGTGTCAATGTGCTACAAATGCCCCGGCCTCCTGTAACTTTAAAACCCAAAATTCAAGTTTGACATATCCTTTATTGTTGATTACAAAATAACCAAATTTCAAATCAATCAAGATTCAGTTGAGGTTTGGAAGTTATTGAACAGATATATTGTACAGTGGGATGGAATTTATTGTTGCACAATAATAATGTAAAGCTGTATTTCACAGACCAAACTAAGGGACCAAGCTTTCAACTTACATGTATATACATTTTGTTTACATGTATAATTTAAGTCAAATAAGGGGGGCTATGGTTTTAAACTTTTTGCCCTGGAGTTAAAAATTATTGACGCTTTGCAACAAAATATTTTTTTTCTTCTAAATTTATCATTATTTCATATACTATAATGCATGAATCAGAATATTTGTTTTCTTCACCCACACCAAAATAGTTGTTTAGTATTTGTAAAAAAACATAGCCGACTTTTCTCAAGTTGAATAGTTAGTCTCTTAACAAGTCTGTTCACTGAATGGACCTTCTGGCAATAACCACTTAGAAATGTTTTTCTCTTGAGGTATTTAGCTTACCAGAACCAACTTGAATAGTTTGTCTTGTTTTCAGGGAATACTCTTTGCATAAGGAAGGACTTGCTCCATGGTTATCTTTAGATCTGGTCTTTCCATTGTTGTGCTTTGAATATACACATAAAACTTTGCCTCTCCTCCATCTAGTTCCAAAGTATTCTCTGTTTCTGGTATATCTTGAGATTCAATCACAATGAATCGTCGATGGTGACAATTTCGCTATGTACAAGATAAAAAGGGCCTTTCTACGTATTTTTTCAGATGATTTCAGGCCAACGATAAGGAAAGCTGCATCAGCTTTACATTGGAATATATGTATAATGTTTGAACTGCATGGCAAGTTGCAAAAGTTAGAAAAATAACACGGTGTCACTGGAGGCTGCCATTTCTAATTTTATAATCTTAGAAGTGAAGACTTCCGAAAAGGGAGATTACTCCGTCACTTTCTCTATCAGATAGACATGTGTATTTTCTTGCTCAACTTTAAAGTTCGGATTGAAAATGGGAATTATATATATCATATGTAATTTATTTACAATAAACACACAAATCACCTTTAATAAGAATCACTAATAGTTTATTGCAAATATTTGCATATATTTTAAACAATGCCTTTTAAGCTAAAATTGCACACACGACCATACTTTTGGGTGCAAGAACTTTTTTGCGAATTATTTGCCAAGGGCAGATTTTTTATATATTTTAGTTTTGAGATTGGTCTGTTTGCAAATGGTCATTTCAAGTCAAAGAAATCTCCCCCAACTCCAATATTGTGCATCAAAATTAAGGAATTTTACTGATTTTGAAAATTTGTCTATATAGCATATTTTGTGATAGCCTTAAAAATTTTCACAAAGTTTTTTTTCAAAAATTGTTTTTGGTGATCATTGTCTTTAAACATTATGCTTTGAGGAAACAATGTGATTTTTTTACTTCTGAGATATGTATTAACAATAATAAACCGTCAAAATAGGGGCGTTTTTTATCCATTGTTAAGGATTTTTGCAATGGTTAAGGGCTAAAATGAAAATCCTCATTTTACAAGAAAAATGAAAATATATAGGAAATATGTATGATATATTTCAAAATACTAGGCATCAATTATTTAGAAAATGTATTACTTTTTTTCTTACTGAAATTAGCTTTGTTACATTTTTGGGGATTTTGCATGGTTTTCTGTGAGACAGACACTTAAAAGCAAAAAAGAAACAAAATGCAAATCAAAGCAAAATACAAAGACAAAACAGAAAACAAACAAATTCAAATCAAAGGAAACAAAACAAAAAACAAAAACCAAATAAACAAAAAACAAAAAACAAAAAACAAAAACAGCAAGACAAACACAACAACTGGTAACAAGCAAAAACAAAGGGCCTAACTAATGAGGAGAGCACAATAATGTTACCTGTACCTGAAGTTTAACATATGCACTATTAAGGGAATATAGATTTTAGATACAAATGCATGAGTTAACCAATTACAGTGCAGAAGCACTACCAACTGGGAGGATGATACTCCCTCGGCATAGTAATCCACCAGTAGAGGTATCGACTCAGTGATAGTAATAAAAACGTACATATCGAATTTAGTGCGTATGATATTTTCTCAAATAAACTTCTTAAGGTGCAACTGCACTACCAAAACCTTATAATGTTCTCAGTAATCCTACTGTTATCACCTTGCATTAGTTTATATATATGGGGAATCCGTGTCATCAGCGATTACAGGTACATTTGCTATTGTCTGTGTCTCTTTCTTAATATCTTGAGATTGAGGACTAAGAGGCCTTCCTAGGCATCTAGTCTTATTTTTCAGATTGTGTGCGATATACATTTTAATGACATTCTAATTAGTTACTGAGTATATCTGTATTTACTATGTAAGGCGTAAAAAGATTTTGCTTAAGAAAAGTCAAATAGATTGTGTATCACTAATCTGTAAATACATGTATATATATATATAGTCATGTTGGATAACATTAAAGAGAAATGAAATAAAAAAGATAAGACATCATAATTTCTAGGAAAACTAGAGGTGTTGTTAAATGAATCCAAATGAGTCATCATATTATTAATGCATAGCATCGGTAGTGCATAGCAACTTCATTTGCATCGTCTATTCCCAGAAACCATGGTGGCTATTACAATAATGAAATTAATCAACGCCTGAAACAGAATCGACAAAAAGCTCATTTTTATAAAATATACAATTATACAAAACTATACAAATGACAAACGAACATCGTTTTACATCGACAGTGTGATAAATGTGTTTGTTTTGTTTTGCTTTCTTGCTTTCAGCTTTTGGTATTATGTTTTTGTTTGTATGTGGGTTTTGGTTTGACAACATAGCTATTTTAACAAGAAACGATATATAGACATCAATGAACGAGAGATAATCATATACACCCTTAGAAATAAATGGAAATTCAGTTGATGTTCTGTATCGCATAGGCACAATATGATCAGTTTCTAACGATGAACAAACTGTTATACTTAAATGACTTTAAATTTGTGCATGTCTCAAAGACTTATTTTGTTATGCGTATTGTTATTTTGTCTTTAGTGTTTTGAGATTAAGGCGTGGACATGATTCAGTGGGCATTCATTCAAAGATGCATCGGTAGAACGCCTTACAACATATAACACAATTATAATATGAAAAAATATAGCAACCAGTCAAAATAACTTGCAATATAATTGATTTTCATTAAGAATATGGTTTATTTATAAGATCTTTCTGATCTTTCTTGTATGATAGGGGAAATTAGGATGGATGTTTATAGACACGTGTCAAAGGACAGATGACGTATTGATTTGTTCAGGAGTGCATAACTACAACAATTAACAACAACAATATAAGCACATGGGTTGTAACGTTGTAACACTGAATATGTACATCATGTATTTTATAAATAAAAAGAATAATAAAAGGACATTCATTTATGAAACCTAATTTGTTCATCTTATTTCATAGACACAAAGCATTGTGTTCGTTTTTCTGTGTCTCTTCCATGTATGTATGTATGTGTATCGTTTGCTAAGTATTGTAATGTCAAAAGCGATTTCAGCTTAACAAACAATGAAATGTCCCTTACGTCGGTCTTCTTGTGTTAAAAGTATGTATCCCTTTATGTTCAATGTGTTTATATTTAGATTATGTGGTATCCATCACGATGTATATTCGAGTAATAATGATGTGCATGTCGTCAGTATAATACTCATAATCTCAGGAGATGCTAAAACTTCATATATATTATTAGTGTATCCGTCAAAGTTGGCAGTTCCGGTCTTACTCTCGGTTATCGTGTGTTTCGGTTGTTGTTGTTCTTGTGTGGTTTGGTAAATATTTATTATTTTCAACTTGTTCTTCTTAATCCCTTATGCTAACCATCAAGAAATATTCAGTTGTTTAACATGTGAAGTAAATATAAACGTATTTAGAATCATAGTATGAAGAGTAATCATAATCCATATATCGAAGAACAGACAAAACAATGGTCAAAAGAAAAAGTACAACAGAACACACAACGATATACAAAACATGCACATAAAACTGAAGATCGAGTAACACGAACCTCACTAAGAACTAAACTAGTGTTATCTGTATTTTGCATACTATCAACTATTAAAGGTATACATATAACAGTATGTTTTATGTGAGGTAATGTCTTGTAAGAATCATATCTATGATATCCATCTGATTTCTCGTCTGATCCATCAGCTGCCAATTTTGCATAGTATATGGATATACCGGCATTAATTGTATTATCCTATGCTATTATTTCATACTTCACTCAAGGAAAAGGAATCGCTTACCCTTCCACCGTTTTTAGTGTTGCTTAGTCTTCAGTTTTCTGTGTTGTGTTCAATGTCTTATTGTACCCTTTTCTTTTGACCATTGCATTGTCTGTCCTTCTTCCATATACGACTTCTGATACATATTTCGTATCATCAAATTTGTCTTGTATAACTGTTGTGTCTGTTCTAGTACTGTATCCTATCTTAAAAGCGTTCAAATGTACACGTCAACTGTACTACATACGATTTTATTAAACAGTAACTTGATGATGATATCTTAACAATATCAAATATGTAGAAGGCAAAGATAATTATTTTCTGATATACTGAATTCAGAAATAACAATTTCATTAAAAAAGATCATGTTATTAATAGACAACGAAGATGTTTAAATTGTCCATGCATCCTCAAATATGATTGTCAAAGTACAAGATTAAGTGGGTTTAGGGTCAATATATATATAAATGTGAGGATCTTGAATTAAATTTATTAGAACATTATCCTCATTCTATCTGAAATGTTGGACAACAATAATAAGATTTTGTCATTTGCTTCGTTTAAAATAAATATTACACTAAATTCGATCTAATTCAGACATCATGTTACCTACAAAGGAGTGGTAAGAAGATACTATTTTTAAATGCTAAAGACTCCTCTTTCTTTTCTCAATTGTCATGAGATCAAATTACACAGATTGTCTGGTCTGATATTTTTTGTTGAGCCATTACAGAAACACGTTTCGTAGCAATTAATCAAATTACAGTTGGCTTTAGATATATTGACAAATTGGTAACGCGTCTATACAATGATAGATTTCTGATTTCAAGACTTTCATTGACAAATCTGTTTACACGCAAACGTATTTTTCAACATTAACTGATAACATATGCCGAATAGTTTTAAATATGAAAGAACAAGACATTAACGCATGTTTATCTAAATGTATTGAAATACAATGCGTTTAATTCGTTATATTTTGACTACATGACACCCTGTCAGATATATCATACTTTTCGCCGATAGAATGCTACATCTCCAATTATCGTTGCATATTTCGCACATTCCTTTGCACGACATAGGCCATTAATCACTTTTCTGAAGTCTAACATTTAAGAAATAATTCATGGAAGCCATAATTTGTATACACTTTTCACATGAGTAACATTCTGTCCTGAAATATTTTATCCCGAGCGACAGTAAGGGATAAAATGCACCGAATATAATGTTACTCATGTTAAAACGTTATACAAACTATGGTGTGTCCATGAATTATTTCGATTCTAATAGGAACAATCTAACTTGTATTGTGAAGTGGGAGTCAGTGATGGAAATGCATGCAATAACAAAATCCACCAACCTTCATGTTTACAGTTATTTTCCTACATTGATAACTAGACGGTGATGCAATATACACTCTGCAAAAAAAGAAAAGAAACGCATAAGGTGTTTCAGGTATTTTAATACATGTACTGTAAATCCATATTTTTCAGTTATACTTATATATATTGACTCAGAATGTTTCTTTATTGTAACATTAACAGTCAATTCTTCAATGATTAGTGTATGAAAGTCAGTTTATTACAGGTCAGCACACTTCCGGTCACTTAAGGTTAGTACCGTGTATGACCACCACGCACGGCCAACACTGCCCTACACTTCCTCGGCATAGACTCAATCAATTTTCTAACATTATTTCGTGGCATTGTTCGCCATTCCTGTTGCAACATGTGGCGGAGTTGATAGAGTGTCTGAGGTGGAGGCTGACGCTGGCGCACACGTTTATCCAAATGGTCCCAAAGGTGTTTAATCGAATTCTAATCTGGCGATTTGGAAGGCAATGGTAGCACATTGATGTTATTCTGCTCCAAGGTAGTACATTGTTAAACGCGCTGTGTGTGTCCTAGCATTGACCTGTTGGAATAACTTCCTCTGTCGGTCAATCACGTGCATGAGATGAGGTTGGAGAATTTCGTCTCTGTACCTTACACCCGTCAAATTGACCGGGACATGCACAAGTTCTGTTTTGCTTTCATTTGAGATCGCCGCCCACATCATGACACTACATTCATCGTAGATTTCCACTTCCTGAACACGGGAGGAAGTGAAACGTTCATTCCGGCGCCTGTATACCCGTATTCAGCCATCTCGTTTCTGCAGGAGAAAACGGGACTCGTCGCTAAACTAAATTCTGCGCCAGTTTCAAAATGTCCATCCCCTTAATATGTTGCCCCAACAGATTCTTTCACGTATGTGTAACTGCGTCCAGTCCGCTCTGAAATATGGCCTTCTTTGTCTAATGTCATGCTGTCGAAGCCGGTTACGGACGGCTTGCGAGCTGATTCTTTGCAATCCAGGTATTCCGACTGCAGTGGTTGATGTGGAAATGATTCGATTCCGTAGATAAATGAACCGGATGTAGCTATCGTGCCCAGGAGTCGTTATGCGAGGTCTTCCACTCCTCGGGCGGTCATTAGATGAGCCCGGCTATTGGAATATGTTCTACAGCCACGAAATGGTGCTCTGATTAAGGTTTCAGATTTCATGCAACTTCATTTTGTGACTGTCCGGCTTGGAGACGACCGATAGCGATATTTCGAGTGGCAGGATCCAACCGTGACATGGCGGCATTTCAATTTAATGATAAAAGCCAATATTCAAACTTGGTTCTGTTATACGCTTTAGTTTAATTAATCTCAAAGTTCCCGTGTAAAACGTTAATACATTTTCGCGGCGATACATCGGATGTTCATTTTTCAGAGCCACTGTGCACATTTGGCAGCGAGCCAAATCCAATGAACAGGCATTTAAAATTTGAAGCTTACCTTTAAAAGATCGATGATTAAATTGGCCATTTAATTCTACCTGATTAATTACAAAATTTTCATTTTGAAAAATAAAAAAGGGTCATGCGTTTCTTTTCTTGGAGAATATATGTTAAATTACTGATATTTTCTAATTTGATGGCATTTTATTTTAACTACACAAACAAGTAAAATGCTCATGTAAGATCGTAAAATAAATCAGCAACCACCTTGTGTCAATGTCACCAGCGTTCCTTGTAAACCACGTCACCGGAAAACGACAAGTTAAAAACGTCATAGTCGATAGATTGTTGTTTTAAGTTTTTTGTCCGAAAAAAATTATGGCAAGAAAAATGCAAGAATTTTTATGTTTTATATATGGAACACGGTCCTGTATGAATACATGAAATCACTTAGGAATGACATTTTTGTGATTTGTTCGCTACTATGCATGTGCGATTTAAAATATATCGGGAGTTTAATCACGGTATTATGCATATAGCCAATGAAGGACGTCATGTTAGAATATCAAATATACTAACAATAATAACGTTTTAAGTGAAAACTGCAATGATCTTGGTTCTGTCTGTATTTGTTTTTCCTTTCAGTATTTGCATTTTAATTAAATAATTGAGAGTACAAACAATAAGCCAGGGATATTTACATGTTCAAATATACATAGTCTTGTCAGTCCATTTCCATGTCTAAAACTGTATTCCTTTTGTAGCGATATATTTACACTCTACATGCAATATATGATCTAATACCAGAAACCACCACTGCATCACTCCTCTACAATTGTCTGGCAGAATATTTTTGACTGAAGATGCATTGCGACCTCAGGAACTGGTTGATGCTCAAATATTTGACACACATGAATATTAAGCGATTTATATGCATTGGCATAGTGAAAATGTATAAAGATAAGTCAACAAAAATGTCAAAAATATTTTTTGTCAATGTGTGACGTAAAAGTGTTTAAAATACTTCAGGTGACTCGCGGTTGTTGATGGAGATGGTTCACGATAGATGTTCCACCCTTCTCACTGAATTTAGTACTGCGTTGACTACTATTTTACCTATTTTGTTCCAGTATTGTTATACATACTGTTATAGTGACAGCCGGAATCTTTGAACCATAATGAAAGCGGGAAGTTTGGCACCTTAAAATCTGATTCAACCCACCATTTCTTTGGAAATGCCTGTACCAAGTCAGGGTCATTACGGTTTTCACAGTTTTCCGGTTGTTGACTGATTTTGTCTGTTTATATACTTATGAATTTTGATTTTCCCTTTGGAAGATTGATCGGATTCGGTAATTTTGTTATTATCCTTATTGTTTATTAGATATATTTCATATTGTAATGTACAATTCCAAAATCATCTAATTTATATTAAAACTAAGGCACTCCTCCCTCAGGCATAGGTGACCGTAGACGATATCTGGCTATTCTATTTATACCCTCTTTCGTTTTCTTGCTCAGACAGATTTCTTTTAAATTATATGGCTTTCAAATGTTTTCGCTTTGAGCGTACATAATGAAGATTCTAATGTAATTGTAATGTAACGCGTATTTTCATTGGCTCTCGAGGGCCGTCAAATCTGCAGTTGACAGGCCTGGGGGAATCATTCTATATTCCTACGCCAAATGCACTTGTCTGTAAACAATATGGCTGACCCAGATGCCGAATCGGCAGCAGACGACATCCTTCCTGTTCAGATTGAACGTAGGTTCAATAAACTAAGTACATTCCATTGTACACAGCTTATCCCCAGTCCCTTTCTTTCTGTTTTCCTACATATATTTGTTTAATCCAATCATAAAAGTACACTTCAAAGTTTTTCTCCCAATTTCAGTTTTGAAAATAAAAATATAAAAATTATTTCAATATTTGGATACAAGTCCTACAAATGGTCATGATCAATGCCTAGATAAATGAATTGAAAAAACAGTCTGTTTCTATTTAATTTTCATTTTACAACAAACAAAAAATGAACTGTACAGTGCAAAAAAAAATGCATCATTTTCTTCCGTACGATGTTCGTCCCCAGTTCACGGTAGTTGTGCATTGATGTTTTCTCCCGTTACTTGCAATGTTAGTATGGACACATATTCTACGATGAATTACAGAAAAGTAATGACTAAATTAAACGAAAATAATGTTACCTAGATCTAGTATGTTATACAAACTATGACTTCCATGGATTATTTTGATTCTAATAGAAAAAATCGAACATATTTTGAATGGAAGTCAGTAATAAATAGAAATGCATGTAATTAACGAAATCCACTGACCTGAAACTATTCGGTGATGTAATTAAGTTACTGATATTTCCCAATTTGATGGCATTTTGCATTTAGCTACATAAAAAATGCTAAAAAAATCGTAAAATCAATCAGTAACCAGTTTGTTTCAAAATGTGAGCGTTTCAAATTATGTCACCGGATGACGATAAATTACAAAAGTCAAAGTCGATAGATTGTTGTCTTAAGTATTTTTTCCGGATTTGTTTTTATATCAACAACAATATTATGATTTTTTGTTTGCATGCACCTCGGTTGTACTGAATTAGATAATACATTGAGAGCATTTGAAGAGTTGTCGGTGTCAAAATTGTGAATTTGACGGACTATTTTTTAAGCGGAAGGAATTTGAAAAGTCCACATATTTCGTCATTTATTTGTATGTTTTCAAACTATTGTGTACACTTTGGGAGAATTTCATTATAATAGGAATAACAGTACTGTATTTGAAGAGTTAGAGGTGTCAATTGTTGATTTGACGGTCTCAAATATCTGTTTTACCGGCTCCGCTACGCGCCGCCGGTAAAACGGCATTTGCGACCGTCAAATCCACAATTGACACCTCCAACTCTTCAAATACAGTACTGTTATTCCTTAATTATTCCAAAAACGCATCGTGTGCACTACATTTGATATCTGGTGTTTTATTGTTATATAGAACATAACCGTTAAAAACCTACACAACTCTAGTAACATTTCTTACATCCCATATTGTAGAGAAGTAGGCCAATTGTGGTCTTCTTATTTCACACAGCACGTTGAATTAATTGGTATCGTGACAACTATTTATGAGAGGTGGTTTTATTACTCAACTATCGTAAATATCTATTATGTTCAGAAAACAGTAAACCGTTTTTAGAAATATAGTTTAGTTTCACAATAGTAATCTAAAAAAAGAAACACTGAAGAGAAAATTAAAGATTGAGCACCTGAATATCACAAAAACGGATGTGAAGTGTTCCAGAAGAAGCAATTCCTGCTCCGCTAGTAACACCCATCGTGTTACTCTTGTCACAAAACCGGTGATAAGTTATGAATCGGTAAAGGATCGGATTGTGATTACATATATTCTGAACGGTTAACCAAGTCATGGTCGCGATAATAAAACTTTCGAAATGACGACTCCAACTTCACCACTATGAACCCTTGGTTCAGTAGCTTGCATGTTGGCAGCAATCCACTATCAAAGAAATCGTGATAGGAACCACAAGCTCTGCAATATCATATGAACTGTGAGGTATTTTTCCCATATGCAGATGCTGTTGCAATTCTGCTACATTAGATAGAAACTTCACAATGGGAAAATTGAAATAATGTCTTGTGTCATAAAGTTTCGCGCTTTAACGTCACCCATTATCAATTTCTATAAGTAGGTCAAGGTATTAAGCAGACCTACCTGTATATGTTATATCCTTTGTTTTATACGTGCACACATTTTTAAATACACATTCAATATGAAAAATTATGAATAATAACAGTACACGAAAGTAAAAGAAAAACAAAATGCATATGTTCACTCTATCACAAATCTCAACGATAAAGAACACATGCAAATTACAAAAGGAATATAGACGATGTAGCCATGGTAGGCCAATATATGCCATTAAAGAGAGGTATAGACAAACCTGTCCATGTGGTAACCTGTATTAATATTCCTTGTCCTGTCATAGAACAGTTTATATGTATTTGAACCTCTTTTATGAGGTCACCTGTTTTAAGATACCCCTTTTTGTTTGTTATAAAATTTGCCTCTTCATGGAGGCTTCACTATATATATGATTACACCAATCCAGTCCATTTAAAAGTAAAAGGGCAATACTTTGATTCTTGTTCTGCTTTTAAGTCATAGTTCAATTAGATATTACTACTTCTTAGATTTGCAGTTTCATTTTCTAAGTCGTAGCAAAATTAAAATGCAAATCTAAAATAAAAACTGTCACATAAAGTATGGAGGAACATATTATACTGTAAACATTTGACACAAAACTTGGTATCTGGTTGTATCGAACACTTGTTTACCCCATCGGACAACAGCGCTTAGTGTATACTCGGTTTCGATACCTAAAGATTTAGTAAGCTCATCGCTGATTGGTCGGTTGACTATGTGAAGTCTGAAATTACAAAGGAAAACGGGATGTTCTTACATTGTAGATATTCATTTTTGCCAAAGGAAAATAAAAAAAGCAACAAAAATCTAGAAAATTGAATGCCCCCGTCTCAACCTTATCCACCTCAACCCCCCACCCGAATATACTACCTTAACTTTTGGTTTGGTTCTGAGAAATGTGTAGGGGTATAATGCAAAGAAAGCGTCTTGAAGAGCCAAAATGGATTTTCAATATAACTTTTAATTTGAAGGAATGGTATATTATTAATCGGGTATGATGTAGAAAACTTATGTATAGACTTTAAAAGGTGTTTGTGTCTTAGTTTGTGTCTGTAAGACATATACAATTCCCCCGCGGTTTATAATTGCAAAAGGTCAGTGGCTAAGTTCATATATGCATGATTTTGTAAAATCAAAATCCATATAATATGCACACCTTCAGTGTTGGTACTAATTGTCTACTAAATATAAGAGGTCTAGCTCAAAAACTGTAGGAGGAGTTAGCCGGACAAACCATATATCCTATATGGATTTAGCAAAATCTGTCTAAGTTCATGCATCCATAATTTTGTAAAAAATTGTTGAAAGTCAAAATCCACAAAATATGCACACCTTCAGTGTAGGTACTAACTGTCTACAAAATATAAAAGGTCTATCTCAAAAACTGTAGGAGGCGTTAGCCGGACAAACTATGCATACTAAGTGTGACGAACGGACGGACGGACAGGGGTAAAACAATATGCCCCCAACCAATAGTCGCGGGGACATAAAAAACAACAACAGCATACATACAAACAAACAACACAAAAACAAGTGAAAAAAAACCTTTACTTTTAATTCAATTGTGAATTGCCTAGATTATTGTTTTACCGATGGTCCATTATTAGTCTTGTAATCCTATAGGATATAATTCTAGTTAATACGTAGTTTTAAACCACTTCTGTTTCGCAGTAAAAAAAAAGACATGACTTTTATTAATTAGATATCTAGTAACTATAGTGTAGAAATATGAGCTGTGGAAAAGCTTTTAACTAAATTATACATTTGTAGAGGCCGGTGGACATGCTGATAATGTATAATTATAGAATGGGTTACTGAACGCTTATGACGTAATTAGTATGCATTAGTGAAATATCAGCCCAAATTAAAACACATTCTCGTAACTTCAATAGATTACAATAATTTTGCAGACATTGATCAGTATTATGTATATAAATCTACCCAGGTGGTGAATTATTAATTGCTCATGCCATTCGTTAATGCAATAATCTTTCAATGATATAAGATGCATTATTGATATTATTTTTAAATATGCACTTATTCGAAACCAAAATGCATAATCTTTCTATGCTTGTCAATTTTATTACTTGAGTATCATTTTGCATTTTGATATTAACTATGATTTGGTTTCTCGAAATGCAAATAGGGGATTTGCAGCGACAAAATATATGTGATCAGTGCTTATCAGCGATGGGTCCGCTTATTTGCCCATGGCGAGGAGCACTAGCCGGATACAATCTTATTTGATCCAGTTTGTTTGTCAGTGATTAACTGAAGGTCAGCCATTTTCTCTGAGGACTTGTGTTTTAATTGCAAGTAAATCTGTCCAACGCGATATAAGTGAAATAGTGCTGATAGTTGCTTTGTGTTTAACACTTATAATTCGATTCAAGTAAATAATAATGGTTTTATATTATATCTGTAGAATTACTGGTGTAACTATTCCCGCGCTTGCTGGGTTATACTCTATGCAACCGGTTTCTAGAGTGTCCTTTAAACATCGTTAAAAGTGGGTGAAAAAGGGGGATAAAACACCCGTAACCATAATTCTTGGGTGGTTGCATTGCACCAATATACAAACATAATTTGTAGCTGTGTGCAATGTACAAGGGTATTCAATCTTTCGGTCGCTGCCATGACTTTGTTAACCGTTACGTAATATCTATTTCAAAGAAGACCAAGGATATGTTCTATTTTTCGTGTTCGCTTCCGTCTTTCGTTTCATGTGTTATTATCCAATGCTTAATATGAGTAACACGACGGATGTCATTGATGGAGAAGGAACTTCTTACCCACTGCGCAGTGTCTAGGTTACTACTGTTGGCGGTGGGGTTCGCTTTGTTCAATTATTTATATATATTCAGTTATATGTGTCGTGTATTGTGGACAATCATTTGTCTGTTTCCCTCTACATTCTCTATGCGTCTTCCGGCTTCTGATTACTACGTTAGTTTCTTCTGGGTTTTTTTTCTTTTATTTTGGAAAGGTAGCATTTTCGGGTATTCGGTAACTTGCTGAAACTGGCATCTAGTTCTGCATTGAAACAATATATATTAGATTACCGTGTTGTCAGCCGTAAGTAATGACGATATCGCGAAAACAATTTTATAAACATTTTACAATAACAACAATGAATCACGGTAGGTGGAGATAAAATGTCCGATTAATTTGATTAGCAAATATTTATTTACCGTAGTCATTATTTAATAATCCTATATTTCATATTTCCATCAACAAACTCATTCATGCATAAAATTATTGGTCAGTATTATAATTTTAAACGCTAATGTATCATTTAATTTATTACATTAGTGAATATACAATCATTAACTGGAAATGAACATAACATGATTCGATTACCTTTAATTGACAGAAATAATACTATATCTATAGCAATGCCCAATTCGCATAGCCGTCATAATAAAAAAATAATAAAACAGTAAGTACAAAAGGGAGACTTTATTTTACGTATTATTTGATTAATATTAATAATAAATTCTAGCGTGCTTGTGTATGTCTGGGAGATATATATATTAATTGTCACCCAATAATTAATGCTTCAAGACACCACACTCTATTATTCGGTATACTATTTCACTTAAAAATGAATAACGCTGAAAACCATCAATTTTAGATTTTAGTCTTACACACGAAAAAAATATAAAAATAGAAAAAATATCCATATATAAAAAAAATGTACTTTGAGAATCACCATGTTGATATTTTATAAATTAGAATAGTATAGAAAACAGTATATAACTATTGGCTTCCTATGAGGATATTGATAGTTGTCAACCCGAGAGTGTTTTCACCAAGATCTCTAACCCAAATGAAAATAATTTCAGGAATGTTGACAACTTGATGATCACCTCATTTGAAATCAATAACTGTTTTCTTATCGCGAGGTGTACTCGATACAACATTATGTGATGAAATTTGTCAGCGACTTGCGACATATTGGTGGCTTTCTGTATGTATTCCGATTTCCTCCACCAATAAACTGACCGCCAAGATATGACTGAAATGTTGTTGAAAGTGGCGTTAGGCATTACAATCCAACCTCAACCCAGTTATACCAAGACTACCAATGGAGCGTCATGTTTAATATTTGTCATTACGTGCAACTCAATTTCACATTTAAAAAAAAATGTCATGCTCTCCAAATCGATTCGAATCCATTATTCTATTCTGTATATTTAAAAAATAAATCATGGAAGCCAGAATGTGTTGGAAGCTTTAACATGGATTGGTGGATATTGGTATTTTATCCCGAGCCAGAAGCGATGGATATAATTTACTATTATCCGCCAATCCATGTTAAAACTCAAAACACATTCTGGCTTCCATGATTTATTTCGATTCTGATATGTCTAAGAGTACAAATACGATAATATACTTTGATTGGAAGACGGTAATTTATATTTACGTTTGCGGAAAATGTCGCACACAATTGATGCTGCCAATGGGAAAGTCAGTCACATTCACCGGCGCATGTGCTAATGAGATTATACCGAATGGATAACTCGCTCGTTTGTTAGCAAAGCGAAAGAAGGAGGTCAGGTTAGAATGAATTGTAAAAGACAGCAAAATAAGTTCCGGTATAGAAATACAAATCGATATCGGACACACTTCCGGTTGCCAGGTGTTGTCTCTCTCTACAATATGTTTTAAACAAACCATTCTAATATTGTCTTATTACTGTTATATAATAAAAAAAATTGATGGCTACACCATTTAACCTTAAAGTTGGACAGAAAAAAACAATCAGAATGTCTAGAATAAACTAAATCTATTTTACTTCTAAAGAAATATGTCAATGGTAACAGCTGGTATGTAAGTCAAGTAATTAATGAAGTGCTAATGACCACTAGGAATCTTATGCATTGTACAAACGTCATTATAATACGATATTATTATTGTTGTCTGTCCTTCTTCGCTTTCCTGATTCTGATTACACCTTTGGTATCTTAAAACTCTTCTTACAGAACAATATAACAATGTATGGCTCTGTCTGTAGCTTTGTTGGTGTAACGATTATAACATTTGGTGGATTACACTCTATGCAACTCGTCCTCCTTTCATCTTTCATGGGTTATCATTCAATTTTTAATATGAATAACACGACGGGTATCTGCAGTATCTGGAATTTCCATGGTTGGCAATGGGGTTTGTTTTGGTCAATTCTTTATATAATCAGTGGTTTGTGTCATGTATTGTAGACAATCGTTTGTCTCCTCACCTCTTTTTTTTTTTGGCATTGTATTGTTTATCCTTCTTCTTGGCTTCTGTTTACCCCTTTGGTTTCTCCAAAGTTTTTACAAAGATAACATTTTCGTGTATTAGACGACACGTTAAAACTGGCATCGAGGTCTGCATTAAAACAATATACATTGTATATATATATATTAGATTACCGCGTTTGATATAGCAAGTCGTCAGTAATGACAATATCGCGAAAACAATTTCACGAACCTAATTGCAAAGACAAAAATGAATCACGGTAGGTTGATTTAAAATGTCCGATTAATTTGATCAACACATATTTATTTACTATAGTCATTATTTAATAATCCTATATTTCATATTTCCATCAGCAAATTAATTCATGCATAAAATTACTGGTCAGTATTTAAAGCTTTAAACGTTAATGTATCATTTAATTTATTACATTAGTATATATACAATCATTAATTGGAAATGAACATAACATGATTCGTGTACCTTCAATTTACAGAAATAATGCTATATCAATAACAATGCCCAATTCCCATAGCTGTCATAAAAAAAAACTAAAAAAAACAAAAAAAAAAACAAAAAAAACCCCCAAAAAACCCAAACAGGAAGTACAAACGGGAGACCTTATTTTGCGTATCATCTAAAAGTTTGAATATTAAATTCAACCGTGTTTGTTTATGTCTGGGAGATATATACCAATTGTCATCCAATACCTAAAGCTCCAAGACATCACACTATATCATTCGGGACACTCTTTCACTTAAGAATGTACATAGCTCAAAACAAGCAATTTTAGATAAAGTCTTTACACATAAAAAATAATATTCCTATATTTTGAGAATCACCATGTTGTTATTTCATACATTAAGATATAGAAAACAGCATGCAACCATTGGCTTCATGTCAGATGGATATTAATAGTTGTTAACCCGAGTGGTTTCTTTAAGATCTTTAACCTAAGAGAAAACAAGCTCTCAGGGGTTGACAACTTGAAGTTCATATGAAAGCAATTATTGTTTTCTTATCGCGAGGTGCATTCGATGCAACATTATGTGATAAAGTTTGTCAGTGACTTGCGACAGTTCAGCGGTTTTCTTCGGGTACTCCGGTTTCCTCCACTAATACAACTGACCGCCATGATATAAGTGAAATATTGTTGAAAGTGGTGTTAAGCACTATAACACAACCCCCTTATCCCGAGACTACCCATGGTGCCTCATGTTAGCAAATTGTCATTAAGTGCATCTAAATTTCACATTTTGATGCTCTCCAAAAGCGATTCAGTTTCATAATTATATGCTGTATATTTTTTGTAATAGACAGGAAAATCATTTCCGGTTTAGAATATAAAGCGGAATCGGACTAAATAAAAACAGATTGTCAACACACTTCCGGTTATTTACACCATTTAACATTAAATAAAGATTGAAAATACAATCGGAATGTTTTGAATAAGCTAAATCTATTTATTTTACTTCCAAAGAAATATGTCAATGATAAGAGCTGTAATGTAGGTCAAGTAATTGGTGATTTTTTAATTATCATTCTGTAATCTTATTTTCTGTACAAACTCATTATAATATGATATTATTATTGTTGTGTGTCCTTCTTCGATTTCCGGATTCTGATCACCTCTTTGGTATTGTAAGACTCTTCTTACAGAACAGTACAACAATGTATAGCTCTGTCTGTCAGCGGCATTGTTAGATTTGTAGCACTTCCGTGTTACCGTAAGCTACAGGACGCTAAGGCTATTCTTCCCATTAAATGTTAAAGCTGAAAACAAATACATAGGCATTGTAATATACACAAGTGAAAAGACTACAAGTTCCTTTCTTATAATAAATTCTTATAACTAGAATAAAACATCTAATTTTGTGAGGACCAACAGGAAACACGTATACATACATTGAGTCTTATTTAAGCTTGCTACGCGTCCTTTTCTTATTAATGCTATGATAGCATTCTTTATGCAGTGTATATCATTCCTGTATTAGACCAGTTGCTTCTGGTTGAACACGTTAAACATTTACCGAAGAGACGAACAGCAGACACCAAGTGACGTAGAATGCACATTCCAGACCCAGTATGATATGCAGTGCATCATTATATTGATGTATCTTATCTTAACCTTTATATAATAACAAACTACAATGTTTTACGGCTTCAGATTACCCCGTTCGTATCTTCAAACTTGTTTCGCTTAACAGTCTGGCATTTCGTGTGGATTTTACTTTATTTTACTTCTCAAATTAAATAATGCGAATATGTAATGCTAATAACCAAATTAACACCACTTTAAATCCTTCGTGTACGTAAAACGTTGACAGATAATCTTCTAATCTTCTAATTGATATATTGAAATGTATTGTTGCTTAACAAGTATAGTGTCTCAGCTATAGACCGCTTAAGTTAATTACAATATGAGCTGAAGTTTTATAGCCATGGCATAAGCAATGTAACAAACCGGAGTATGTTACTTATATATTTAGTTGGACTATTTTACTACACTCCCTATAGACGTTTTCAGAAATCGGTGATTACCTAGTTATCGTTCGTGGACACTAGGTGGCGTTACTATCGTCCGCCATTATGAAAGTACAACAATCGGTTGTTTACATTAGTTACGATTAATCAGTATTCATAATTGGATTAGATAAACACGCTTCGGTTGTTATTTTATGGCTCCTCATGAAACTTTTTTTCAGATAAAGAAATTCAGATATTCAGATGCTTTAATTTGATAAAACTTAAATCCCTTTTCATCTTCACTACAGAAATTAACCGACAGAAAGTTATAATTTGTTTAAGATGTCACATTCAAAGTTAAAGGGGCATTAGCTACGATTTTGACCAAAAAAATATATGTTTTGGAAATTGGTTAATAGCTTTAAAATGATGAAATAGTTGTAAATATTTCACATTAAACAGCTAATCGAACCACTTTCCGCCTTTCGAGAACGAAAATTACCATCGATTACTTATTTGTATTTTGTCGCTTATTAACTGCCAACTTGCATGGTTCGTTGTTCATACATGTAATTAACAGACTAAAATTCACAAAATATAAGAAATAAGTGCATTGTTGTACTGATTTAATGACGATTCGACAAACTCCGTAAACAATGTGGATAGTTAATAAGATGACATCCATTTCTTGATCGATCTTAAAACACGAGCAGTTACAGGCCTTTTCCCCGATGCGCGTACATTTCATAACATTTATAAGTTACAGAAACACGTTTTATTAAAGCATCAATCATATCTGATAGTTTTTATGGGTAACAAAAATTTACGATTTGGCAGAGAATGCCCCTTTAAGTTCTTTCTGATCAGTTAGGCACATTTTTTTATCATTATTTCTTCACTTTAAGACTTATAAACATATATACAAAATGCAACTATTTTGCGTTTTCGATTTTCAAGCCATCTTCCAATTTATTTGTACTTAAAAAATAAATTTATATTTTTTTTCTTATAAATATGTATAAATATCTTCTATAAATTTCAATTTCTTGTCTAATTTTTATTCTTATTATGTAACAATATGGTCAGGTTGTTATTTTCATTGAATGGCACCTCAAAATAGATTGGTTCACAGTAGGGGGTCTTCCTGTATATTGGGTACATCCTGTATATTACAAGACAACCTAATTCGGATCACCTAGAAAATATTCGCACAACATGCATATTTTTTTTTTCATAACCACAGTGATCAACCTTGCAAAGGACACAACTTGAAGACGGCTTGAAATACGAAAACGCAAAATAGTTGCATTTTGTATCTATGTTGATCTTTTAATGTCCACTTGAACTTTAAGCTGATACTTATAAAGGACCCCATTGGAAATAAGCTGAATGGCTTTCATGGGCTATCCTTGGTGAGAAAGTTCTCAGCAGCTACAATTGGTGGATTGAAGTTTCAGTTAAAGATGGCAGTTTAATGTTTTATTTTTAACTTAACGAGAAATTTTTAAACACTTGTGTATGATGTTGAAATTTTTAAACCTAAATATATTTTACCTTTTACCTTTACCTTATGTTTATAAGTCTTCATTTTAAATCGTATAGTAATAATTTCAAAAAGCGTATATTATAATTTATATATTTACTTTTTAATTTCATACAAAATATTAATTTGATTATCCCTTTTTTCTTATGCTTGACAAGCAAAAATAAATAAAAAAATAAAAATAAGAGGATTTATACTGATTTTGTATGGGGAAAATAACGGTAATTAAAAAAAAAAAATAATACATACAAGGTAATTTATTTGTTGTCATTATAATCTTTGTTTACAAATCACTTCACAGCAGGTGTTATCATTGAATTTCAAGCCGAAATAACAGTATATTGTGACACCTGTACTAGAGAAACCATACATTAGCGTATCGATAAACCCCGAGAACATCATATTTTTGTATATTACTAATGGCGGAAACACTCGGAAGTCGATAATGGCCGCGCCCATGTTTTTAAGAATAAAAAGGTCTATATTTTAGTTATCAAAATGTCTCACATTACCGAGATTGCATAGTGTGCATCTGCCGGAATCTCATGTTAAAAGAAATATGGCTTATTTTCCCGCGGATTGATACAACCCCTCCGAATCAAATACACAACTCGCAATAATACCGCCACGTAAATGAGTGTCTCGTAATTGAATATAGTGCCACGTACCTTGAATACATAACAACTAATTAGCCAATTGTATTACGAATCGTTGTTGACCCGTTACAAAGGTCAAATATTCCAACCCTGTCAATTATCTTAACTCTTATACAGATGACAATCAAAACATAATCAGAAGTCCACGAGAATGTCACCTTTAAACCCGGAAACACCCCCATAGGCCCACGATATTGTCACCTTTAAACCCGGAAACACTACCATAAGTCAATGACAATGTCACATTCAAGTACGGTTTCTTATCTGTAAACCTGTTATCATTGTCAATATAATTGAATAATTTTTTTTTACAACTGTGGTATATATGAAGTGCATTTGCACGACGACACATGTTTTGGATGTAAATTTTATTGTTTCATAGTTTAATGGAGGCATCTTTAGATTCTGATTAGTATGCAGTAAACGTTTGTTGTAAACTCTTAGTCTGAGAATTCTATTGTAATTTATTTTATTTACATAGCAAGCAAGTCATGGTTAAATTAATAAAACTCTTATTCACTTATTGTATCAGTTTTGTGAGATTTATGCGAAACGAAAACGGAAGTAAAATTGTAATACTACGATTAAAACAAATTTCAATATGCAAAATTTAAAGCTTGAAGTATAATGTAGCTGCAAATTTACAAAATGAACAAAATTCCCGAATGAGATAATTTTGAGAAGCGATTTGGTTGTTGTGATGGGATAATATTTGTCATCCATCTGTTTTAGTGATATAACGATTATTTTACTAATTTATTGTTTCAGATCAGTGATTTAAAACTGAATCTCACTGTATTGATAAAACGCAACCCCCTTGGAAATAGTGGTCGTAATATCAAATTTATTTGTCCGAACAAATATAGGCAAAACAAAGAAATAGTACTAGCTTTTGCTTCCTTTAATAACTCAGATATTGTTGAAAGCGGCCTCAAACACCATAAACGCAACCCATCTAATAACGGCTGTAATCAAAGTACTGAAATACTGTGTGTATGTCTCTTCGCTCACAATTCGGGCCACGGTTTATATGTACATTGTTTAACTGTTCGCGACACAAGGCAACGAATATCGAATAATGTGTTGAGCAAGATTTGATCCGTGTCTTTACTATTCTATTAGTAATAGGGTTAGTAATAAGTTCTGAATATACAATTTATACCGAAA
This sequence comes from Gigantidas platifrons, assembly GCA_002080005.1. Taxonomy (NCBI): domain Eukaryota; kingdom Metazoa; phylum Mollusca; class Bivalvia; order Mytilida; family Modiolidae; genus Gigantidas; species Gigantidas platifrons. Next base: position 513,016 of record MJUT01041536.1, read on the forward strand.
CTAATTATAGATGCAATCTAATTGTGCATAACTTTGAAAATAAAACAAAGGTGTTTCTAATTATATACAAATAAGGGTTTGTAATTCGATCACTATCATTTGACTCTATGATTATAACAGAGCCACAATAACATCAAGACAACTTGCTTTCAAGTGACGGGTAAGTGACTTATTAGACAGGCATGTCAGTTTTATGTTTGTTAAACGGCACTTTTAACAATATTTTAGTTATGCTGGGATGATTAGGTTTGTTCATGAAGGAATCCGGAGTACCAAGAGAAAACCATCGACATGCAGCAAGTAACTGAAAGTTTATCGAAGGACGGGGATTGAACGCACAACGGTAGTGGTGCCATACACTGAGCACATGCGTGTTTTTAAATATTGACCGTGTTGTGCTATTGTTTGCCATGTACATGCTGTTTTTCTTCTATTAGGCTTTCTACAAAAGTTGTGACATATCAAATTGCATTAATTATTTCCATTTTCAAAATCATTTTCCTTACAACGGTAAAGTTAGAATTGCAACTCTTTTTGAATGTAGAACATACAATGAATATATAATTTAAGTTAGCTATTACCGCATTGTCTAGAGACACATTACTACATCACTGCATTCCTACATGTAATGCTTATTGCTTATTGGAACCTGTGTTTGGTATTTACTAGTAGTTTAAATAAGATTGATTGATTGATTGATTGATTTTTGGTGTTTTAACTCCACTTTCATCAATATTTCATCTATATCATGGCGACCAGTTTTAGTGGTGGAGGATGCCGGAGAGAACCACCGACCATGGGCAAACTACTTTTAAACTTTATCACTTGCGGCTGCGAGTCGATTGCACCCTTTTTGTAATTTTCAAAGCCGGGCGCGAACCCACGCCGTATTGGTGATAGGCTTGTATGAGCTGTTAGATCCAGCGACTTAACTCATTGAGCCACCCGGGTCCCCGTTTAAATAAGAGGGTAACAGCTCTGGTAAATGGAAAACAGATAGGTATTAGAATCCAGACGAAAAAGTATTTCAGCTAAGATTACAAATGGAATAAAACTATTTGGATAAAAACAAATACCCAAGCAAGTTTAATTTGTTCCCGTTGTTACATTGTGAGTATAATATTTTGTAGTTGACGGGTGTCCATTTTGCTACGATAGTTACTAGTATTATATCTACAGTACAACATACTGAAAATAACGCTTTAGTATTTTCAAACATTTCTAAAGTGCTATTTATTTTTTCATATAAGAGGATTTAAAACATGTTCGTTAAAACAAATAGAATAAATACTCTTTTTAGGGGCCCTGGTGGCTCAATAAGTTAGGTGGTTGGATCTAACAGCTCATACAAGCCTATCACCAATACGGCGTGGGTTCGCGCCTAGCTTTGTAAATTACAGAAAAGGGTGCACTCGACTCGCAGCCGCCAGTGATAAAGCTTACCAGTTGCTTGCCCCGGGTAGATGGTTCTCTCCGGGTACTCCGGCTTCCTCCACCACTAAATCTGGTCGCCATGATATAGCTGAAATATTGCTGAAAGTGGCGTTAAAACACTAAAAATAAAATAAATAAAAGCGTTTCCCTTCATTTAAATGTGTAAATTTTGCCCCAATGTTCATTTACATTCCTCTCCAGTAAGCCGCCTACGTTTTATTTATTAAATTTTACCATTTCGTGTAAAACTGCTTGTTAAATATTTTGTTGATGTTATTTGTGTATCATGATAAATGTCTAGAGCTGTAGAGGTGACATTTACTGATAAATGTCTAGAGCTGTAGAGGTGACATTTACTGATAAATTGAATATGTAACTGTTTGAAAATAGTTGGCTTTTCTTCCCATAGCAACTCCTTAAATGTAAATAAAACAGAGATGTCAATCCCGACCTTATCCTTAGAATAAACATAATAACATCATTACTTGTTGAATCTGTACATTTAAATTTACATTTAGATTATAAAACTATCACGTTTCCATGACTCTTTACAATAATTACAATTTTCGTCCATTACCATATTTTAAATTAAGCAATTATGGCTTATGCTGTAATATCAATGTTTAAAAACTAGACATCTCATGGCTGCCTATAAACACCTTTTTCCAATCAAAAATCAATTTTATTGTAGATGTCGTCCATTTAAAATGACATCCGATTCGCATTATATTCTAGACTAGATGAAGACAAGCATGATTTATCTTGTATAACTAAGTAAATGATAGAGAAAACCGAATGGAGGGCTACATTATCAATATTATACGGAGATAACCGAGTTGAATGGCTGTAAATTTGTTAAAATGTCTATTGAAAATAATTTCATGTCAAAATGAGAACACATTTATTTAGAGTGAAACAAGAGACGATATTTTGCTCTAATATTAATTGCTGTATTAAAAGCATGCTGAAAAAAAGACAAACATAAAAGGCAAAAGTTCTATCAGACAGTAAACAGTAGCAGTATTGTTTTAATTTCCTGTATGCTTCCATGCATATCATTCCAGTTGCATTGTTTTGTCTCTCCTCGGACGTTTTACATTATAATTGTATTTACCAAATTGTTGATTTCCCAGTTTGATGAAATAAATTACTTCAGAATATGCTACAACATGAACATTAAAAATGCAACGCCTTAAGAAGTGTTGTGGTCGCTACACTCACCAAAGAAAAAAAAACAACAACAAAAACAAAACAGAAAACGAAACGTTCAGTGGCAAATATGTCATGCATATTTATGACGAGGAAAATTTACTTTACGTCCAGTAGCAAACATGTCATGCATATTCATGACGAAAAAAAGTTCCTTTACGTCCAATAGCAAATATGTCATGCATAATGCATATGCATGACAAGAGAAACAGTTGCTTGACGTCCAGGTTCAAATACCTCATGTATATTCACGACGAGAACATATTCAACAATATATAGATATACACGTATAAAGAAATGATAAATTAATTGGAAACTAAGGCAACGTCGTTTGATTTACATTGGATAGGCATGGGGAGTTGGGTAGGAACTACAACGCGCTTACTAAATCTACATAAGAGGTCGCTAACGTGGAATTGGCGTGTCAAATCTCCAAGTATTGCATCCACCATGGTCCACGGTCTGTCTTCTTGTAACCTGGCAATCCCCTATCGATAGCGGTCATCTCCTATCAGCAAGTCGGAGACATGCTGGGCGGCTCTTACAGCGGAACAAAGGTAATCGGGACAATGCACTACGTACCCAGCATAGCTTTAAGTAATAAATAGAAATTGCACCAGACCATCGTGAAATATCAGTGATAATTTGATAAATGCTTGAAGGAATGGATTGATCACATACAAATAAAAAATGAGCATAAAATTCCAAGGCAGAGTTGATTGTACAACTAAGTTTTTTGATACAGTCAATCCTGTCTAATGTTACCTTCCAAAGCAGCATTTATATCAGGTCACATAATAAAAATGGTCGCTTAATACAGCTTTAATTAATGTGAAATGTTCTGTGAACGGAAATAAAATTAAGGTCATATAATACAAATAATAACTTAATAGAAGTAGTCGCTAAAGCAGGGTTGACTGTAATATGTCTTCCAATATTATCACAATATTATCACTTTTCATTAAGCATGTCTAGAATTTTTTTTCAGAATTAATCTGATCAATTTCACCACAGTATCAATGATCTTAAGAAAACATATTACAACAGATAGAAACGGATAAAACATACTTGTGGTCTTACTCTCAATAAGCCTATTTTCCCCCTTATTCATTGGTTTCTTTGGGTAAATCAAATAGAACGGGTCGCTATCTACGCCAGAGAACAGAAATGATATCAATCAGTTATCGTGGTTTTATCTCGGTAGATATATAACATGGTAGCATTGCACAACCAAATCTGATTTGAGAAAACGTTGAAATAATGTGTTTTAGTTTCTGTTGTAAAATGTTCAATATCTGTTAGATCTCTTGGTATAGTGACATCATAACTCTGACCAAGGTTTCTGTGCACAGCTGAATAAGCTATAATAACTATAAAAAAGTATATTATCAGCTATGCACTTTGGTACTAATATACCAACCGCTCCCGAGCTAATATGATTAAAGCAGATCTCTCATTTACTCATCTTTTCTAATATGTGGCAACGTGGGAGATTTTATGAAACCGAATTACGAGCCAATGAAAATGGTGACAGCAAAAATATGAAAATCGTACTAAGTTTCGTTGCATGCTACGAGCAATCTAATTGGCCGAAACACTTTTTCGTCAACTCATTATATATTCATGAAATCAGGTCACCTACAGATTACCCCGCGACATATCAGTAAGGGTGGGAAAGGGGGGGGGGAGGGGGGGTGAGCGATCTAATTTTAATTAGATTGTTGGCGAGCATGGAGAGTCAGACTCTATGCTATCTGTTTAAAAAGTATACTCTCAGCAACACATCTTGATAATAATATACCAACCGCTCCTGTGCATGGAGTTTATATTTCTCAACTTTGCTTTACGCTCGAGCTTGCAGTTTACAAGGTCTAAGTCTTCTGAGTACTTAACTATACTTAACTATGAAGCTAACGATTTTTAAAGAATCGTGTCAACTTATCTTTCAAAAACTCTTCTCCGGAAGATGTCAACACCTTCTTGAAAATTGTACTGTCACTTGCATACATATTAAGTAAGATGATACTGGAAATTAGATTTTGTTTCACTATTATGTCTCCCAATGGCCTTGCATACTACCTAATATTTAAATGATGGTAAATGTCATCATCTCTCTTTAATAAAACTAATATTATACATATGACTTATGCGATGGTTGACATTTTGTGAAAAACACTTGCATGACCGTATTATGTCACTAAGAGGGAAGTCGTGGGATCATAAACTAGTTTCATCCCGCAGTTTGTTTTATATAGGTGTCTGTACTAAGCCAGAAAAGTGAAATGTCGCGTATATGTGTCTTAGAGGTAACGGATGTGACTTTGTTTCTACGATAAAATAAACACTAGAGAAAACCGAATGGACAATCCAGAGACACTTACAGTTCTATTTGGAACTGTTCGGACAGCATGATGTCTTATTTTGTTTTTACATTTTTTTTTAACTATCCACAATTTGATTTAATATCATATCACCTCTCACTCCCATCAAGCTTGTTAATGTAGTCATGTACGCTTTATCGGATTCTCGTTTGAAACTGCATAAACTAAGTTATTTGACTGACATGAAATTGAAGTAAACTATTTCGCAATAAGTAGTAATTATATTGGTTTATGTACTATTGAGATATAAATTTTGACTGGTTCAAAATGTCAGTTAGTGATATGAAATATTAATCTGAAAATATGAAATATTATTTGGCTTCGGCACTGACATGGCATATTAGATTTATTTATTTTTTTTAAATTTACAGTTCGAAAAAAAAATGTAATTGATTAAAACCAAGATCAATCACCCCCAGGTTTAGGTTACCTTAGCCGAGTTTGCTTATCCAATTTAGGTTCATAAGATTTCTTGCTCTTAAAGACTATTAAACATATATGGCTTTTCAATCTTATTATAGTGTACTTGATGAAGGTTTTTTTCCAGAAACACATCGTGCACATTATTGTAGATATCTACTGTTTTTTTATCGATATTGCTAAGAAAATCAATATTCAGATTAGAATAGTTAGAGATATGATTTACTATTACGAAGCAATTGGTACCATTTTACGTTAGTTCTTGTTAGTGGGTTGTTTTGATTCCTTATTCAGACTAACTGTTATTTAATTGTTTATCGACATTTTCTTTTTTGAAATGCAGAATTGAAAAAAAAAAGAAATCTAACATTTGTGTAACAAGTAACTATATTATAAATAAAATACGCATAGGCAATAAAAGTTTGCAGATATCATTAGAGGCCTTTATTTGACGGACATTCAATACAAAAGACTACACAGAAAACGACAGATTGAAATACATGAACCTCACAGAACACCAGGGGTGATCTCAGTTGCTCCGGAAGGATAATCAAATCCTGCTCCACTTGTGGCATCCGTCCTGCAAAATATTTGAATTAAGTTGGAGACGGATGATTACATTATTAGGTTTCATGAGAACAAAAATATCCGTTTTGGACCAAGAGCGTGCTACATTCTATCATTATTTTCATGTAACCGAGTGGTAAGTTTGATAAAAACAAAAAAAACAAAAAAACACCATATTATTGACTTGTATTTCAAAAGCATATTTACAAAGAACTTTGAGGGAGATGTTAATTTCCTAGACAAATATAATATCATTACAATGAAAGCAAATATTATATTTCAAAATGACTACAAATACAATAAAATATCAATAATGTTTTGGGTATTTTCCATGTGTTACAACAAAGTCAAATATTTATCTGTCTATAATTACATAATGAGGTTGATTTATTAGGTATCGTAACAGATTATCAGATATGTGATTCTATGCATGAAATGATCAATCCTTTTTAAATCTTCTGTCATATCAGCTGATTTTTGTATTTAAAAAAATATTTTTGTCATATATGTAAAATATATATTCTGGTTAATTCAATTATAAAATCACTAAACTTAAATCGCATTCAGATATAGTCCTTCATCTATTTTGAAGAAAGACAAAAAGAGCATACGGTTTAAGTAGTAAATCCGCTTTATCAACTACAACTGTTTTAAGTTGTTCAATATAAACTTTAGAGAATACCGAACGGGCAATCAAAAATGGACACTTCAGAGAGAGACTGGCAACACATGTCACACAAGACGAAAAAAAGCACACCACAGTATATGCTGCTCTATATAATTCTATATAAGTCATTATCAATTTTTCTAATATGCAAGCATACAAGAATAATAAATTGATCAGTAAAACAATCTATGATGTGCTAATTATCTGCATAAAAACGTTATTATTATCATGTTAGGTGCATTTTGGGACCTTTAAAACAACTATTGCCTCAATTGGTAATATTAATAAGTTAATTTCTTTATTTTTTTTTATAAGTTACTATAACACGCGTTATAGATTTGAGATGCGAATCTAGGTTCCATTTAATATTAACGGTGTATCGGTGTTATAGTGAGTGAGTGATTGATCGGTGTTATAGTGAGTGAGTGATTGTTGTTTAACGCCAACTCATAAATTTTTCAGCTATATCATGGCGAGAACAAGTTAATTTTCGATGAGATGATGATGATGAGGCACGCTTTGTCATAGTGCTAGCTCACTGAAGCAACAGTCGTCCGCGGTTAGACAGATCGTCCCACTCGGACACATTATCCTGTTCTTGAGTCAACCAGTCTTTGTTCTTTCTCCTTAATGTCACGTGCTTAGCGGAGAAGCAAAACTACCAATTTCATAGTCTTTGGTTTGACTCGATCGAAGCTCGAACGCACGATCTACTGCATTCTAGACGAGCACGTTAACCATTACGCCACATATACGGCTCTATCCGTGTAATATCTTAAATAGTATCTTAAACCAAAATTATCTGAACTGTTAGTACAAAGAATTTAAAAGTATGGCACAAGTATGACATGTTATAATATTCTAAAATTGCAATAATTTAAACGTTTACACAAATTGTTGTCATTTTCGAATGTTTATCCGTTTTCTAAACAACAGACAATATCATTACTGAGCAGATATTATAAGCGTTCATGCCGAAGGTTATTTCAGAATTACGTCGGGTGTACCGAATGTGATCAGAATTACGTCGGGTGTACCGAATGTGATCAGAATTACGTCGGGTGTACCGAATGTGATGTCTATGTTTTTATTACTCATTATCTACTGATTTATAAAAAGAAAGTTTAAACAATGATCGTCATCAATCAATGCCACCAATATCAATAAAACGAACAACCACATATCATTTTAATTGAGTTAACTGAACACACACAAAAAAAACACGACATGTAGCGTTTGGAATTCCAGGTCCTGGTTTGGACAGGCATACAAATTTGGCGGTATTAAACCGGTTCATGGAATCGCAATCAGTCTCTTGATAACTGGATCTCCAACGGCGATACATATATAAACTAACGATAAAAAATATTTCTCCCATTATTACGGCGTTTTAACCCCGTTGAACCAGTGGTAGAAAAATCTGTAATCCTCTAGAGGATTAAAATGTCTCTTGCCTTTCCCCGCATTTGACTCGTTTGACGGCTTTTGAAATAAAGTTCGTGTTAAATAATGCGAGATACAAATTCTCCTTCAGTTGCCCATGTGGGTTACAATATTTCTCCACTCTCGAGAGTTAAATTAACAATTTTAACCACTTGCCTAACGGCTTGTGGTTTAAATTTTAAATTTAACTCTCTTGGGTGGAGAAATATCGTAACCCACGGGCAACTGAAGGAGAATATATATGTACAGTTTATGAAATAAAATAGTTGCCTATGTTACATTGATCTTCCATCACAGTTAATACTTAAGTTTTATCTAAATAGAAATGTATATGTTTATTTTTAAAATGAATCTTTAAACGTTTATGTTCGGAAACTTGCCATTTGTTCATAACATTTTCCGCTACTGCATAATTCGTCCTATTTAAACGTTTGAGAAAACCGAAGTGACAATCAACAATGGACACAAGACATAACACAAAGATAATACAAAACAAAACACTGAGCACAACAGAGCATCAAGAACCCTCACAGAAATTCCAGAACGAACGTGCCCGTTAAGTGTAAACATTTTCTGTTTCACATTCAACATCCGTGTTACTCATAGTACATTTCTTGTAGTCGAAGTTTTATCGGTGATGGAAAAGAAAAACACCTACATAAAAGGTAAGAATACATGTACATTATAATTTGAGAAATTCATATGCCAGGATGGCCAACCAGTGTGTGATGACAACCGTAGAATTTTTCCATACTATACCGGTACTTGATTCCATCATTTTGGATACAAATTACGTTATGGAGGTGATAATAAAGCTCATTTATTCTACTCTGTAGTTTGTCACATTTCTCGAGAGCGTCAATTTCTGCCATTAAAAAATGTTTACTCATTACTGAAATCGTCACGATAAATATCTGTTAAATACTGTTTAATAAACGATGTTTTAGGACACCCTCCATTAGTAGAATATTATCAGCTGATAACACAGAATGGACAGAAACATTCTAAGGTCAATGCCAGGTTTGTGAAAATCACAAGTCGAAACTGCAAATGCATATGTATAGTTGTTAGCTTAAACTAGAAGCCGTTGATTGTTTCACTAATTGTCCTTGGCTCTGTTCAGTTATAGATTATTGTATTTGAGATTCTAAATTAAACAAGTACTTATATGTTATGTTCATGCTTTAAGTCCTGATTCCCCCTAAATATAGATTGATGTTTAAATTAAGTATTTGTGTAAATGTATTTAACGATATTTCGCTGATATCATGGCGCTCAGTTTTATTGGTAGAGGAAGTACCCAAAGAAAAGAAACGACCTGTGACAAGCTATTGACAAACCTGACCGATAATGTTGCCAGTTTAGCGGTGATATCCACTGATTTCAAAGGTAAATCAAATTACAATGCGATCACAGACATGAAGATTCCATTTTTTTTCAAACACGAGACATTTTTATGGGAGACTGCAAAGTCCAAAAACAAAACACGACAACGATAGAAGTAAGAAGCCGGCGGAAATCCGTATACTGGTCATGGAGACAGACAAGCTGGATTGGAACCATTATCTTTTGAAAACCTAAAGTGTAATAACCAAAATTGCATAAAGAAACAATAGAAACAGATTCAGTTCAAAAACGACAGACGTTCACAGATATGATAACAACCCAGCATGGACAATATAAATCCAGAGTCAGAGAGCTCATGGGTACTCCGTCGGCTACTTACTTTTTTGATTGAAAACTATTAGCTTTAGGTTGATGCCTGGTTAGTTATATTGTAGCATATAATTAAGATGTTTCAAATGGTTAATTCACACATTTGTGTTAAAACAGAAGACTTTCCCGTGTAAGACTATGAGAGACTTGTTAAATAATAAAACATACCACACCATCGGAACAATTCCAAAATCATATTTAAAAATCGTTGAAATAGAATCAAAATCGATACACACATGTATAAATGACCGCTCACTTTCCTGGTTTGGCAAAGGCAGATATATCATGGCGAGATTAAGTTAATTTTCATTGAGATGATATGAGGTCTGCTTTGTACTAGACCAATGCGCTTAGCTGGATTTTTATAGTGCTAGCTCACTGAAAAAAAACGATCCGCGAAAACATGACACATTATTCTGATTCCGAGTCAACCGCTCTTTGATGTTTCTGATTAGTAGTGCATGCTTAGCGGAGAAGCAACACATTCCAATTGTATAGTCTTTGGTTTGACCCGACCGGAGCTCGAACCCACGAGTGCGCTAACTATTACATTACCGATGCGGTTCGTCATCTCTTGGGTATTAATCAAATAACTGGTATTTACAACAGGCAGGTGAATGTTTTATACTGGCATATAATAAGGTATATCTGTCTTGTTCTCAATATTATGTCAAATTTATGATTACGTAAGGAGAACTTCTGGCAAATCTGCTATTATGTTAGTACATGTATTGCATATCTTAAGTTAAAGGAACCTGCTCCACAATATATTATATATGTGACGCCGTGTTTCCATAGACCATGCTATATTATTATTTTTACTATTACATTATGTTATTAACAAAAGAACTAAATAATTTGAAATGAAACAGTCCTACTCCTAGTTTTGTGCTTAAATAGAGCAAATTTGGACAAGAAACTGCGGACGTGCTTTATTTTTACTAAAATCAATTTAAGAATATTATATCAAAACGCTGCATTGATTCATTACAGGTTTTGCTGTCGCGCCTTGTTTTGAGTTTAACGTTATCTATATTGTGCTACCAATGTGTTACGTATTTTCGACCTTTCCCCATTTGTCATTTTTGACAAGATGTATAATATCTAAATGAACATCTAGTGGGTGTAAATTGATTATCATATTACGTTTATCGTACTTTGATATTTACATAATTAATCTGATTAAAATCATATGTTAAATACGTTTAGGTAACTCGCCAATAACATCTGCTACAATTCGATCTGATAATTCGTCCATTTTAAATTTAGAACTTTTTATTTTTATTTTGTAGGCATTTACTGACAGTAAACGAACCCTCATTTTTATTGGTTAATCTTGTTGGTCCTGTGAACGTAATGATGTCATCACCTACCGCCGCATTGTCAGTGGTTAATCTAGTTCGCATGGATGCTATGTTGTTCATGTACCTGTTGTCGCATTTTGATTGGTTAATCTGTTTACGTGGAAGTTATGTTGTTCAGTTTCAACCGCACCTTTATTTTGATTGGCTTACCTTGCTCACGTGGATATAATGTTGCTATGTTGGACCATCAGCATCAAATAAGATGAATTTAAGTGTACATAAAAGATGTCGAAATAGTTTTATATTGTATACATTTTGTATATTGATCCAACTTACCTTATAATAATCATCTGCTTTGCATATCATTGTTCGTCATTTTGTCCTTTTTCCTTTGGACATTGTATTCTCTGTCCTTTTAGCTGAACAAACCCTCTGATATCTTCAATATTTTCTTAGCATGATTCAGAGGACTTTGGTTTTTCCAATAATTTTCTTTCATAACTGTTTTACCATTCATTCCATATTATGTTTTCAGATGGATTTTTGTACTGTCCAATATGTGGGAAATACTTGCAGGACCGTGTGTTGTCACTAAGATGGGATTTGTGAACCCATAAAACTATTTTAATCCTTTCTCTTTTGATTGAAGTATCTAAGCGAAGCTACGACAAAATGGCGGTCATGTATATCCATGTTACTGGTATGTATTTTGCTTTTGTTTCTACTGTTTTCGATTGGAATTTGGAACTGGTATGAGAGTGTGATAATTTAGAACTGGTATGAGAGTGTGATAATTTAGAACTGGTATGAGAGTGTGATAATTTTGGTTTTTCATTTTATTCGTAACTTTTTTCGTAACTGTAGTGGATTGAATAATGATACGAAAGGTCATATTGTATAGAAGACAGACATAACTTGATTCCATATCATATTACCCCTATGAATATGAGTGGTCATGTATATACATGTTAGGGCATACATTTTAATTCTGTTTCTGCTATTTTTGGAGCTGTTATGAAGGTCGATATGTGTTTTGTTTTTTCATTTTATTCGTAACTTTTTCGTAACTGTAATGGGTGGAATATTCATAAAGGATCATAATGTATAAAAGACAGACATATCTTGATTCCATAGCATATTTTCTAACATCATATAAAATCGAGTAGATATACGTTTAGATATATAATTTGGTATAACCACATGATGATAATGATAACACTTAACACAGTTGCTTTAGATGGATTCTGAAGCTTGTATGTCTATATAGATACTTCATCTAGTTCTCAAGTGTCGCCATTATTGCCATTGCAAGTTGTTACCGATAATGAAACCTAATCGATACAAACCCGTTTAGCTGTTTTCCGGATCTCGTCTAGCGTTTTGTAAAGCAAAATTAGAAAAACAATTGCAGTTATTAGAGAAACACATTGATGGTAAAAGATTAAAACTAGGATCTCATATTATGCCTTGAAAAGAAGTAACATGCATTATATTGCATTGGCTAAAATGTAATAGAATACTATTAAATAAAAATCATTTTCACACTCGCATTCCATTATAGAATTCCCGAATGAATCTTGGCGTTTCAAAATAGCTCCTAGTTTATCCCATGTGTGGTACGTGTACAACCACCTATAAGAGATGTCCGCTAGTTTTTATGGAGGGGGAGGGGCGAATCAGAGACATCTGACCGAATGTATGCCAAGATCACCAAGTGAAGAATACCATGCTACTGTCATGTAAGATTTTCAGTAACGGCTCTCAAAATGTTTTTAATAGGCATTGACATCTAGCAAGGCATAATTGTCTGATCATGTCCATTAATTCCTGTGACAATCTAACCCGTCTCCCTGTAGGCCCATCATAGTGCCAATGCTTTAATTACCTACTTGATTTATGTTCATGAATATACAGTCAAACCTGTATTAAGAGGTCACCTTTGGGACAAGGACAAATTGGTTTTATAAGACAAGTTACATCTTAAAAGAGGTTATATTCATGATTTTTGTTTTCATTACAGAACAAGAAAAGGGTGTACTTTTAATACAGCTGACTGCTTAATAGAGGTGACCGAATGTTCAGGTTTTACTGTAGCTAGCTTGACGATCATTACATATAATATACTATAACAGACATTTTTTACGAAAAGGTGATCTTGCAATTTTATGATATATTTAAATAATAATGCAAAACGTGTCCATTTCTTGCGTGTTATCTATAACAGAACATGCATCTTAACATGTTTGTTAATTAACAAATAAACAATTATAATTAATTCAGTAAACATGTACATTTTGTTTGTTTCAAGATATGATATGGTTCCAGAACTAAATGGTATTCTTATTCCCATTGATTTATTTGATCTATTCCCATTTTGATTATAAAGCGCATAGGAGAAGTTTATTTAGTAACAAGTATGTCCAGCAACTGCATTCCTCACGAAGCTGGGTTACGCCATCGAAGGAATTTTTTAATTGGCGTATTGTATATAGTTTGCTCTTTAATCATACTTTTGAACAGATACACATACATTTCGAAATTAACAAAGGATAGAATTTGTCAGTATTTTGTCAAGGGTTCTCATGTCTTTATTGAACTCATGCAAACCTTATACATCTACCACATCAACACTTTATGCCAGTCACCCTGTTATGTATGAATCCATATATCCAAAATAACCCTTTGTTGTTTGATATCAAGTTGGTAGTCGGAAGCCATAGATCGATTAAGGATCGACAATACAATGGCCAAATGACATTGGACAAAAGGACAAACACATTACAGAGAAAACTAAAGACTGATCAAGCCGAACTTTACAAACAACCGGTGAGAGGTGTACACAGATGAAAGATGCGAACAAATGCACGTACCTGTGTGCAAAGTATATTAACATCAATCAAAATAAAAGTAACAACAATGTCCCAGGAAGAAAATCATGGATATGTAGGACATATCACCTTTCTAAATAGATGCATCACACAACTAAGTCGTTAATATCGGGTTTCAAGCTGTGTTTTTATCAAAAAAGACAACGAAATTGATCATTTTTTATTTAAAAGCCTAAAATTAATATAAAAACATACAAGAAATTAAATCGATTTTGAATTATCACAGCTAGACACTTTTATTCAATCAAATATCAACTATTTTTAGTGACATTTAAATGCGAAGAAAAAACAAAATATTTAAAAAAAACATGATCGATTCTGAGTAAAGCTATGCTGCAAGGCTGATGGCACATTTGTGATGATTTGACCTAATTATAATGTAAGTGACACTTCTCCTGTATACCTAGACTTGTTACTGACATGAACAGAGACACAACATATGATTATCAAGTGAGAATCAATGTACAATTTAAAGTTAGAGCTCCTACGATTACTAGCCAAAGAGTTGCCGATTGTTACAATCGATGGTCGTTGAATGCTCAGACGTGTCATGTTCTATAGCTCTGTCCTCTGGGGAAAATTAATAGGAAAATCTGATCACCTTTTTTTCCATTATACGTGAGGCAAAGTTTAGACTGTCGCCATTGAAAATGTATTTAATAATAAATAGGCAGGTGCTGAAACAAAGCAATACATTGTATATTTAAAATAAGAGATTAATTGTTTTGTATCGCCAAATGATATTTTTAGCTATAGTATGGCAAGAAAAAGTTATATTCAATGAGATGATGATGTCTGCTTTGTGCTAATCCAACACGTTTAACTTGAATTTTATAGTGCTAGCTCACTGAAACAACAATCCACAGATTGAACATGTCGCTCTATGCAAACATTATCTTGATCTCGTGGCAACCAGTCTTTGCTATTTCTCCTTTATTATGCGTGCTTAGCGGAGAAGCCAAGCATACGAATATTACATAGATAATCCTTTTATGACACGACTTGACCTTAATTTACGATTTACCGCTTGCGAGGTGAGCACGCTACCCATTGCACCACCGATGATGTTTATTTAAAAATACTATTTGGCTATATACAACTTAAAATATGTGTATGTTATTATATATAATGGGATCAGCTGTGTGTGTTGTTGTCTGTGTGTTGTTGTCTGTTTTTGTGTGTCTGTGTGTTGTTGTCTGTTTTTGTGTGTCTGTGTGTTGTTGTCTGTTTTTGTGTGTCTGTGTGTTGTTGTCTGTGTGTTGTTGTCTGTGTGTGTTGTTGTCTGTGTGTGTTGTTGTCTGTGTGTTGTTGTCTGTGTGTGTTGTTGTCTGTGTGTGTTGTTGTCTGTGTGTTGTTGTCTGTGTGTTGTTGTCTGTTTTTGTGTGTCTGTGCGAAAAGTTTCCTGTGTCTCTAGATTGTCCATTCCTTATTACCACCTTCGGTTTTCTCTATTTAATATATTTTATGATATTATTTAATCTAAAGTGTTATTATTTGGAAATTTGGTCAATACACTTTACATACATTATATTACAGTGAATAAACAGGTCTAATATAAAAATCGTTTTTGATAATTTACGGTAGAATTAGTTTTTATAGATAAAATCTGATGATAAGATGTTTGTTTTCGCTTTATTGGATTATGATATATTTTGTTATTTGTAAATTTGATTGGGGGATGTTTTATCCGCTGACAGTTGTCTTAATTATTGCCGACATAAACTTCTTATTATTGAAGATATTCGTTTATTGATTATGACTTCATTTAATTGCTCCAGTGTGATTTTATTATTGTGGAATTAAAGATAATTGTAGAAGAGATTACGGGCCAGGCGTGATGTAATTCCGTAGTGAATACTTTGAATGAAATATACGTATTCTTCAAATACCAGTAACGTGTACACCGGAAAGAAGAAATTGTTGGAACTGTCCTAAAATTAGACCACATTGTATAATAATCTAAATGTACGTAAATGTAGACAGGATATGTCTCTATACTTTTCAGATGTGCCTTTAGGTCATTCAATTTGCAGAAAAAGTTTCATGACAATTACCCTACATATTTGCTGCTTGTCTGCTTGATTATTTCAATACATAGCTGGGTTTGGTTTATGGTGTTCAAAGCCACTTTCAACAATATTTCAGTTATATCGTGGCGGTCAGTTGTATTGGTGACTGCGGCAAGTCACTGACAAACTCAATGCATTTCTATCATGTGAGTTAATTCCAATATGACAATATTACTTGTGATTCCAACAGCTGATATGTGGCGTATGGTGGTGTGCATAACGGTATTCGTTAGTTGTTCTCAATCCTCTTTCAGTAAATGGAAGATTATATTTAATTAAGTTAAAGTAACAACAAATTGCTGGTACTACATGTAATCGTCATAAATCTGTAAAAGATGGAGTATTGTAGATGTTATACGCCTTTTATACATACAATGGTAGAATAAATATCTGCCTTCATTGGTTCCTGGGTATATGTTTTTTTATTCTTTCCGCAATATGTATAATTAATACAGGGAAGGACCTTTGATGATTTAGATTAAAGGATCTACAAATATAGTTCTAAAATTGATAGAAACTGTTTTCCTAGCAAACATCCCTGAATAAATGAGCATTTTTCGCCAGTTTTTGTAATGTCATTTTTTCTGTGCCTTAGACTTAAGCTTTTCTTTAGGTGTTGGAATCTTATATTCACATGATCCCTTTATATTGTACCTCCTCCCCCCCTCCTAAGATCTGTATTCTCAGTGGTCAATATTGGGACCGTCGAGGTCGTGATCGTATGGTAGTTGGATTTATGCTACTTTTGCAATCAGTGCCTATTATATCACCACTAACTTGTCAGTTCGATTCCAACCCAGGCGAGGTGTACTCTAGATCTACACAACATTATGTGATAAAGTTTGTCAGTGACTTGCGACAGGTCGGTGGTCTTCTCTGTTTACTCCGAAAAGATATAGCTGAACAATGGTTTAAAGTGGCGTTAAATACCATAGCCGATGCAGATAAATGGGTAGAAAAGTAATATTCTCGAAATTGTATCTGGCAACGAAGAACTAGGCTCTATTCCTGCAATCATTGGTTCATTCGAGGAATAATTGCTGTTTCAGAATTAATTTTGTTGCTCAAGGCATATGCTATTTTACATTTAGCTTATTTTACTGTGTTTCTGTTGCGCACAGAAACGTATTCATGACATAATTTCTATTATTATAACTACTCAAAACATATTTATGTTTTGTAGATCGTTGTTTGTCCTTTTGACAATTTTTTGTTTTGCCATTGTGCTGTCTGTCCTTCTTCAATTTACACATTCGTATTACCCCTTTGGTATCGTCAAACTATTCTTATTTGAAGACATACGTTCTTTCATATTGAAGCTATGTAATATTGTTTACAAATGCATAAAGAGACAACATACATCACGTGTCTGTATAAAATTGATGTTTTGTGAGGATATTAAGTGGTTATTTATACGTTTGTTTACAAGGGAATCTAACTAATTATGCATTTTGAAGATAGTGTCGAGGATTCCGAAAGTAATTACAGCTACCCATGCAGATAAGCATGTGTTGTAAAGGACAAATGTTTGCAGAAACTAGTCTGCGGTTTCTTTTTCGAACATAATTCGTTACGATTGATCTGTGTTTTCCTGTAGATTTCGTTGATTCTGACAAAGTTTATATTTACAGCGCATGCGTTAGAATGCCTTAATGGCTGTCTTTGAAATGAACGGATGTCATCCTTGCCAATAATTCAAATACGGAGATTTATTTCGGTTAATCTGTGGATCTGCGTTTAGGGACAGAAAAACATTGAAAAATATGATTCGAAAATCATTTTTCGGCCAACAACGTTTAATGTATTTTCACCATATTTTTAGCGTTTTTATTAGGAAGTTGTTTTGAATATTTATTTGAATAATTGATTTTACTTTTCAGGGAAACTGGAACGGATATAATTTACATTACTACTGTATCAATAACCTCATTAGGGGGTTCGTGTAGCTCGATCTTTAATTTTCTGTGCAATGTTTTGTAGATCATTTTATTTTATTTTATTTTTTTTATTTTTTTTTTTTCATTTTAATATTTCATAATTTGATGAACAAATAAAAATTACCAATTATATATCAAGATATTCAGGATTACGTTTGTGCATTTTCGATTTAATAATATTGTCATATTTATTTGTATACAATCAAAAGTTGTCCGATGGCTATGAGTAGAGGTCGCTTTGTATCACGAATAGCTTCCATTGTTCTCCGTTTTTCTTTGACGTTATGAATAAAGGGGTTCTTTCACAGACCGCAATAACCAGATGACAGTTTAGTTGTTAAAATTAACAAATAAATCATTAGATCATTATCATAACATGTTGCAATGAGGAGCGCATTGAACTCTAGTGTGGTAGATCGTGGGTCAAACTATGAAATTGGTATATGGTGATGTTCCAATAATCGCTCGTCATTATCACTCTAAATATGAATAATGTGACCGAGTCGAACGACATGTCTGCCAACGAGTTATTATTTCATTGAGTTAACACAATCAAATCAAACTAAAGCGTGTTGGTCGAGTACATTGTACAAAGCGGATATCATTATCATCTCATCGAAATCTAATTTCTTTGATGGTCATCATATAACTGAAATTCTAACATGACCTCCTTCTTTCCCTTTGTTAACAAACGAACGAGTTATCCATTCGGTATAATCTCATTAGCACATGCGCCGGTGAATGTGACTGACTTTTCCATTGGCAGCATAAATTGTGTGCGACATTTTCCGCAAACGTAAATTTATATTACCGTCTTCCAATCAAAGTATACTACCGTAGTTGTACTTTTAGACATATCAGAATCGAAATAAATCATGGAAGCCAGAATGTGTTTTGAGTTTTAACATCGCTTCTGGCTCGGGATAAAATACTAATATCCGCCAATCCATGTTAAAACTCCCAACACATTCTGGCTTCCATTATTTATTCCTGAAACAGCTCACTGTGCGTTCTCCAAAAATCACGCAGTCACTAATAAATGTGCCAACAGGGACATTGATTATTTGTATTCGAAATTGGGCGATACCGAAATGAGGTAGACTATTGAAAAACATGTTTTTATTGCGGTTAATAATTTTAACAGTTCTTTCCTTTGTGTAACTTAAATATAGTCTTAATACAATTAATATCTATCTGATATACTATTTTACACGTTGAAGTCAGTATGTGGTAGAAGTAATAAAGCTTAATGGCATGTACATCACCGATATCTCCTTTTAGTAATGCAATGTCACAAAATTGGAATATAAATAAAAATATGTTTTTTCACATAGATTTCTTATTTACCAAAATATATGGAGCCGAATTTTAAATCCCAATGAGGATGAATACAGATATTTGGTATTCCATTTTTTTTCTTAGTTGCATTGTAAAAGAGATAACATCATTATTCTAGATCCCAATACGTCATAACTTTCATATATTTCAGAACAATGAAATAATATTACAGTAAGGACGTTCCTCATGTTTCCATTTATTTTCAACTGCTGTTTGAGGGGGCCGCCGGAGGCGTAATCGTATGATAGTTGGATTAACAACCTGTGCTACCAGTGCATATCATGATTAAAGTTGAGAGTTCGAATTCTGATCATGACGGCGTGTACTCGATGCAACATTATGAATAAAGTTTATCAGTGATTTGCGGCAGGCGGTGGTTTTCTCCAGGTACTCCAGTTTCATCCATCAATAAAGCTGGCTGTCACGATATAATTGAAATATTTTTCAAAGTGGCGTTAAATACCATACTCCCCTCAACTGGAGTTTTCATTTAGCTGAATATAAAAATTAGAAACAGTAACGATATACAATAATAAGTTATTAATAACCCATCGAAACAATACAAACCCCTCTTGTCGAAGCATTTACTTCTAAGCACAAACATATCCATGACAGACACCATTAGTTATGTTAGTAATAGATTCAGCGACACAACTATGCGGTAGGGACTAAACCTGTTCATTTGATTGCAACCCTTCCGTATGATAGCTATATTTAAGTATGAATTATTGTCAATTTAAAAAGACCACGCACTTTCAATAAAATGAAATTAGAATCATGACCAGTGCAAAATCAGGTAGGGATATCCTATTATCTAACTACCAGCTTAGAACACATTGGTACTTCTAATATATGTATTATCAATTAAATGTCAAAAAAATTATAGGTCGTCTTGAGAGTCTAGATGTAAATGATTGATTGATTTTTGGTGTTTAACGCCACACTTTCAGTTATATTTCATCTATATCATGGCGACCAGTTTTAGTGGTGGAAGAAGCCGGAGTACACGGAAAGAACCACCGACCATGGGGAAGCAACTGGTAAACTTTATCACTTGCGGCTGCGAGTCGATTGCACCTTTTTTTTGTAATTTACAAAGCCGGGCGCGATCCCACGCCGTATTGGTGATAGGATTGTATGAGTTGTTAGATAATCCAACTACCTAACTCATTGAGCCACCCGGGTCCTCCAGATGTAAAAATGTAAGAAAAAAAAGCAATGTGTTATGAAACATTGATAATAAATAATTAACGTGCAGGTCAATGTTAATTAATGCACCATGGCATTGTAGAATATTACGATTATATAATAAAGGACAATCTGGTAGGCAGAAATAACAACTAAAGAACAATCTGGTAGGCAGAAATAACAACTAAAGGACAAGCTGGTAGGCAGAAATAACAACTAAAGGACAATCTGGTAGGCAGAAATAGCAGCAGTAATGAACAATAGTAAAATAAAACAAATACCACAATATCAGAACAGTTGGAAAATCGTAGAAATAAACGATACACCCTAACACACATATGCATGACCGCTCATAATCCTGGCTCGGTACAGGCAAATGAGATATGACAAAGTGACGCAGCATATTTGCATAACAACGGTATTGTGCACTGCTATGTGTGCCCTGTGGATTCATGTTTTCCATTGATATCGAGGTCGAATGTTGTTTCCTAATCGTTTATTTGTTTTTTTGTTTGCTTAATAACACTACAAAATGACGCTAGAGATTTGCTTAGCAACTTTGCAACGTTATTCAATAATGCAAAGGACATCCTGTCGGTTAAGGTTTTTAAATCATATGGTTGTTTTTGTTAGCTTAAGAACACTCCATCGGATTAACATTATACAGCTGTCGTCAGAAAGTGACCTAGAATCCCGTTAACTCGATTGACAGAATTATATAGAAATAGGGCATGTAAAATGTCGTCCAAAAACTAGGACAACTATGATCTCTTACAAGAATCGAAGCATATTAACGTTTAATTGATATAAAACGGAAAAAATAGATTTAACCTGTGTCTGCGCTTGTATGTGCCAATATTAGGTTTAATTTTGATGTTATAGAAAATCCAAACCAATCTAATATGCTTAACGGAAAAAATATATATTTAAACCGCTTCAAATGCGGAACTATTCATCACATTAAACACAATAAGACTACGCACCGTTGATAGACCAAATTAATGGACGTATCACGTGCTACGATTGTTTAGTTTAATGGAGATAAAGTAATTTGGTGTGAACGTTTTCCATGTTTGTAATTGATCATCTGGTACATAAATGGATGCTTTGTACGCAAATACAGATTGAGCCCTGAAGTAGAAAGAAAGAGAAATGAGATAGGACATCTTCACTGCGATTAGAAGTTTCAAAACAGATTTGCCGCGTTGCTACGATCTAATGTATTATTGGTATATTACAGTTTAATACTATTGTTTTGTTGGTATTTTGTGCCCCCGCATGGTCTGTGGGCGTTCATTGTAATTATAAAATTGTTACATAAACTGATTTGAAATATTTCAGAAAATAAAATTACTACGTTTAAAACTATAATATTTCTTAAATGTATTCTATAATTCACCAATCTGAAAAGTACAATTCAATTAACGATCAAACCACTGAAACAGTAATGGAACAGAACTCTTGCCGTTACCTTGAACATCTATTAATCCTAAAGACATGTGTAATTTTCTACGACAAACACAATTCAGCCTATTGCTTTAGTATTAATTTGCTCAAATGAGAAACAGTAATTTAATTTTGAAAACCACAATGGCTCTATTCAAATTGATAACTCGGTGTGATTTTGTCGTTATTTACAAGATTGAAAATTGAAAATATTTCACTATTAATGTAAAACGTTAGTCATATTCTAAAGTAGTGATATACTTCATGTGTAAATAACATATAACAATCCGTGTAAAATGAGGCAATAAACAATTATTGCCTTTGTGTGAGGTCAACATCTAAAATTGCCGAAAGGGAAACAACTCCTTGAGTGTTAATGATTTGGATGTTTACCCCACACAAAGGCAATAATAGGTTTATTATTCCGAACAGTTAACCAATGTTTCCCCCTTATTACTAAATAAACGTTAGAGAATACAGAAGGGGCAATCAAAAATAGACAGTCCAGAGAAACTAGAAACAGGATAGCTTTTATTAAGCTTTGGTGATTTCTAAAGAAGTCCACTTTGCTGTAGGTCTATATGTATTTTGCGTCATCATACAATGCTGGTGTTTTTTGGAGCGTAAATATATGAGTGACGGAGAGAGCTGATTGTTCGCTTTATTGATATTGTAGTCATTGTTGACCATCACTGTGTAAACTTCTTTTCATAATTTCCACATCACTGGTTTTTGCAGTTATAAAACCAACATTTGCATAGCATTATAATTTTTTTTCATTTATGTAGTCATTAATTGATTGAAGATCATTTTTTCCAGACCAGTTGAACGAAAGAATGTCAACAGACGACATATTTATACACTGTCGTTGGAGTTGTTTCTCATGCCGGGGACGTTCGTAGGCCTGTTCATTGGTGAAGAATAGAGTTTTTCATCGTGAATAAAAAGGTTATTCATCATTGATGCATTTAAAACTCAGAATATCCGAGTTGTTTTATGACACGATAGGCGAGCACGCTTACAATTACATCACCGATTTGGTCATTTTGTCACTGAACAGTGACAGAATAAGGTAATATGCCAATATGCTAGTACACAAGATTAATGCCAGTTCCCGCTTATTGGTGTATCTTAAGCATGTGAATATTTCAAATGTTTCATGAATATATAAAAGATTAGAACAAACCGTGATAATGACTCCTGTTGAAATATTGTCTACTGTAATGATTTATCTCAGTATGAAAGCATATATTTTCGATAACCGTTAGATAAAGCCGAAAATGCAATCTATAATGGACCTTTCAGGTAAACTGGCAACATTTAGTACATAAGCCACACGACGAAGACAAACAAAACAAAACAAAAAACACAACACGATATGTGTTGGACACCAATATACGTAAACACACACAAAAACGTAAATAAGACATGGGACCTCCTATAAATAACTGGAGGAAAAGACCGACCAAACAAATACAAGTAACGTAAATAAGACATGGGACCTCCTATAAATAACTGGAGGAAAAGACCGACCAAACAAATACAAATAACGTAAATAAGACATGGGACCTCCTATAAATAACTGGAGGAAAAGACCGACCAAACAAATACAAGTAACGTAAAAAAGAAATGGGACCTCCTATAAATAACT
Source organism: Gigantidas platifrons (assembly GCA_002080005.1). NCBI lineage: Eukaryota > Metazoa > Mollusca > Bivalvia > Mytilida > Modiolidae > Gigantidas > Gigantidas platifrons. Next base: position 536,674 of record MJUT01041536.1, read on the forward strand.
GGAGGAAAAGACCGACCAAACAAATACAAGTAACGTAAATAAGACATGGGACCTCCTATAAATAACTGGAGGCAAAGACGAACCTGACAATTAATTACGCTAGACACCAACACATTTATGTAAAGACAGACGAAAGAATGATGATCAACAATGAATATCAACAACACGAACAACCAACCACCTGTCATCCCAACGACTGTTTATTCTATAAATTATAAGTATATAATACTTACACAGTATGTGTTGTCTGATATTGTCTAGGTTATGTTTTATGATGGTATTGTCAAATAAATTAATTATGCATAACTATGCCATCAATCAATTCCTGTTTGTCTGAGAAGTTTACTTACAATATCACACGCTAACTTCCGCATGTCTTCGCTTAATTAATTATACTTTACAAAGATGATGTTAAGCTCTAATAAATTAATAATACATAAAGAAATTCCTTTTTGCTTAGAAGTATACTTATAATGCAACACACTAATTTGCGAAAAATGAAAAAAAAAAAAAGAGATACAATTTAGTAGATTTTTCAAAGATAAGGATACGGTCAAAGCAAATAATTATACAATGACATAAATAAATTCAACTTTGACTCAGAAGTATAAGGAAGCTATGTACACACTGATGTACGCATGATAGACAAAAAAAAATAAAGAAGATTTTACCTTGACATAACACATCTTCTGTAAACAGAACGGAAACGCATTTCATTATACAAAATATACTATTATTTGATCTTTTAGCAGTTTTTATGGCGTATACATATTTACATTAGAAAACACATCCTTTCGGATTATGATTGCTTTTTTTGCCAGTGTTTCTGGATTGTCTAATGTTGATTGCCCCTTCGTTTTTCTCTAACGCTTACTATCTTTCTGGTGCGGCGTGGGTTTGCGCCCGGCTTTGTAAATTACAAAAAGGGTGCACTCGACTCGCAGCCGCGAGTGATACAGTTTACCAGTTGCTTGACCACGGTCGGTGGTTCTCGCCGGGTACTCCGGCTTCTTCCACCACTAAAACTGGTGGCCATGATATAGCTGAAATACTGCTGAAAGTTGCGTTTAATACCAAAACTTACACACACTATCTTTCTTTAATAGTTTAACATGGAATTTTTCTCTCATTTAACAAACATAAATATGGATGCAAATCAACATGAAAACATTAATATTAATCTAAAGTGTTGAACAAAGCTACTATTGTTGTTCTTTATTTAAAAGTGACTGTGAGAACTACAGTGATGAACATAATTTGTACCTCAAAGTTAGGCCTGACACCCGGGTATTCTTTATATTAATCACCTCTTCTTACATGTCATAGTCACGCCCAGAGACGTATACGTCCCTAGTGTACTGTCTATTAATTACCGTTGGTCTTTTATTGATAAATCTCATATTTCTAACTTATTTTGTTGTCAAGTGGTATTTTATCAATCTGGATAGGAGTGTAGCCTTCTAAAGAATAAAGCAAAATACAATAAGCAACCGTTGACAATAATGAAACTACCAAATGAGTTTTAGAGCACAATGTCCTTGATAAAATACAAATCAAAGTAACTGAGTCCTAGAATTTCCTTACATAACTAAACGCAAAAGACTAAAACGATGAGCAATGCAGACCCCACCAAAAACCCCAGGGATAAACCCAGGTGCTCGCAAGAGTTAAGCAATTCCTGCATCTTATGAAACACCCACCATGTTGCTCATATACTTAGATCCGGTTTATTTCGTTATAGTCAACCAGTTCGCGATGGTGACCGTATGATTTTTGTAGAGATGACTTCAACCTAGGGGCAAGGTAACCTGGCATGTGTAGCTTTTAAGTTAGCAGCTGAACTCTGTCAAGATACATTCTTGGCACAAGCCCTGGAACAACGAGTTCTGAAATGCTAACTATATGCGGATTGTGATTGTAGCAGTGCCACTATGGAGAACCACAGCCCGTAACATACCAATTAAAACAAAAGGACTTAACCAGGATAACCAAACTTGGCTAAGGTTTGGTTTATATTTTAACGTTGCAACTACGTCAACACCCGTCAACAAATCAATTATAATTTGTTTCGGTAGCTCGATTCCTGATACTAATGACAAATAATCAATGCAATAATGTACGCTTGTCCGTATTTTTCGGCACACAACTACAACACCAACAGATACTTAGGCGAAATAAATAGTGGGTTTGTGTTTTGAATTGTTGTTAGAAATGCAATGTCTTGTGTAACTTCTGACAGGGTGATAATCTTCTCTTTATTAATATGCACATTCCCGCACTAATGCGAATTGATCTATGGAAGGGACGTGGAATTATATCACAATAATTAACTGGAGAACAAATGTAGCAACTAAATTAAACTCGACACCTTTCAAACTATGTAATCAATCAACGTCCACCAGATATAACAGTGGACGACTGTACTTTTAAAGGCATGATAAAGACAGTTAGAATTATAACCGGTGCAATTACAATGACAGACTAGATTTTTAAGACAGTAAAATTATTACCATAGAATCCTGATGTTGCTGTGAAAGTTTCTCTAAACCATTGTTGTGACCGCTTGACGCTGAAGAAAATTTAGATAGCAAAAAAATGCATGATTGTCGATCAATAATTAAATAATTTGTGGTACATTCATTTTTATTTTGCATTGAACTGACACTGAAGAGATTGATAACCTTTGTTAAATCTTTTATCAAATAACAGTCACGTTTCACATCAATAAATTCATAAATTCAATTGTTTTGCAAATATCTGTTTTAATTACACCATCCAACTTTAAAGTAAGAACTGACGGTGTTTAATGCCACTATCAAGAATATATCTTGGTGATCAGCCTTATATATATGAAGAAATCAAATTCACAGTGTAAGCCACCGAACTGCCACGAGTAACTATCAAACTGCATCGCATATAAATGTCGTTTTATCGAGTACACCGCACAACAGGTAGACAAATATAAGGGTATTCTCCGAAAGAAGACAACTACAGCTATGATGTGTTTGCGTTATATTATAGTCAGCTAGAGATGAATATGATTACTTCATAGGTGTGCTTAAAATATCTGAAGATCCAAATGTGGTAATCAGAGCGGTGAATCGAAAAAATCAAAACATTTAGTGGCCAAATGAAAAAGGACAAACAGTGAGAAAATTTACACAGAATACATAAGATTGAGCAACACGAACCTCACAGAAAATCGGAGGTGAACTCCTGCGTTCCAGACGGTAAGCAGTTCCTGTTTTATTAACGGTACCCGTTGTCTAACTGCTATTAAAACACGATGATATGCCATGAATGAGGATAGGGCGGAATTATGATTACGACAAAATGAACATTGGTAACATATATGTTCCGTATCGGATAACCAAGGTATGATTGTGTCCGTGACATTTTCGAAGTGATGAGTTTAACTTAATTAATAGGAACCTTGGCTCAGTAGTTGCTTCCTTGATAGTATTAACCATCAATCAATGATGTCATAATATTAAATATTGTATCAACAGAGAGGTATATACTCCATATTCAGGTGCTGCTGGACTGTTGCTACATATAAATGCTTAGTGCACTTTACAGCTATCTGCATTTTCAGACATAATCCCACAAAAAACAGCAACTACATGGAAAATACAATGATTTGGTTTATCAATATATTGATTTTGAGTGTATCTGATCACTGGGGGGG
>MJUT01041536.1:565053-598980 GCA_002080005.1 Gigantidas platifrons
AGGTCTATATTTTTACGCACTAACAAAACTGAACACCGTCGTGCGTTTTCTAAGTAAATAACACTATAAAACCAACCAACTGTTGGACTGTATCTGACAAACTTTCATACTGAAAGACTGTATCGATTAGATCTCTTAACAGATGGTCATGAAATTTACAGCTTAGCGGTGATACGCATTGGATACTTTAGTCCAATTACCATGCCATCGCGGCCACAACATGCCCTAAATAATATTAAAGAAATGTTCATGCCCTAAAGTAAATAACCTTGATAAACATAACTCCATGCTTTTTTAGTATTCTGCGACGAATATTTTGCTAACACTTGTATTCTCTACTCTATAAAAGCTGCATTATTTTCTGCAGAAAGACATCAATTATATAATTTATCCATCTATTGCCCTTTACGAAAGTAAATGTGATATCTATGTTTTTATACTTATTATTAACTACATGATGTAAAAGATAAAAAAGCATACTCCAATTTATTTGTGACATACTAGGTTTGCATTGAAGTTGAAGATAGATGGCGAGAATTTCCATCCAAAATTAAATAGACAACCAACGTCATCGTAGAGTTGGATATCCCATAATTGCTGCCTAAAAATTATCTTTGGAGCAGCTACAAAGGAGCAAAGCTCATTACGAGTAATCGTTGCTGAAATATTGCACGCCAAAATATTCTGGCCAAGTAATATCCATCATATTCAATCTGTGGTGAAATAATATCTGACCATAGACTTATCGCTACCTGTTTACCTACTAGCTACCTGTTCACCTACTAGCTACGTGTTTGATGAAGTGTCCTCGTAATGAGTATTGCTGAACTAGTGCTTAGTGGACATAACGAACAATGAATACTGCTCCGTGTTTTAAAATAATGACCGCAGAATATGTCAGAGGATGCACACGACAGTCCTTTCTTGTGAAATGAACCACTATAAATTTAAGTTTTTTTTTGTAATTGTGAAAACTGGTAAGACAATCGAAATAATTCATTCTGAAGAAGTGTAATAATAAGGTCACTTTTCTCAGCATAATTAGACATTTTGAAATTTCTCATTTTGAAATCATTCGCTTATTTGAAATACATTATTGTCAAGTCTTCATGCCTGTGTGAGTGTTCATGTATTTACAATCATGGGTCCCCCTTTTTCTGTTAGGACTAGTTTATCTGTACAATGTTACATTAATTTTTGTCAAACTTTGCTTCCATGATAAACTACTTTCATATCCATTAAAATAATTTTTATTTAACTATAAGAGTGTGAATATGGTCATTTCCAAATGGACAAATGTATATTAATTATATAAAGTGTTAAAATAGTTTTTTCCTCATCTAGGTTTTATGTTTTATCAATATTCGAGATATTTTATGTGGGTTAATTGCACATATTATTAGATATATTTGATGGTTACCATAGTAACTAATTTGGGAATTATATTTGATACACGTTAATTATAGTCAACATTAAGCTTATTATATTATCTATCGCGATATATTTTCAACGTACAGAACATATTTGTGTTGATTGAGTGTTAATGCATTGTGGAACAGCAAAAAGTTCATGTATATTCAGGTCAAGAATCTACTACTTTATTTTATTGTTCAAAAAGACAAAATGATAAGACACAAGTTGCCTTTCCTCATTCATAACTTATCACCGGGATTGTAACTAGATTAACATGACGGGTGTCACTAGTGGAGCAGGAAATGCTTTCCCTTCCGGAACACATGAGTTCACCGCAGGTTCTTAGTGGGGTTAGTGTTACTCGATCTGTAGTTTTATGTGTTAATTTTTGTAGATCGTTGCTTCCCCTTTTATATTATTTTCTTTGGCCATTGTGTTGTCTGTTCTTCTTCGATTTACGGGTTCTGATTACCCCTTTGGTATTCTCAAACTCCTCTTAAACACCTCAGACAGTCTTCTCCCATTTCATATATTACAAAATATTGAGCATTATAATATTGAAATACACAAATTTTTAGTAAATGAAGGCATGAAAAAAAGAATATCAGAAACAACTAAAAACCTCATGGAGTCTTATTGACTGTATGAGCAAAATATAAAATAGATTATGTATTGATATATATCGAACAAATCCAAAATGCGTCCTACGTGGTAATGGACATAGTAAATCCTACGTGGTAATGGACATAGTAAATCCTACGTGGTAATGGACATAGTAAATCCTACGTGGTAATGGACATAGTAAATATCATTCATACATTGGGATCTATTTTTGCGGTAAATAAACTACTACAGTTGATAATAGACGGCTAGCTACAACGAATACCGAACTGGAAGTGGTAATTGGCGATAATGCACGTCCCAAAATAACAACATATTTGAAAACCACCATCCACTAGGATTAGATATACAAATTTCCATGATGTACTTCCCGTCACAAACGCATCAAATTGGTACCCTTGTAGTAATTCTGTGAATTATGACATTTATTTCCTATTCTCATAACATTTTTGATATTTAGATTTTGTATACTTTGTGTAGATGTAGGTTTTAAGAACAGAGTTAGGCAGATAATTATGACGTCTAAAGCCACTTTCAACAATATTTCAGCTATATAGTTCCGATCTGTTTTATTGGTTGAGGAAACCGGAGAAAACCACCTACCTGCCTTAAGTCACTGACAACCTTTATCAAATAATGTTGTCATGGGCGTGCTTTGAACTCTCAACCTTAGTGGTGATAGGCACTGATTTCATAGGTAGTTGTAAATCAAATTACCATACGGTCACTGCCACGACCACGACCACGACACCTTGTTGAGAACACACAAGTAAAAAGAGAAAATGAATTGATAAACAAACAATATTTCTGTGATAATTACTTATTAATTACACATGAATACAGTTCAGTCTGGTAAAATATACCCAAGACTGTACGTCTCATTATTCTCTGACCATAATTTTATTAACTCAACATTAAAATCTACCATATACTGTAAATGTCCAATCATTTCCTGACCGTAATGTTATTATCTCATCATTATTCAATTGTCTTGTCTTTACTTGATATAGTAATGCAATTGGTCCTGCTTGTAGCAGTGAATAGCGACCACTATTTAGTACTGGAATGTATGAATATATCACAAACATAACTCCTCTAGTGTCAGTTCAATTCAGAAGCACAGATTGTTACATTATTCTATAGAAACGTGTTTTAATTTGTCTTGGTTGTTTGTTTGGTGTTTTTTTTTAAACTTAATGTGTACTTAATATTGGATGGAGGCAATACTTGTTATTATCTTAATGTTTAATTGTTTGTATGTCGTTCTTTTAACCGGACAAATTCAATTTGTAGTCCATGGGGTGTAATAATTTGTCAATATCCTATTTATAGGTGTTCCTGTACTAGAACTATTACCCAAAGTAGTCTTAATGTTCAAAATTCATGTTTCTAATGATCTGATTTTTAATGTTGTAGTTCTTTTTAAAATAGACTAACATTATCGTAGATACTGAGGGAATCTCTCAAGGGCACATTACGTTTTCATGTTGCTACTATGATGTGTCCTCTCGATGGGTGGTTGACAGACCTGATCATGGACAATAGTAGGTGCCAATTTTGGAGAATGCCCCACTCCTGTCACAATAAAGATATCTTGCGTAGAATTCGAAAAAGGCTAATCCCGTTGTAGTTGCTACAAAAGGCTAAAATATTTCTTACTTTCCAAATCCCCATACTGTTCCAGTGACTATCACAAGTCTTTGTGTTGTTCTTTATATCACCCATTCCTGTTAAATTTTAGTATATTGTTGATTATGAAAAGAAAGTGTAAACAGCGATGGCCACCAAAATCAACAAAACGAACAATCACCTCTCATCTTAACTGAACAAACCGACCACAAAAATACAACGACGTTGGCAATTCAGGTCCTGGCTTGGAATAGGCACAAAAATGTGGTTGGGTTAAACTTGTTCTCGGATGAAATATATCACACTGGAACAACAATTAATCAATCAATTAACAACACATTGTCACATTATATTATCACTAGTTTTCCACATATGGTGCTTAAAGCAAAACCATGCAAATTAAAAGTATTTAGCTACAAGAAAACAAAAGCATCAAAACAGGATAACCACAAATCGGCTAATGTTAGACTTACTACAAATCCCTTTCTTATTATTATCCCCCTTAAATAAATTGTTGCTATGAAAGTTGAAATCTTGACTGACCACTTATCTACATGTTAAGAAAGGCTTCCTCCTCAAGTAATCAGTAAAATCATGTTGTTAGTGGATACCAGTGGTCAGTCTTGATTTAGGACTTTCATAGCATCATATTTAAGGAACTAATATGTGTAGGAAGTCTATGTTAAGGTTACAAATCTACATTACGCCTTACGCTGGTTGAAAATGAAGGAAAAAAATATATAAATATATTACCTATACAATAAAAACAGAGACACTTCCGGATCCGTATCGTTTCTTGTTCCCAATTAATTTAGAAGTATATATTTGTATATAACACAGTAGGTTAGCAGCTATATATTACTTACTTCCTACACAGTATTATAGTACAGTAATTTACTTCCTTAAGCAGTTCGACTTGGGGATAGTCTTCTCTTGGACATTACAGTAAACCATCTTGTTTCGTCTAAAAATGAGTATATGTATATAATATACGCCATTTCTATGTCATTTATGTCAAGATAGCAGCATCGGTCAATTGTACTATTGATACTAGGCATAGTAGAAAATACACAGAACTGAAAATACTTGCATCAACCCAACATTTCCCTAAGAGGGGTGACTAGGCACATACAGATAATTTAACTCTGTCACGTTGTGTTGAAGTGCCTGTACCAAGCTAGGACAATGAGCGGTTATATACATGTGTGTTGGTGATATCGATGTTCCACTTTCTACGGATTTTCTGTTGGATTATGGAATGCTTGGTTTTCATTTTACTTATAAAAATATCAAGGAATTAATTATTTGCATATAACTATCATATGACAGCAATTTGGTTATGGTTGTATTTCGTAACAATCATAAAGCTTTATTCTTCATCACGTGTTAATAATGTACCTTGGTCGTCCAGGTTCAACCAAAGGTTTATTGTTAATATTAAGACTCGGGGGTCAAGATTCTTGCCATAATAACTAAATATAGGCGTGTGAAATTCGTTGTATACAAATGACCACATTTAAATTAATGGTTTAAAGTGCTAAAATATATTTCCATATTTTTAGACTTATTTGTTACACATTTGAAGGTTATTTCTATAAATATGCTATATTATAATGGTAGGAAACCAATTGTGGAGTTTATATGTGTAACCCATTACTTCATTATAACGTTATTATCATCCCTGTAACTATAATTTGTACAACAGCTTAGACTTATGTCTGTTAATGGCTATACGCAAATATCATAAAATATAGGAATAATTTATTTTGATATAATAAGAAATATGTAAATATATCGTAATGATTTTACCATGTAAAAACATGTTAAATACACTACCTTTTTTTGCAATAAATTAACGATGGAATCGCATGCAAATATCCCGATCATTTTAGAATGAGCTAACAATGACAAACTGGGTTCCTATGATTAGAATCACACAACTTCCCAGTGTGACTTCGGTTGGGGATATGGAATGTTCTCTCGATGGGAGTTGTCAATGTATAAAATGGAAAGCCTGAAGACAGATCACACTGGGTAATATTACGCTCCCTACAAGTTAGAGGTCTCTACTACAATAGTTTTATTTTTTCGGCCCTATCCAACATTCAATAATTTTCAAGTGGTAGTCAAAAGTCGTTTCCTAATTGTGACATTCCACCCTCAGTTCTGTATCATTGTCAGTGTTTCTTAAGCTAGCTCTTGTCCTGAATATGCATGATATAGTAGTTGCTGACTGGACGAGAAGCAACGAACAATTAATCAACAATTAACACCATGAAGTTATTCCAAGTATACCGTAATGAATTAATAACTTTGTAAATACCCCTGTGTATGTATTACGGGTAAACCATGACAAAGCACCTTTTATCAAGTATTCTAACATGGCGTCCTTCTTTGGCTTTGTAGACAAGCGAGCGATTTATCGATGGTACATGTATAATCTCATTCGCACATGCACCGGTGGATGTGACTGACTTTTCCATTGGCAGCATCAATTGTGTGCAACATTTTCCGCAAACGTAAATATAAATTACCGTCTTCCAATCAAAGTAAGCTACCGTATTTGTACTCTTAGACATATCAGAGTCGAAATAAACTTACAAAGGTAAGTACTGATAATAGACTGGTTAAACGGTAATGAATTGAAACGTTGAACACTGACAATACAGTGGAGCACAGTTGGTACCCAAAGGAATATCAACTGTGTTGAAAATCACTTCAACCAAGCATAACACATATGTTTTCAAACAAAAACAGATTTTGAAGATGGCAATTTCAGAGATCTTTTTGTTAGAGAGAGGGTATCATTATTAGGATGAAAATAAGGTTTGTCTCTTCCTCCCTTCCTATAGCAAGGTATTTTTTTTATCTACGCTTGCCAATCTTTTTAATAAAATAAAGTTTAACTAATTTCCTTAAGCTATCTTTTGATTTAGAGTTGGAATAAGTTGTGTAAAGGGAAAGAGTTCATACGGGTTTTTTTTAAATTGTTATTACACGAGGGAAGGGATCATGAATGTATGTACTCGAACATATCTTTTTTTTTCAGAATCTACGTATGATTCACACAACCCCTGGAGGAGGTTTTGTCACAGTAACTCTGAAGTTCAATTTCACCAACGATAGAATAGAAGTTAATGAGAACAAATACATTTCGTAGACCACTTTACATAACCAGCAACCACAGTAACAACGGGAATATTTTCAAACTCTTTTTAATATTGCAAAATGAATGAACGACGGGGAAACAAAATGTCATAATGAATAAAAATCAATACAGGTGACAAACGTTTTCCCTTCGCGACCCTCTGAAATACATCCGGGTGTTGGTGGGGTCGGTATTGTTCATATTTGTTTTATTTTCTGTGTTGTGTTTTGTTTGTCTTTGTCTTGAGTCTTGTGTGTCAAATGTTACCAAGTGTATCTGGGTTGTCCATTTGTGATTGTCCCTTTGGTTGTCAATAGTGCTAATCGTTCAATATATGGCATACTGAAACATTAATATATAATCATGTTACAAATAATTTGTAGACTACATAAAGATAATCAAAATATATAATGCAATATCTAAATACCATCTATATATACTTCAGCCGTTTGTATCTCCCAACTGGCCGTTGAATATGTCTTAGGAATAAGACAACCTTCATTACAGAACATAAATGTAAATAATTGGCAGGTACCAAGATGTGGTCTAAAGCTACAAATCGATAGAAAATAACAAATTCATGATAGAAATAAAAAGACATGGTCAAGTATCATTCACATATATTTTTTTAAACACAAATTATTTTATTACACTATATTGTTGTTAACAATTCATTAGGTATACAGCTTTTACCTAGTATCCCTAGTTGTTAATCAATCAATAGCAAGGGGTTTTCTATTTAGTGAAACTTATTTCAAAATAAATATTATTAGTACACATCATTCACATATACTGATCACATGAAATTATGAAAAGAGCAACACCAACCCCACCAAAAACCCAGAGGTGAAATTAGTGTTCCGAATAAATAAGCTAATCATTCTGCACTAATGCGTAAATATCACCACAAGCGAGGTAGATTGTAGATATTATGTTTTGATAATGGGAACAGATCTTTGGTCCAAGTTAGCACCAATTTAGCATGTATTTCCCGAAGAAACAATGAGTCCCTTAGCTGCTCATCTTATAACTGTCGTTTTTTTCTTCGATTGGTTATTTGTGGTGTAACGTCAAATAAGCTTTATTATATCCAATTAGGAGTATTCTTATATTTTGAAACATTTGTTAAAAGGCTTACTCAACATATAATGTTTTTATGTAATGCTTATATTGGTAAGATAATATTGCTTCTGTTCTATAATGTGTGGTAATTGCATAATGAACCTACCGGTTACACCTTTAGGTAAATTATGTAATATATCCCAAATTGGAGATGAATGCCATTATATTTTTGAATGTCATTATTTTAACCAATAACGTAAACAGTCACTGTCAAATTATTTCATATATAGACATAATATTATTAAATTTTCTGAACTTATGTCAAGTAAAAGAAAACCAATATTGAAGAAACTCTGTCATTTCATAGGTGCTATTAATACCGGTGTTTGTCCTCCAGGCTCTTAGTCCTTTGTAACCTCTCTCCTAATTTGTATATATATTGTAAATAGTTGTTATTTTGATTTTATTGTTATATCTGTGTACCATTGTTATACATTGGCTTTATGAGATTAAAGATACATAAAAGGATCTGAATTACATTCTTGTAGAAGATTCCATTCGTATGATATAGCTGAAAATGGTCCATATAATTTTTTTCTCATGAACAACAGAAATGCAAACTACAAATTAGATTGAATTGAATTGGCTTTAACGATGGAATGAACGTATTTGATGTAATTGCTATATAATCATAATGATCTTTTAACACTAATCAAAATGTTTAATTAAAACAGAAAAAAATCTAGTTTAGCCTGTTGTAATTGACTACAGTTTGTCATGTGACAATGCCATAACGTTTGTAGATAAGGAATAGTATTGACTTTTTATTTACTGGTAAATATTAGATAAATGTTCTTTTAGAGAAACACTTAAGATTATAAGATATGATGTATCAACTGTCTGTCTTGTTTTGTTTCTCAATCTATTGTGTCAATGATAACTTCAGCTTTGACTGTCTTTTAAATTTTCCCATACGAATGACGGCATTGAGTAAAACCTGCAATGGACTTGTGGAATGGTGAGGGAAATTACATTCAGAATGAGTTTATTTTAATGGCTGACTTTTAAATTTTACCATATGAATGATGGCATTGAGTGAAACCTGCAATGGAATTGTGGAACGGAGATGAACAATGCAAAGAGAATGAAAATGTTCTTAATTGCTGTATTCAATTTTATCACACGAATGATGGCATTGAGTAAGACCTACAATAGACTTGTGGAACGGCGAAAAAAATGGAAACCGATTAAAGAGACGTTTTCTTAATGTATTGCAGGCTGCTAAATGAATCGAATGTTTGTCATCAGACTAATATCTTCAGGCGATCGTTTATTGACGCAAAACTTATGTTGTGGGACTAATTATAATGAAATATGTATTATATATTTTGTCATTTCATATTATCAGGACACAATCAGATTACAAATATTCTAACCACTAATGTAAAATAAAAACAATTGGAATAATTTTTCACATCTAAGAATGGTTTTCTTTCTCTGTCAAAAACAGATTATCCACAGACGCCCACAGTAACACAGTATTGATAATCAGCAAAATAGATTAACGAAAACAATATATAGCTTGAAGTACTGAAGTAATATCCTATATCATTTATGTATTAATAACTTTTATTGATAATTTTGGACTACATTTAGTTTAGATTACTGGTAAACGATTTTAATTTTTAAACTATCCACGAAATTGATTGTGTCAGCAAAATGTCTAAAAGTTATATGCATTAGGTATTAGTGTAAATTACATTCTATGATGTATATGATATGGATTGAAACCGTGGTTGTTGTTTTAGGTATTCAGCTATACACTTTGTTAATAGTGCTACGTTGATGTGTTTGTCCTCAGCCAGAAAGTAGACTCACAACGATTTCTTTTGAATTCATTTTATGTTTAGAAGTTTTCGGTTTGCCCAAAATGTGGTTCATGATATTGTGGTTGGTTGAATTGACAATTATTGCAGTTTCTATTTTCACAGACTGGGAGCAGAATAAGATTACTTCTCCTCTATCTTGAGGTTCTTATTGGGGGGGAGGGGTAATATTTAATACGGACTAAAGACGATATAGCTAAAAAAAAAAACGATGTGCTTATTGGATATTAATGCCACATCATCAACAAAATACTGTTGTATTCTTATATCTGTTTACGGGGATGCATCTCGTATATTAATATGATTATTATAATGTATACTATTAATGTATGCCATGGTTAAAAGAGGGTCTCGCAGGAACTCGTCACCAAACTTTAATCCAAAAACATTTGTTACATTTAAGGAATATTTGAAATTGTTGAACAGGTTATACGATATAACCTGGTTTGGGTCAGTTTACGCTTAATAAACCGTGAAGCGGTTTATGAAAATCGTAACCTGACCCAAACCAGGTTATGCAAGTATAACCTGTTCAACAATTTCAAATATTCCTTATAATTTAATTTTTACATAAAAATTTGATGATTCCTCAATTTTAATTACGATTATTTCATGTGACTATTTGAATTTGTCGTTGGCGGATGAACACGTTGGTGACGTCACAATACCAACCCATGCAGGTTATCCAGTATAGACAAAATTTTCTCCAGGCGGATTAGCCAATCAGATTGAAATATTCAAATCAAATCAAATTATTACACCTTAATTGAAAAATGTTTCCCCATACTTATGCATAGACTTTCAATCGGTATTTAGTATAATTCATATTTTATTGCGCATATATGCACACTATAGATTAATTATGTAATCTATATTTTGTTTAAAACAACATTCACGATTCCAATACATTAGCCGAACTTTCTGTTGCCATTTCTTCAGGAACGATGGCTGATAGTAAATGATATAATCTCTATTGTTTTATTATCCGTAAATGAGAATGTTTCAACTGCTTCAGTGAGAAAATAGCTTTATGTCATTGAATAAAACAAACAAAGATGTCTTATCATCGTGTTTAATTACGCGAAGGATTTCATTTCCCTGCCAAATACTTGATATTAAGGGCAAGGCGTTCGATGCCCTTGGGGGAAGATAAAGTTACAAGTAAATTGGTAAGAAGGAAAATTTGATATTGATCCTCTAGTTTATTTAGATCATTTATCTTTTGTAATGGTTTCTTTCCACTATCCTTCAAGAAAAGTACAAGATTATCCTGGAAGCAATGCGTTCATATTACAACAAGGAATTCAAATTGAATATTTGCCTAAACTGGATTCAAAATTAAAACTGATATTAAAGTCGTAAATTCAATACCTAAAATAAAATGGATTTTCAAAAATCAATTAAATATTGAGGAAATAGTGTTTGCTATAGAGGTTTAGTTTTGAACTTTTAAAATAAATGGAATATTCTGGTTGGTTGACAAAATAAAATCACATTCACTTTAATTCGCATTCAACTTTGCGAGTACATGCTTTTAGACTTTCGTTGATTTGTAGATAACGCTTTCAACATTAACAATTATTACAATAACGTTGAAATAATTATATTTGTTTAATGATGAATACAATGAAATAACGTAGAGGGGAATCTAGACAACACACACAAAGATATCTGAGCAGGATGATGAAAGCGAGAGCGCTGATCAATATATCTTTCTCTTAGAACCAAAACTGATCAACTTAGTCGTATGCACAATCAAATAAAAATGAAATTAAAAATGTTTTTTAGGCATAAAGAAAAAAATATCACAATTATTTTTCAAAACGTCGTAACGGTTTGACATTTTCAAACAAGTTTAAGGAAAATAATGTCCTTGACTGGGTTGCGCAAACCTCAATTAATCCTTAACTCTAAATTAAATTAATGTACATTTCAAGTAATTTTAAGCGTCAATTAAAATTTGATTAACACTTTTAATTTAACTGAGGTTTGTGTGAAACAGTCCTGTTTTCTAGGTGGGAAACAACACACAAAGCTTATTATCACCGTGGAAGACAGCACTCGAAAGAAGAAAACGTTCTGCTTCGAACACCTGTTCTCACTATTTTATAGTGGAATACTCATACTGACAGATCCATAGTGTTTTCGATATTAGTTTGCTCTTTTTCGATTTGCTGAGTATATCCTTTCCATTACGATTAGTGATTTTGTGCTTACTCCAAAGCTTCTTCTTTTCTTTTTTCTTCGTTCACAAGCTAATGACAGGTCCTTATAGCATTACTGTTATACAAAGCATATCTAAGAATGATGGAATCTAAACATAATTTAATTTTTTAAATAAAAATATTCAAGTACTCAAATAGATCCACCGGCATAAAACGTTCCATCTAAAAATATTTTATTTCTATGTTATATTAATATTTTCAATAATATTAAGTTACAATAATTGCTGATAATGATTGAATTGTGTTATAACAAAGAACAGATAAAACAATACAATAGCGACTTCTATGCCAATACAATCTAGACTCACATTTTTAAATGGAACATGTAAATATTTATAGTTTTAATATTGATTTTTATAGAATTCTGAGCAAAATTTTGTTTGAAACATCAATTTTTCTCTTAAAGTGCAATGATTAATATCAGAAAATAAACAGAACTGATATTAGATTGATTAGTGCCATGGGAGCACGACGAATCAGCTGAATAACGTTTTAAGTTCATCGAGAAACATGCTCTTAGAACACATGATGACCTGATTCTATAGGATCAACGCAGAAATTAGAATTTAGTGCGTACGACCTGGAAATATTCTAGAATAACCTTCATCAGATACGCTAAAAGTCAAAAGATTGAAAACCCAAATAATTTAAAAGGATTTTGGGAGCAATAACATGAAAGGGCCTATGCAAGATATCACAGATAACTGATACGTTTGAAGGCCTTGCATACCACTTGTAGTCAACCAGAATGTATGTTGCCTATATTTATGCTTCTGTGAATGACAACTCAGGAAACAGAAAATAACCTTATAATATCAATGGTATATATTATTGAGGTAAATTAAGATAGGTCCAGGTAAAATTGTTACTTCAAAAACGTGTGACAATTTTCATTTATGTTTGCAGAGTGTTCGTATCACAGTTTGTGAAGAAACTGGGTATATATATATATATGCCGGTATTGTATTTCCGATCACCATGTGATAATATTCATCATATTATCTCGGGTTATTGCAAGGAACTATAAGATGTTCATTTTAGACATTACTAATATAAACGTTTGACGTCTCCAAGCAATATCAACACACAGCTCTCTAGGGGATCTTGGTGGAATAGACATAGGACATAATTTCTCCGTTGCACGGTACAACTTCTCTGAAAGGGACATTTCCTCGCTATGAGGACGAACAAAAATATACAACTTACACCATAAGGACATGGTGTGTGTGGGGAATGTCGAATTTCTTGCAAGTAAAAGAAAATTAGAAACATCTTAGTTTACCCTCATTTGTAGTGGGGTTCGTGTTGCTCAATCTTTAACTTTCTGGGTAGTGTTTGTCCATTTCCTTTGGACCACTGTATTGTCTGTCTTTGTGTGGTTTGCTGCTGCTGAATACTCCTTTGGACCATTGTATTGTCTGTCCTTCTGTGGTTTGCTGCTGCTGAATACTCCTTTGGACCACTGTATTGTCTGTCCTTCTGTGGTTTGCTGCTGCTGAATACTCCTTTGGACCATTGTATTGTCTGTTCTTCTGTGGTTTGCTGCTGCTGAATACTCCTTTGGACCACTGTATTGTCTGTCCTTCTGTGGTTTGCTGCTGCTGAATACTCCTTTGGACCACTGTATTGTCTGTCCTTCTGTCGTTTGCTGCTGCTGAATACTCCTTTGGACCACTGTATTGTCTGTCCTTAGGTGGTTTGCTGCTGCTGAATACTCCTTTGCACCACTGTATTGTCTGTCCTTAGGTGGTTTGCTGCTGCTGAATACTCCTTTGGACCACTGTATTGTCTGTCCTTAGGTGGTGTGCTGCTGCTGAATACTCCTTTGGACCACTGTATTGTCTGTCCTTCTGTGGTTTGCTGCTGCTGAATACTCCTTTGGACCACTGTATTGTCTGTCCTTCTGTGGTTTGCTGCTGCTGAATACTCATTTGGACCACTGTATTGTTTGTCCTTCTGTGGTTTGCTGCTGCTGAATACTCCTTTGGTATCTTCAAACTTTCTTTGGTGACCAGTAGCAAGGCAAAATTATTCGACCGTGTCCATTACATCTTTATTTGTCTTGTGGCATTCTAAATTTCTGCTAATTGCTCCATTCAAATGTCGCCTTCTTACCTCCTATATCTATTGTTTGCAAACGTGTTCTCATCATCAATGTAATTCAAATAATACTGGTATATGTGGCGCTAAGCTACAATCAATCACTCAATCAGAAATATCTCAAATGAAAAAGCTGTATTTTAATAAAGGAACTGTAAGCTACCTGCCCTCGGAATGTAAGTCATGTTCGGGTCATAACGATTGATTGATTGATTTATTTATTTTTGGTCTTTAACGCAACTGTCAGCAATATTTCAGCCATATCATGGCGACCAGTTTTAGTGGTGGAAGAAGTCGGGTCATAACGAATATCGATATCAACTGAAATGAAACCTGTATGCTTTAAGCAAAAAAATAGGCGAGTTGTTGATTGTAGACGCTAGTTAAACAATTTAGAAGAGTAACAAATTATGTTTTTTTTTCTAAACGATGATGATGTGTGTTTTGTACTAGACCGACACGCGGATTTTAATCGTGGCAACTCACTGAAACCTAGTACATGGGTAAACATGTCGCTCCACTCGGACACATTGACTATGAGCCAACCAGACTGTGCATACCACTTAATGTTGCTCGTATGCTAGGGAGTGAGACAGCAAATACAAAGTCTATTGTCCTTCGCTTAACCGAATATAGGATCGAAACCACGACCTATTGCACTCTAGGCGAGCACTCCGTCCATTGTACGACCGAGGTTGTAAAATTAAATGGTCAAAGTTGTAATCTTTTAACATATGTTATGCATGAAAACATCAAAGTCAAGATTACTTTTACTTTACATTTTTCTAAGAATATGGGGAAGAAACTGATACACTGCTTGTGTATTATCTCAGACATTTTAAGCTAAAATACATGACTAGGGCATTAAAATAAGCTCGTTGATTTATGCTCTTTTAGAAAACGTAGCCGTTTCTTCAAATACTTTGACACAATGCTAAAATGTGGCCGATGTGTTTGAAGAAACGATTTAAACATCTTCATTAAAAACCAAAGTAAACGGCCGATCTTATAACGGGTTACTAGAAGTACTTTCTATTTCAGTCTTGATTAACATAATGTACAAAAATAGTAGAACAAGAACAATTTATTGTATAATTATCTGCCATTGGACGAAATCAAGAAACCTCCGCGATATTTGGTGTGTCTCTAGACCTCCCTAAAACGGATAGACTGAAAATGAAACCGTTTCAAAATGAATATTAAGAGTTCATTTGGTACGTCAAACAAGACGTAATAACGGTGTCATACAATGACAATCCTTCACAAGTTAACTAATTTATCTAAAACTTGTTAAAATATGAGAGATTTTAGAATTTATTTTAATACTGAATCATCGATCTTAAGCAAACATTAATTAGATAATGAAATCCAGTTCGTATTCTCTTTTTGTTTTGTAAAATAATTATTTATTTAGCCTCTACATTTTCCAGACATAAATGTATGTTGGAAATGATAAATCGTTTCTTTTTTTCTTGCAAATTATTAATTAAACACCTTTTTAGTAAAACAATAATTCAATATCGAATGTATATCTGTCATATTTTAAAAATACTGTACACGTAATTGCTTACCTTTGTGCTTTGGGATACGGAGTTACTAATTTTTTATCGGCTGTAGGGAGGGGACCTATATCAGAATCAACGTTAATATACTAATTTCAATTTTAATTTAAATATTAATAATTTAAATCAACATATCAGATAATAGGCCTTAATGGGTTTTTTCGTACTCATATTATTTTCTTATTTGGAGGAGGAAATATCGTCTAACAATTAATGAACGTATTGGGTATCTTCCTATATATTGTAGAAAACAAAAGCAGTAACACACATTGAACATATGTAGTGGAAAGTGAAACTGGGTAAAATAGGATAGCTAACCCTACGCATTGTGACATGTTGTTTTGTGTAAATTCAATATATGCATTCTTTGTGCTGAAAAATTAAAATGGAATAATAACATATAACTACATCTTAATTGTATAATAAATTAAAACCTTTTAAAAACTCATATATCGACAATTTAATAAAATACGAAAAATTCCAACGATAAAA
Source organism: Gigantidas platifrons (assembly GCA_002080005.1). Lineage (NCBI taxonomy): Eukaryota > Metazoa > Mollusca > Bivalvia > Mytilida > Modiolidae > Gigantidas > Gigantidas platifrons. The sequence goes on from MJUT01041536.1 coordinate 581,192, forward strand.
TTTTGTCTATGTTGAAACCCATGTATCAAGATGATAATTCAATAGTTTCACCAGATCGTTAACAGTTCAATTAAAACTGCACAGCTTCTGCCCCTCAAGATGCACCCGTTATGGGTTGCATTAAAGTCTAGAACATGTATGATGCATTGATACGTTACTCTAAAGAATGTTCTAATTCTCTAAGGATACCCACATGCAATGCAATTAAAATATTATTTCATATCTTTCTTAGGTGGCATTATTAGGTCTTCAAGCCGTTTATTTTGTTTTAGCATTTATACTAGCATTTGTCTGATTAAATACAAGTATATAATTAGGAGATAACTGTATTGTCCATGTATTTGAAAATTTCACGGGATCAATTGAAGATTTTATGGGGACGCGTTGGCGGAGCCAGTAAACGGATATTTGCGACCATTAAATCGACAATTGATGCCGTGAAATTTTCAAATACAATACAATTATCTCCATTCTAATGTAATCATGCGTATAGAGGTGTATTGCCACATTATTGACAAGATGACGTAAGCGGTAATCAGATAAAATTCTAAAAATAGCTCATGCTATTTCAACAGTGCAATTGATACCGTGAAAATTACACCATTAAATCGACAAATGATGTTGTGAAATTTTCAAATACAACACAGTTATCTCCATTCTAATGTAATCATGTGTATTGTCATATTATTTACAAGATGACGTCAGCTATAATGGGTTATATTCTAAAAATATCTTATGACATTTCAACCGTGGAATTGATACCATGAAAACTACAGCATTGTCCAATCACAAACCAGGAATATTAAACAACTACGTTAGAATTTTATATAACAATTGTTTAAAGCACAAGCCGCAAATCCAAAAAGGACAGAGAATGCAATGGTAAATATTACCCACAAAATACTACATAGAAAGATCGAATAACATGAATCTTACTAAAACAGAAGTGAATTAAAGTGCTCCTTAAATACAAGCAGTGTTTCTAATGTGTGTACAACTTTCTAATACACCCCAAAACAATATGGATGTGCTTATTTATTTGTTCCTGTTGTATTAAGAAATGTGGGATATTTTGTTTAAGTAATAGATCCAATCAAATACGTTGTAAAGGATGATACTTTTAAATGTGTTGTTGTTCTTGTTTATGTTTAGAGAAACACACTTTTGTTGTCCTTTATAAATTTGAATATGTTTGCGCTGACTAAGCAAAATTGTATATATATTACCAACGGTGTGTGTTCGAATCCCATCCAGGGCCGGAATAACACAGCATTGGTCAGTAGAAAATATAACGTACCGTAACATTCTTGGTTCGAATGTTCAGACGTTTATCATAGACCGTCGAAATAGTACATAATAATTATACAATTAACAGCTATTTGTATGATAATTCTTTACAGCGAATGCAATTAAACGCTTTTAGAAAAGTAGAATTGATTTGTCTCATTATGTCTCACTACATATATCATTATATTCCGTTGTTATGCCATTAAATCAAGTACCCATAGTGAATATTTATTTCAATATATCACCAATATTATTATATAATGCATATACAATGTATATAATATATTTACAATTGTATATATATATGATGAAAGTTCATCAATGGAGATAAATTTAAAACGCATTGATCATTCCAGTCAAAATACTAATTACATAATCCCATGACATTTAATTGCGTTGGAATATATAATTTTCTGATTGGTCTGTCATCCTGTTTTAACAAATAAAACTTCATTATTACACTCTAAGGCAACCTGACTACATGTGGGACTGTTATCGACCAAACATCGACCGTGTGATACGCCAGTCATTATAACTACTGCCATTACAGATTCCAGCACGATAAAAAATTTACAATTAAGAAAATTAACGTTTAAGATGTCTAGGAATGGTTCGCTTAGACAACAAGCTGTACAATGATAATTAGTTACGACTAATTAGCTAAAGATGGAGCAGAAAGTGCTGGTTTTGTTGACGTTCTGTCAATGGATGACGGCTGCAGATCAACACATTACCTTAAATATAGGTAAGTTCATTTATTTATTTATTATTTTTTGTTATTATTCTATTACGATGCATGTTTTGTTCTGGTTTTTATTACTTGTAACAAGTTAAAATAATAAAATTGAATCCAATATTGGCAAATATATATGTCTCTATATTATCTATTTATATTTTAATAAACAATAGTTGTGCAATTACTGTAGAACCATGTTTAAATTTAACTATCCTCTCGTTTATTTAAAAAATAAGGGTAATAACAAAATTACCGAACACAGAGCAATCTTCCAAAGGGAAATTCAAAACTCATAAATCAATAAACAGACAAAATCAGTCAACAACCGGGAAACTGGAAAACCGCAATGGTCCTGACTTGGTACAGGCATTTCTAAAGAAATGGTGGATTGAATCAGATTTTACGGCGCCAACCTCTCGCTTCCATTACGGTTCAAAGGTTCCCGTTGTCACTAAAACAGCATTTACAACAATACTGGAAAAAAACAGACAAAATAGCAGTCAAACAGTACCAAACTCAGTATCTAATATATCTCGTGAACCATCACCATCAACTTTTATTACCATAGACTTTCAAAATTATTAATTCTTATTTTTTAACTTTCCATACTTTTAATTTGCCTAATATAATATTTATAAAGAAATTAGTGACTGAAACAAGAATAATGTGCGTGTTGACTCAAGTTTTATATACAATTCTATGTCTGTTATTGGCGTATACTCATGAATATTTTACAAATGGAATTTTCATGACTTGATTATCTTATTTTTAGTTTTAGTGAAAGGTACAAACACCAAAGATAATTTCTTGGGGCGTTAATTGAAAAACATGTGCTCTTTTAGTTTGTTTTAATAAAATTAAGATGGCGTCAAAGAGGACAGAGGTAAAATAAATATACTGATTTCTGAACTAAGCCGTTCTTTTCCAAATAGAATATAATACAAAGTAAATAAACAGAGAGTGCTGTTGTGTAAAGTTACAATATTTACTCTGCTTGACTTCACTTCAATTCCACGTGGACATATTTATGTGATATTATCACGAAATTCTCAAAGGCAGATATTTTATAAACATTTCAAGGATTTTTGAAAATATCCATCTGGAAAAGAAACTTTATTTGTTTAATGATAATATGTTTGAAGTATTATCTTATACATCTTATTATGCTACACACCTTCACGTAATGTTAATCTGTTGATATTAAATATTATTATGGCATTACCCCTTGTAGATTAATTAATAATTTCTTCTTCAAATCTGATTATTCAAGATAACAACCCGCCACGATATAACTGAAATATTATTGAAAGTGGCGTTAAGCACCATAAAACCATAGTCAACCCTGTCTGATGTGACCTTCAAAGGGAACAGTGAAACGTGGTCATATAAGACAGGTGGTCGCTTAATACAGGATTAATTGATATGAAATACACTGTGAAGGGAAATAAAAATTAAAGTCACATAATACAAGTTCTTGCTTAATAGAGGTGATCACTAAAGCAGGTTTAACTGTAATTTAATAAAAAAAAATACTTTAAAATGAAATAAGATTGAAAAGAAAGATACATTTAGAATACATGCAAAATGTGGTCGCCAAACTGTTTTCTTTTTTTTTTTTCATTTTTTTTTTTTATGGCAAACCATAAATGTTTACTCCCGACAAATGTCAATTTTACACCTCGTGGGGAACAAAAAGGATATGAAATAAAATTCAATAATGTCAATAAAGATGTAGATATTAATTGTTTACTCCTGGTGTAAATGTAAAAATAAATTAGTTTTTTTTTTTAATTAAAAAATACAACAGATGTATATAGATATTAGAATATATAAAACCGATGAAAATAGATAAATATATAAGTAAATTACACAGCTCGTGGGAATCACAGAGCGTCAAAAACATTAAACGCGGCGAATTAAACTGTCATAGCCTATTGTAAGTTAGTCGATAAATAAATTATTAAAAATTATGATGTACGAAATTATAAAAAAAAAATAAAAAAAAAAAAAAAAAAAATTGCATAATCTAACTAACCATTACTGTTTTTTTAATAACCAAGTTTAGACTTGGTTAATTAAAGAATAAGTCTACATATTGTTTTAGCTTCATAGTCATTAACTTTTTTAATTCTATTATTTTTACACGGTTAATTCACTGTTTCGAAAAAAGTAATTACGTTTTGCCTGCTATAAGGACATTTCAATATGTCATGATATTCATCTCCAATTTGATTCTTTTGACACAATTCATATTAGCCGTTTCCATTGGATTATCACCCCATCTTCCCGTTTCTATCGGTACATTATGATCAGTGGTTCTAAATCTACATAGATGTAACACCCCTCCATGATTATGCAATGGGAGGGGGGCATAACTACATAGTTCTATTTGTACCTTACACTTCTCATTTCGTCAGTGACTTTAAACATCAATTTGATATTTATAGATATTGGATAGCTATATATAAAATGAAAAACAAACAAAATGACCACACTGTCGGGGAGATTCTAAAATCTAATGGTAGAAAGAGGCAAAACACAAAACACGAACACAAAAATACATTACTGCTCATTTTCTTGGCTTGGTACAGGCACTTCAATAACATGTAGTGGAGTTAAATCTTGTCGGTGTCTCTCGTGCCCGCCCCGGGTTTTAAGTTGTTTTGATCGAGATGTATATTTTGTCCTATTATGTGTCTTATTTCCGTGTTATGATGACCGTTACGATTTCCGCCAAAAAAGGATGCTCAGTTCGTTTTAACCACACCCCACACCACCGTTATGTTTTGAAGAGTCCATGTCTTATTGATTGTGGTTGTTTATTTTAGAATAGTGGTGTCGAACACGTGTTGACTATACGAGTAATATGACGGTTGTCTTCTAAAAGACAAGAACTACTTACTCTTCGTGAGCACCTGGATTCACCACCGGTTTTTGTGTGATCCATGTTGCTCTACTTTTAGTTTTCTGCAGTTTTTTGTGTCGTCGTTCTGTGTCGTGTGTTCCCAATACTGCCAGTATCTCTAGATTACCCATTTATAACTTGGACGTCAGTTATCTCCAACGTTTATTTATGGGTCAAACCACCATTTTCAGTGAAAATGATGCTGTTAAGGAATGCTATGAATGTCAATCCGACATCAGTAGATTAAAATGATCTTAGCCTGGTTGTCATTACTTCCAGCAATGTTTCAGACAAATAGAGAGTTTGAAAAAGTTTCAAATATGACATCATTGTTTGCTTAAACCTTTCCAGTAATAAACAACTATATGCTTCAGTGTGTTCTCTGAGGCTAATGCTGCCTACCTAATGTGATAGTGAACTGTCAATGAATCTACTGATTCATCAATCATTTTATTTACAATTTCAATCTTTATAATTACATAATGCAATCAATCCTATATTATTTTATGAATCCCTCAGGAGTGAACCGAATGATGAATGAATAGAAGTTATTGCGGTGGGCCAAATAGTTGCAAACACTAATGGTATATTTGTAGGACATGGCAACCATACGAAACTGGTTTATGGCATCATGGATCATGTTTGTCTGTTCTTTATAAATACGTTTGTTCGGATTCCAAAAGGCAGAGTCACTACATAGACGAAAATAGCTTAGGAAGTTGTATTATTCGATTGTAAAGCTGCACGTATCATTTTCCGATTTCAGAGGTCTCTCTCTCTCTCTCTCTCTCTCTCTCTCTCTCTCTCTCTCTCCAGCATTGTTATTGCTACCTATTTCTGTCTAAAGTTGATTCAGCATGTATCATATACTAAGTAATATGGTACAATTTAGTAACACGACGGGCGTCACAAGTGGAGCAGGACCTTCCTATCCTTTCTAGGTACCAATTTCATCACCGGTTTGTATTGTGTTTGTGCTACTAAGGCTATAATTTTCTATGCAGAGTTTTGTCCTTTTTGCTATTGTACTGTCTGTCATTTTATCTACGGCTTCTAATTATCTTCAAAATGTTCTCAGTATAGTTGTGTACGTGAATGACATCACTATAAGCCAACACTATTTTATTTTATCATTATTATGTATGTGAAATAAGATGAATCGCGTATGTAACATAGTCAATGTAATAATAAAACGACACCACCCAACACCAAAACAACAGACTATAGAAAACAAGGCAAGCCAAAGGATCGCAGATTTAGATGACATTTTACCCCCTAGAGAAACTTGGAATGAAACCAGCTGTTCTTGAATTAAGCATGGATGTACAAAAGACAGAGTCTTATTGTATTCCGACTTAATTGAATAATTTATATCTGACCGGGAACCCCCTATATCTACAATTTTCCGATAAATATAGCAGACTTTTATATTAGAAAAAAAATAGCAACATTGACTCTGTATGTGAAACAATAATATAACAAACTGTACCTTTGAAATGGGAACGGCATTCCATTTTCATAATAGTCTTACAGATCGAAGTTCTTGACTGTCAAATCTTTTATTTAAATATTGTTTGTGGTTTATTGGTTAGCTCAATATAATGTGATATTTGTAAGCTACACATACAACTATGTCATTGCCTATATATATATAACGGATACAAGGGGGGGGGGGGGACAACAAGCAAAACATGTCATCGTCAGAATAGTTCCAAAATCTAATCGATCAATCACGGAAACAAATTCAAAATCGGTTTTCCTAACACACTTATATATAACTGATATTACACTTGGTCATTTACGTAAACTGGTTCAACTATCATCACAAAATTTGACCAAAAATTGTATTACCTGTATAATGTTATTCTTGGCGATTTTCAACTTAAACCGTATAAACCCGCCACTTCTGTGATGTTACTGATCTTATGGCAAGATATGAACTAGCTATATAATGATGAAATAACTGAAAATCTGCAAATTATGTTTCTAAGCTTTTTATTATATAAAGGTGATAATAAGCATTAATTAGTGTCAAATTTAGATGAGGCTCTAACATTTACATTCAAATACGTTGTACACTATTAACAATATATTTTGGATTATTGATCTGCCATTAAAAGATCAATTATGGTCGCCATCATGACTTTTTTAACCGTTACGGAATATATGTGTCTCAGATGACAATGGGCATGTTATATTTGTCGTAGTCACAAACAAGTCATCTTTCCGTTTTTTCATGACTTATCTCAGAATTTAAAAAAAACGACAGTTGTCATTAGTGGAGCAGGAGATGCTAACCCTTACGGAGCACTTTAGTTCACCCCTACCTTTAAGTGGAGGAAGTGATGCTAACCCTTACGGAGCACTTTAATTCACCCCTACCTTTAAGTGGAGGAAGTGATGCTAACCCTTACGGAGAACTTTAGTTCACCCCTACCTTTAAGTGGAGGAAGTGATGCTCAATCTTTAGTTTTCTGTGTAGTGTTTTGTCGATCATTGTTTAGGGTATAATTTAGTAATACGACGGGTGTCACTAGTGGAGCAGGAGATGCTAACCTTACGGAGCACTTTAATTCATCACTACCTTTAAGTGGAGGAAGTGATGCTCAATCTTTAGTTTTCTGTGTAGTGTTTTGTCGATCATTGTTTAGGGTATAATTTAGTAATACGACGGGTGTCACTAGTGGAGCAGGAGATGCTAACCTTACGGAGCACTTTAATTCACCCCTACCTTTAAGTGGAGGAAGTGATGCTCAATCTTTAGTTTTCTGTGTAGTGTTTTGTCGATCATTGTTTAGGGTATAATTTAGTAATACGACGGGTGTCACTAGTGGAGCAGGAGATGCTAACCCTCACGGAGCACTTTAATTCACCCCTACCTTTAAGTGGAGGAAGTGATGCTCAATCTTTAGTTTTCTGTGTAGTGTTTTGTCGATCATTGTTTAGGGTATAATTTAGTAATACGACGGGTGTCACTAGTGGAGCAGGAGATGCTAACCTTACGGAGCACTTTAATTCACCCCTACCTTTAAGTGGAGGAAGTGATGCTCAATCTTTAGTTTTCTGTGTAGTGTTTTGTCGATCATTGTTTAGGGTATAATTTAGTAATACGACGGGTATCACTAGTGGAGCAGGAGATGCTAACCTTACGGGGCACTTTAGTTCACCCCTACCTTTAAGTGGAGGAAGTGATGCTCAATCTTTAGTTTTCTGTGTAGTGTTTTGTAGATCATTGTTTAGGGTATAATTTAGTAATACGACGGGTGTCACTAGTGGAGCAGGAACGCCCACTTTAGGAGCGCCTGAGTTTTAACCCTGTCATAGTAGGGTTTGTGTTGCTCAATGTAGTGTGTTCTGTGTTGTGGTTTGTCGATCGTCCTTGTTGTTTTTCGTTTGGCCACTGTATTGTCTTTTCTTCTCCGATTTACGTTTTCTTATTATCTCTTTTGTATCTTCAATCTTTTCTTGTCATATGCATATTACCGAGTACTAGTTTTAAACTTTAAAGGCATATTGTCTACGATTTTGTTGAAAAATTTTAACTGTCCATAAATGATTTGTTTAAGCTTTCATTAAACAGTTATGCTGCAAAAGATACTATTGGTGTTCTTTTTTGACAAAAAAGACCAAAACTATCGTTATCGGAATTATTGTCCAGGATGACAAAAAATCAAAGTGAAAGTAACAGAGCCACCTATTAAAAAAACTGAGGTTCGGAACTCTCGGGGTTTTAGCTTTGGGGTCAGGAACATACTGTTAAGATTCAAACACTTCAAATTGTCCCGCTCGTTTAATGTTGTTTGAATCTTAACGTTTCGTAGCGTATTCACCAATAATTCGGTGTTTGATCTTCATTTTATGAAGGTCAGGACGGAAAACGACAATAATTTTGGGTATGAAAAAAATACGATATTGGTAGACAATATGCCTTTAAGCAAAATGCATTGATACTTCGTAGCACAGAAGTTGTCATATGTATAATATTAGTTCTATTAAAAAAAAAAACATAAAAAACCAAGAGAAAAATACCACACTGTCGGCACAATTCCAAAATCCAATCGAATAATCGTAGAAGGAGGACAAATCGCCACTTCTAATACACATATACACTTTCCTAGCTTGACATAGACACTTGAACTTCATGCATATTGTGCTACAATATAAACATGTATGCTATAGTACATGCCCATGAAAATAACATTTATATAAGTGAACAAGATGCTGAAATGTTTCCGTACAAAATAGACGTTCCTTTACATATTATTTGTAATAAATCGGACAATGACATTGTCTTCCAAAACGGTCAATTACAAATATAATTACTATACTTTAATATGGTAATAAGTCATAAACATCCATTTATAGGCCAATATTGTTTATAACATGTGCCGCAAGCATAATTAGACGTGATGTTTACAAATATGTTTTTATTTAATTGCAAACAAACAAGTAAAACTCTATCGAAAACAACGGTATCTGTTGTTTGTGTTATTTTTCTAAAGCATTTAGCAAATTTGGCATGTATGTCTATTACATAAAATTAAGCCTTAAAAATTACATTGTTTAATTAAGAAATAAATCAAGGAAACCAGAATGTGTTGGGAGATTAAACATGGATTGGCGGATATTAGCATTTTACCCCGAGCCAGAAGCGAAGGATAACATTTACTAATATCCGCCAATCTATGTTAAAACTCAAAACACATTCTGGCTTCCATGATTTATTTCGATTCTGATTTGTATAAGAGTACAAAAATGGTAGTATGCTTTGATTGGAAGACGATAATGTATACTTACGCTTGCGGAAAATGTCGCACACAATTTATGTTGCCAATGGAAAAGTCAGTCACATTAACCGGAGCATGTGCTAATGAGATTATACCGAATGTATAACTCGCTCGTTTGTTAACAAAGCGAAAGAAGGAGGTCATGTTAGAATATGAATTAACATTTACATTAAAACTGTCTAAACCAAATTTCCTTGGGACCATTTTTGTGTTTGAAATATACATGTGTTCAGCTTATACAGGTTAAATTATCAAAAATTTCAAAAATTTGCGCTTTCTTTATAGTTCCGTTTATACACATGGAGTCGGCTTAGACAAAGCTCCAATTAGAGAACTGACAGTTGTTTTTTTTTCTAGTTAATGTCTAGTTTAATACCATTTATATTCATAATTTATATAATTGGCATTGTGGTACAATTAATTTTACTTGGACAAGTGATGCCTTCGTTTAAAATATTTAATTCATGAACATAGAAGTCACTCGCAGGTGAAACTGAAATGACTAGGTGATAATCAATTTTGTCTAATCACTTTTCAGTCGTGAAGAAAAATGAAAATTACTTACATTTCATGTGTAATTATAAGCTTAATTCATCTTTGTTTATGTAAAATGCGAGACTAATCTTGGAAACCCAGGCAGGAACCACCGGTTCACGAGTAATTTTAAGCTCAAACCGAAAATATTTGAAAACCATATAACTTAAAAATCGTTGGGAGCCAGAAACCGAAGGGCGCAAACAAAACAGACAAATTTGACATTGCACTTGAAATACGACTTCATGTCTGAAAACCAGTGTATGACTTCTAAGCAAACCGGATAGTCACACAGATAAGGTTCGTTTATCAGAGTTTTGGTTTCTTTCACGTGTCAGAAATGTATCTTAGACATGATTGGTGTAATTTTAAGCTGATAACACTGTATTAAATTAGACCTACACTTAATCAGTTAAGTCTGATTAAGTAAAACACTATTTTCAAATTAAACTAATGTATTACCAAACAAAATAATAACGTATATGCAAGCAAACATTCAAAACAAAAACCAACTCAAGAACCCTGACTACACGTGCTTATCTCTAATTATCATGATAAATATGCATCATTTCCCTAAGCAGTAACGAGACTGTATGGTTCCATCAATTAATCACATGCCATTCTTCAGCTACTCTGAATCATGATGATAACAATTATTATATCATCTTATACCGATATAAAAAGGGACCGTCATGGTCGTGTTCGTATGGTATTTGGAGTTGTAACTACATTGTGCATGCGCAATCAGAGCATATCAGCGGGATTCGAACTCACAGCTTTAGTGCATGGCGATAAACACTGATTGCACATGGAGTATATCTGCTTAATATGAAAATTCCCTCTTGGCAATATGTAATGGAGAAGGGTCGTATCGTATGGTAGTTGGATTTAAGACTACCTTTAGCTGTGAGTTCGAATCGAAGTGTACTCCATACAACATTATGTGATAAACTTTATCAATGACTTGCGGCAGCACAGTGTTTTTTTCCGTGTACTCTGGTTTCATCCACCAATAAAACTGTCCATCAAGATATAGCTGAAATATTGTTGAAAGTGGCGTTAATCACCATAACCCAACCAAACCTCACATAAATTACTTCGTGGCAATATGTAATAGATCAACCGGCACTAATTTGTAAATTCAAAGTAATAATTCTTGAACACCGTTATTCTCAAGTGAGGTATTATTTATGAATTGACAGCTTTTAAAGAATTATCTACAATACTTCCTATAACTATCTCTTTTTATCAAACTATGCTTAATTTGTTTTCGAAATGCATATCTTGATAATAATGAGAATTTAATTAATCCCATACGGAGTTCGTAAATATTTACTTCTTCTGTGTATTAATAAATTGTTAAATATACTTTTAAAGATGGCAGGTTCACCAGCTTTCTATTGGCATTGTATGCAATTATGCTGTTAAAAAATTTCAAGAATATCTCCTTATACATGGAGAGGCTGAGCGTCGTGGTCGTGGTCGTATGGTAGTTGGATTTACAATTACCTATGCAATCAGTGCATATCAACAAAAACGTTGTTTGAATCCCGATCAGGCGAGGTGTACTCGATATAGCATTATGTATTAAAGTTTGTCATTGACAATCGTTGGTTTACTCCGTTTTCCTCCACCACTAAAACTGACCGCCACAGTATGGCCAATATTGTTGAAAGTTGAGTTGAACACCATACCCATAATCCCCTATACATATTAGCACATCAATGATATACCTCCGATATTCTATTAAATACATTTTAACAGAGTTATCCCCCTTTTCGAACAAACATTCATTCCAAAAGATATTACTTTAACTTTTGTTTCTGATTAAGAAGTGGTTTACTGTGACCGTTTTTTTAAAAACATACGAGAATTATATTTCTTAGTTTATTTTTTATTCTCTTCTCAAATGTTTCGTGTACAAACATATTTTATTCTCTTCAAGAAACATTCTAATATGTTTGGACAAAGTAAAACAAATGTCGATGTTAAGACTATAACTTAAGTATATTAATACACATATGAAAAGTAAACATTTACATGGTATATGAGATAAATGATTAGAAATTAATCATTGGATACATAATTTATAAACATCTATGACTTTTGCTTATTGATATTGATCCAGTTTTTGGCTTGATGGCAGAATCGCATTGGTACTCGTATTGTTAAGAATAGATATTAGACAGGAGAAACAAGACAATGTTCCACAAAGCCCTACACATAAAACTAAAGATTAATCAGCAAGAAAAACGGGGTGAATTCAACTGTTCCTGTCATGTAAGCATGTCCTGCTTCACTAGAGGCGCCCGTTATGTTACTCATCCGTAGAAAAGTCATTAATCGGGAATGGTGAAAAATGTATTACTAAAATGTTAGTTGATTAATTGTTGCTGTTTATCTTCCAATTTCTGTATCTATTCAAAATAATCATGCTGTTGGCAAATAAATAGTGGATTCATGAAAAATTGAATGCTGTCAAAGAAAATGAAAGACTGTAGATATAACCAGCACGTTATGTAAATGTGATTGAATAGTCTTCAGGGTTATGTTTGGATCGGTGATCCTGAGGAAGCATATGTAGCCCTAAATTAAATGAAACACAATTGAGAACTTTCCTGGTCAACCAACCTATGGTGTACCACAGTTAGCAACAACAACAAAAACCCACCATAATTCGACAGCTAGCAATATCATGGTAGTATACCTCCATAGCTAGCAACAAAATGACAAAAATACCACACCGAGAGAACAGTTCTAAAATATTTCAGCTATATCGTGACGGTCAGTTTTATTGGTGGAGGAAACCGGAGTACCCGGAGAAAACTACCGACCTGACTCAAGTCACTGACAATCTTTATCACATAGTGTGGTATCGACCATACCTCGCTTGAGAGGGATTCGAACACACAATCGCAGTGGTAAAAGACCATGATTGCACAGATAGTTGGAAAGACAACTAGTATACGAGCACGCATACTATTGTCTTAATATGAAACAATAGAGTTCTAACAATAAAATAATGAATATATCAGGTGCTAAAAATTGTATGGAATTTGCGAAATCCACTGACAGCTAACACACCGCAAGTAAATTCAATTTACGACTATCAAATTAACAACTGATGGTGGCAAATCTTCAAATAGAATACAGTTATCTTCTAAATCACATATACATGTCTACTGCTATTTGTTCAGTTTCATAATGCGATGTGCAACTTAAATAAACTAAAGTTTCAAAATCTTTCATCATGATGTAACAATATATAATTTTGTTCAGTAGAAGTCAACATATAATGTGTTAGTATTATCTTTTAGACGATTTCCTTTATATTACTGTTTTTCTTATCAAGAAATCCGTTTGTGATGTTTTTGTGTGTTTGTGTGTTTGTTTGCTTGTTTTTTGTTTTGTTTTGTTTTGTTTATTTGCTTCTGATTTTGTTTTTTAATAGTTTGTTTGATTGTTTGGTTATTTGTTTTTCGCTTTGTTTTTTGTTTGTTTGTTTGTTTTTTGTTTGTTTTTGTTTTTTGTTTTGTTCTTGTATATTTTATTTTTGCTTTGCTTTGTTTTGATTTTCTTCTTTTTTTTTTTTTTTTTTTTTTTTTTTTTTTTGCTTGTTTGTTTAATCAATTTTTAATATTTGATTGATAACTACATAGTATAATAGAGAGATATATGAACAACAGCTATCATATCCTGGTATTTCTCCTGATTTGATTTTGCTAAGGAAATTTGATATGTCAATTATTTTTACAGTAAGTGATATGATGATGCTGCCACGAAAAGGCAATTTACAATCCAGTCAATCTTTGACAGGTTTATCAATAATCCTTGAGAAAAATAAACCACTGTAGTAATAATATTATCTCTATTCATATTGAATCTTTGTACTGTTTATATAAATTTTGATTTTAATTATTGACAATGAATGCTGAATATCTAGTTTCCCTCTCAAGTCGGTTTGGTTTATGGTGCTTAACGCCACTTTCAACAGTATTTCAGTAATATCATGGCAGTCAGTTTTATTGGTGGAGGAAACCGGGGTACCCAGAGAAAACCACTGACCTGTTGTAAGTCACTAACAAACTTTATCACATAGTGTTGTATCTAGTACACCTCGTCGTGAACGGGGCTCGAACTCACAACTTTAGTTGTGATAGGCACTAATTACACTGGTTATAAATCAAATTACCATGCGACCGCGACGTCACCCTTTCTGTTCGTAATTGAAGTAAATGTAAAACTGAATGAGATAAAAATCTGGAAGCTTTGGTGAAAAACTATGCTAAAAACATCGAATCAGAAGTCAAATAAAGATTTTTGAAAAAAGTTTTCTTTCTTCATCACACATATTAATATTGAGGTCCATTGATAAGTAAGAAACGTTTGCAATACCACAGGGTAATCAGAATCCGTTGGTCGAATAAATACAGATGGTACAACGCCCAAATAAAATGGACAAAAATGCCAAACAATGGTGCACAAAACACTACACACACAAAGTCAGGTTGAGAAAGGCGGGTCCCATTGAACACCTGGGGTGCAAACATGTGTTTCGGAAGTGTCATAAATATGTTCTCCACTAGTGAGACCAATACATGCAAATTTAAGGAATTCACAGGTACAATAAAATGAACATCAATACATTCCACAGTATCAGAACATTTTCAAATTCCAATCAACAAATCACCGAAAGACGCCAAATTGATATCTCTAGCACAAATACACTCACTTTCCTGGCTTGGTATAGCTACTAAGAAGAATCCGTCAATCGGAGAAGGACGGACAACACAATAACAAAAATGGAGGACAAACAAGAAGACAAAAAGAAAAGGTAAACGACAATAGCAGTCATTATTATATTTATCCAAATTGCTTGGCTAATCCATTAAATTCATTGGTACAGAGCCATGTGTTATTTTTCAATAATTTTAGTAAACTCCACCTTTCTTAGCAACGGTTGGTATTGTACGCATAGCAACGACAATACCACATGCTGAAACCTAAGTTTGCCAAACACTCGGGTGATATTTTGTTCTTGCGTGTGGTAATCAATCATATCACCCTCAATTAAAGGCAGTATGTTCATAAAAGCAGTAAAAGCCATCTGCAAAAGCAGTTAGGAATATTGCATTTTGGTTTTTAATATTAATGTACTTTAAATCAATGTTATTTAAATAGTCAGACAGGAGAAATAATTATACAAACAAATGCGATTGATGATAATGGTGATGATCTTTATTCCCATCAACTAATAGTACATAGTTACTGAGATGATATGCATATAAAGAAAATAAATATATACAGACGATATTCAATACTAAAGTCTCTTTCGATACACGTTGAGCGTACCATATTTTGTCCTATTATGGGTCTTTACGTTATGAGTTCCTGGTTGTGATGTCCATTATGAATTCCGAATAAAAACGATGTTCGGTTAGTCTTTACCTCCAGTTGTTTGAAGGAGAACTCATGTCTTATTTACGTTATTTGTGTTTGCTTGCGTAAAGTGGTGTTCAACAGATATGGTGTTGTGTTTTTGCTTTGTTTATTTTCGTCTTGTGTACCCTTTATTGGCAGTTTCCTTGGATTGTCCATTTGTTTTACTGTACCTTCGGTATTCTCTGACGTTTACTTATTAACAAGTCGTGCACACTAAATTAAATATCTTCGTTTGTATTACTATCACTGGGCGATACCGCTGCTGGTTGACTATTAGACCCGACGTTATCATAGTTAGTGAACCGTAATGGAAGCGAGAGGTTGGCGCCGTAAAATCTGATTCAATCCACCATTTCTTTAGAAATGCCTGTACCAAGTCAGGACCATTGCGGTTTTCCAGATTCCCGGTTGTTGACTGATTTTGTCTGTTTATTGATTTATGAGTTTTGAATTTCCCTTTGGAAGATTGCTATGTGTTCGGTAATTTTGTTATTACCCTTATTTACGGCATTGACATGGTTTATTTGATATATTTGTTTCTGAAATAATGTATTTATTAATGAAAATTAAGGTTACCTTCCTCATGCATATGTAACCTTAGCCGAGTTTGGATCTCCTGTGTAGACCCTGTGGTTTACTTGCTCCCGCCTGTTTAGACCCTGTGGTTTACTTGCTCCCTCCTGTTTAGACCCTGTGGTTTACTTGCTCCCTCCTGTTTAGACCCTGTGGTTTACTTGCTCCCTCCTGTTTAGACCCTGTGGTTTACTTGCTCCCTCCTGTTTAGACCCTGTGGTTTACTTGCTCCCTCCTGTTTAGGCCCTGTGGTTTACTTGCTCCCTACTGTTTAGACCCTGTGGTTTACTTGCTCCCTCCTGTTTATACCCTGTGGTGTTTACTTGCTCCCTCCTGTTTAGACCCTGTGGTTTACTTGCTCCCTCCTGTTTAGACAATGTGGTTTACTTGCTGCCTCCTGTTAAGACCCTGTGGTTTACTTGCTCCCTCCTGTGTAGAACCTGTGGTTTACTTGCTCCCTCCTGTTTAGACCCTGTGGTTTACTTGCTCCCTCCTGTTTATACCCTGTGGTTTACTTGCTCCCTCCTGTTTAGACCCTGTGGTTTACTTGCTCCCTCCTGTGTAGACCCTGTGGTTTACTTCCTCCCTCCTGTTTAGGCCCTGTGGTTTACTTGCTCCCTCCTGTTTTGACCCTGTGGTTTACTTGCTCCCTCCTGTTTTGACCCTGTGGTTTACTTGCTCCCTCCTGTTTAGACCCTGTGGTTTACTTGCTCCCTCCTGTTTAGACCCTGTGGTTTACTTGCTCCCTCCTGTTTAGACCCTGTGGTTTACTTGCTCCCTCCTGTTTAGACCCTGTGGTTTACTTGCTCCCTTCTGTTTAGGCCCTGTGGTTTACTTGCTCCCTCCTGTTTAGACCCTGTGGTTTACTTGCTCCCTCCTGTGTAGATCCTGTGGTTTACTTGCTCCCTTCTGTTTAGGCCCTGTGGTTTACTTGCTCCCTCCTGTTTAGACCCTGTGGTTTACTTGCTCCCTCCTCTTTATACCCTGTGGTTTACTTGTTCCCTCCTGTTTAGGACCTGTGGTTTTCTTGCTCCCTCCTGTTTAGACCCTGTGGTTTACTTGCTCCCTCCTGTTTAGGACCTGTGGTTTACTTGCTCCCTCCTGTTTAGACCCTTTTGTTTACTTGCTGCCAAATCTTTTTCACTTATTTTTTTTCAATTTTTTTTACTTTCAGCATACCTGATGAAGGTTATTCCAGAAACGCGTCGTGGGCACTAAATTTCATATTTATGTATATTTTTATTACTATAACTAGGTCGATACCTCTGCTGGTGGACTATTAGTCCCCGCGGATATCATCCGCCCAGTAGTCCGTGTTTCGGCACTGACATGGTTTATTAGATATATTTGTTATTAAAATTAACAGTTCCTATATATTGTAATGATTACTAAAGCTAAAGTGTTCCTTCTTCAAACATAGGTGACCTTAGCTGATTTTGGCTATTCTGCTTATGTCCTTTTGTTTTCTTGTTCCCAGAGATTTTCAGATTATTTGGGTTTTCATTTTTTGTAGCGTATCAGATGA
>MJUT01041536.1:606545-618947 GCA_002080005.1 Gigantidas platifrons
TCTCTCTCTCTCTCTCTCTCTCTCTCTCTCTCGTTGCTATACAAGAGCACTATGTGCTGAATTTTAAATAGTTAAAAGAATGCTTAAATAATGAAAGACCTATTTTGAAGAAAAGCAAAAAAAATATTAATTATAAAGCAAAAATAAAACTGCACTATATTGAGATTAGAAGCTTTCTACAATTTAAAGATTTTCGGTAAATGAGAATTATTGTGTTGGAAACAATATCAAAATCAATTCTACAGTGATTAAATGATCGCAATAAATGTACTTTATATAAAAATCAAATTACAGTCACTCTAATGCAAGGCAAATCTCAAAACTGACGTTTGAAAGATTTAATAAATAATGTTATATTATGCAATTCAAAATACAATTTTATCATTTTCAAATAATGATGGTATTAACACTGTGACTGAAAAGGATTATACAACTATTAAAGTGGTACCATACACTTCAGGTAAAATTTGATCTGCTCGTTTAATTTTCTTATTTTTTTTGGCAGTATGTTTGAATATATCCACTATAATAAATATTAAAATTTTAACAAAATCCAACCAACAGACTCAGAGCTATAAATTCAATAGCCACATATCAGCTTTTCTCTGTGGTTTTGATCATCGATATGCTTGAAATCTTCATACAAACATCATATGATCAAAACGTTCAACCGATTTTAAAGAGTTGGCTCCCTGTAGTGTATGGTACCACCTTAAATATATGTGGCAAAAGAAAAAAAAATTACCAATACAAAGCGACATTGTCATTTATAAAATAAATTGATATTTTCAAATAAATTAGACGGAAGGGGGCCTGAGCCCAAAAAATAAGTTTTATACCTTTTCTTTTGGCCATTGTGTTGTCTGTTCTTCGATATATGAATTCTGATTACCCCTTTGGTATCGTCAAACTCCGCCATTTCTTAATTGAAGTGCTGGTATTGCCAATAATGTACCGGTAAGCGGACATGTCTTTTTGTATTAGGAGTATCGAATTAGTCCATGTTTCTGTGATTTTTTGCGGTTGTGTTTGGATTTTGGGATTGGTCCGTCATTGTGGTATTTTTGTTTGTTTCTCAGTTTAATATCAAGAATAACATGACAGTGATGCAAATATATATTTTCGAAATATGAGTGATGATCAACAGTATTGTTGTATTACTATTTATAGTGTTTTAAAGGCAATAAATCTGTCAGACAATCCCTGCAGTAGATTAATGCTATTTTAGTATACATGTACTTTAATTTTATAGAGGATGCTTGTAGCGTAGAAGCGGTAATATTTGCAAAACATTCCCTTTGCTTCTTTTCTTTTGAAAATTTAAACACTGAGGGTCAACAGTTTCACCAATATTAACAAAACGAACAATTGTGTCTCACCTCAAGTCGCTGAACATAGAGGAAAACCACTACATGTGGGATTGGGGAATTTAATCCCTGCCTTGTGACAGACACATACATGTGGCGGGGTCAGTGTTAGCAAATGGTTGTCGGGGTTAATGATCTTGGGCTTGTCATTTGTGATACAATAAACTTCCGCCTACAATCTATTTGTTTCTGTGCTTGATCGCTTTCGCCTTGTCGTTTGTGCTTTAACATAATTCCGCCTTCAATATTTTTTTTTATATTTGACTCGCATCTCGTCATGATCATATTATACAGCTTAATTCATCAAGTCGATTGACGAACTAATTAATATTGAGTCATTCAATATTCATATAACAACACAA
Source organism: Gigantidas platifrons (assembly GCA_002080005.1). Taxonomy (NCBI): domain Eukaryota; kingdom Metazoa; phylum Mollusca; class Bivalvia; order Mytilida; family Modiolidae; genus Gigantidas; species Gigantidas platifrons. The sequence continues at coordinate 608,275 of MJUT01041536.1, forward strand.
AACATATGGGAACGTATACATGATCAACGAGTATTGCACTAAATTAACTATCAACGTTTTGTGTATTGCTGTTAAGCTGTCGATGATTCATTAACAAGGTGTTGTAGCATAAGACTATAATTACTCAAACATATGTAATAATATATATGCATATTTTGCTAATGTGTTTTATAAACATGATATCATATAACATACATGTAATAAAAATGCAATAAAATAATCATCAGCTGCTATTTCTGTGTATTTAAGCAAGATATTGTGAAATTAATTTCTCAAAAAATGTATATCACCAAAACAAAATCAGAGTACTCGCTGAGATGTGATACCACGCGTACGTGTACAAGTGTCAAGCATGATTTCCGTATCATGTGACGCTACCAGTGGGTCAGGAATTGCCCACTTTTTAGTAGCACCTCAGGTCTCCCCTTGTCTTAGTGGGGAGGTCGTGGTGCTCAATTTCTAATTTTCTGTGTATCGCTTTGCGGATCATCGTCGTTTTGTCCTTTTATCTTTTTGGGGCCCGGGTGGCTGAATGAGTTAGGTAGTTGGATTACCTAACAACTTATACAAGTCTATCAACAATACGGCGTGGGTTCGTTCCCGGCTTTGTAGATTACTAAAAGGGTGCACTCCACTCACAGCAACAAGTGATCAAGTTTACCAGTTGCTTGCGCATGGTCGGTGGCTCTCTCCGGGTACTCCGGCTTCTTTCGCCACTAAAACTGGTCGCCATGATATAGCTGAAATATTGCTAAAAGTGGCGTTAAAACCCCAAAATTCAAATCAAATCCTTTAATCTTTTAGCCATTGCACTGTCCATCTGATTACCCATTTGGTATCTTCAAACTTTTTTTTCGCTATTTTACAGATGTTGATGTAGCTATTTTATATTTTTTGACAGTACAAAACCAATAATAGTAGTGATAGATAACATATCACGATTGAAAAATAAATTTGAAAAAAAAAATAAGTTAACAATACGAACTTCTACAAAAACAAAGTAAAATGGGAATGATACCAATTGCTCCGAAAGAGTCAGGGTCGTCCATTCTTCAATGAATAGCGGCCATCGTATATAATGATGACAAATATTTAAATTGATATCTAAGATATGTCACTTCAAAATTTAGAAACTAGAAAGATTTTCCACGTCAAGAGCTGTTTATGAAACGCAATAGATATAGAACACAAAAGTAAAACTAAGCAACAAAAAACCACCTTACAATAAGGTATACATCATATTAGTTGCCCCTTATTTCTGTGGTTATTTATTATCTTTATAAATTATCCTGAAGCTACATGAAATATTTACCGTTGATCTGTATGCAACAATCAATCAATCAATCAATCAATTGTGCATATGAAATTAAAGTACAACTTTGTAGATAGATATTTATATAATCACCATTGATACATGTAACTGTTATTCTATATACATACTTGTACCATAAGAAAATCAACTGTAAAAGTAAGATAGGACACAATTAGAAGTAAACGACATCATTAATACTCCCATTGGTGATACTAGTTATTGTCTGTGACATTTAAGTTTGTCAATACAAATAATGAACACGGTACCTATGGGATAAATCTGTGTAATTAAATACTAACATAATTTTTGATATTGCATACACGTCGTTATTTTGCTTCATTCAATATAATTATTATAGTCACTTAATGGCATCGTTAGCAGAAATCCTAGGTCATAAAGAAATAATTACTAATTACTCTTAGCAAGTTCATTGCGAATTGCCTCTAGTGAACATGAAGTAAAACATGTGTATGTATTATTCCATCCAATCCATCTATATTGACATTTTGATGTATACATTTGTCTTCCGTTTTGAACAATGCACTTAATTACATTTTGCATTTAAATTCGTTCCTATCTTGTTTCATGACATTATTTTTTGTGTTCTAAATTTTGTCATGTCCTATGAAACCTGCTACTGTAAAAAAAAATAGAGATTTTTGGCGCGATAAAAGTGCATACCAACTTGTCTTGTTTGGCTTTGAGGTTTTACAGTCCAATGTTCACGAATGACGTCATTAAAGCAGAGCAATCTTGCTTTTTTTCCCTTTTTTTTTCTATTTTTGTGTTTATCTGACACACAAAGCACATTTATACTATAAAAGAAATACCAACACGGAAGTATTCTTAATAATCAAACAAACAATGTTTCTACTGTGAATAACCTGTCTATTGTTTCTGCAATGACTTTGGGTGCCAATGTTTGGGTGGGGTGTAAGATACTGGGGTTTATCTTTTCCTTGTTATACATTACTCTGAGTTAATGTGCAATGCATTCAAATGCTCCTTATGACAGTACTTGTATTTGTTCTAATAGTATAACACGATAGAAGGGTACATTTTACTTGAGTGTGATAATTATTAGGAAAGAAAAACTAATTTGTGTTGATACTCAATCCTGCCTTCAATGCATTTCAGATGCCATTTGTGCAAACATATTTGGTAATGGTCGTTGTATTGCGTATGATCAAAGGCAACGCATTACACTGTGAAGTATGAAGTGGATGATATTGTGTATTTAGCAATAACAATAACAAATCCAAAATGAGGTGTCATATTGTGTCCTGTATTTTAGGTGACCAGGAACTGGTTTTACCCCTCCGGAACACCTGAATTCAACTCTGTTTTGTATGGGGTTCGTATTGCATATGCTGTGTTTTTCATATCGTTGTCTGTGCTTTTCTTCTTTCTATTTTGAGTTGCTTGTCCAGGGTCGGTGGTTCTCTCCAGGTACCCCGGCTTCCTCCATCACTACAACTGGTCGCCGTGATATAGCTGAAATATTGCTGAAAGTGGCGTTAAACACCAAAATTCAAATTCTTTCTATTTTGACCGTGGTATCGTCTGTCCTTCGATGTACGGCGTTTGATTACCACTTTAGCATCTGTATTTTCATGATAGTTTGTGATGTTGTCTCTCTCCGCTTAATATCCTCTATTCCTGGTAGTCAGGTTTCCTCCACTACACAAAATTAAATGCAGATATTGTCTCTCTCCAGAATAAAATAAAATTACAAATCAGTTTATTTCAGTGATAATTGTAATTGTTATTGAAATTTGAAACAGTTAAAGTTATTGGGTATTTTAATTTTAATTAACACAAATGAACGGGATCATAAAATAACAGGAAATTTAACAGATAATATCACCTTACTCTTTCTATAGAATAAATACAAATATCGTTGAGATACTTAATATCTTGCAATTTTTCGACAGAATGAGCTTTTACTGTCTACTTCAACAATATTAATTCTACATCTAACACTATGAATTCAGCTAAAATTGTGGATAACAATTTCCGTGATTTGAAGAAAATTTCATTTACGTGGAACTGATAATTATTACGATCGCTAATATTTGTTTACCTTTTATCCAATTACGATCATATGTGCCCCCATTTAAGGTTTAGCGTAAAACTAATTGACATTTGAGCCGCCTTTTCCCGCCATATTGTGCCTGTTCCAATGCAGACCTGTATTTCCAATGCAATATTCCACGGTCTTTTTTGTGATCATGGCACTTTAATTTACTCTTGGTTCCTATGGATTTCTTTGTAGTGTTTTGTAGATCATTGGCGTCCCTCTCATGGTAATTTTTATTGTCTACCCTTCTTCTATTTACAGCTTCTGATTACCATTGACTGTTGTATACTCAAGCTTCGCTTCGACATTAAAACGTAATAAATATAGAGGAATTCCAAATAGCAACGCCAAAAGAGAGGCTCTAGTCAGAGAACGATACAAAGTCAATAACAATATCTAATATTACCCAAAACTAAAACAAATGGAATAGGGGTCGTTCAAAATAATTTCCGGACATCCTGTGAGACTTAGTTTATCAGCGGAGAAAGACGGTTGTCGATGTCTTGTTCTTTCTAAATTTGCCAATATCAAATTTAGAGATATTGCGTCAATGATGAATAATCTTATTTATTACATACTTAGTTAAAATAAAGGCATTTTTGTATGACCAATATGACCGGAAGTAAACTGTCCATATTTTAACACCCCGGGAAAATAACCGGTTATTATGTGCCCCTCGTGAGTTTCAGACAAAATAAACAACTTCCGGTGTTTACGTCTGCAGATGTAGTATATAATAAATAGTTTAATACATGGGCATTTCCATATTGGCCAGGTTATCATCCCTCGACCCATATTGGCCCTCGACTTCGTCTTAGACCAATATGAGTGTCTCGTGATGATAACCAGGCCAATATGGAAATGCCCATGTATTAATCTGTATATATGTTTTTGAACATGAAGTTTCCATTTAAATAAGATGACAGACAACATGCATTATTGTATTTTAAATTTGTATGAACCTGCTCTACCTAAGAATTGATAGAATTTTGTCATAAATATCCGAAATATTTTATAAAATGACATGAATTATGTATAGCTAAAAAGTCAAAATTTTGAGTTCAAGACGTAACAAACTATTTACATTTTCCCTAAAGAAAAAATGGGTTAGACATCTAAATAATTATAAAACGAGAAAGAATTCACGTCTGATATTTTACTGCATAAAAGTACTAAGAGTTATGTATGAAATATCCAATTTTTACAGCTTTGAACCAACGTATAAAAGCGCCGCGTCTTTTTTTTCGGATGTCTTGCAAAAATGTCCAACTTCGAACTTTTACGAAGTAACGCAACAGTAATAGTAAGACGTCATATTGTAAGATAAATGTTTAAAATGTGAAAAAATTGTGGTTTATTGTGAAAGTACCTACACTGAATGAGACACATATCATAGTTTTTAAAAATGTATCTAAACTTAAAACTTCTTTTGGAGCAAAGCCGAATGTCTTGCAGTTTTGTCGACTGAGTGACCTGTACGTGTTAACGTTATACAATCAGTATGTACGTTGCCCATGTTCAACCGCTTCATATACACATCGAAAAAGTGTTGGTTCGACTTGCTAGTTACTTTATATACAGATGATTTATATGATGTACGACTTTTATATTATTAGAGAGCTTCCTTTATTCTGTTCAAAGCTCTAAATTTAGCCATATTATGATTATACCTTTACAAAAATTGTTAATTTAAATAATGTAAATTATAATAAACTATAATAAAACAAAATCGACATTTATATAATAATTGGTCATTAAACATTTAAGATAAATTAAAAAATGTTAATTACAGACGTTATGAAGCAGTTTGACAGCGAATCTTTTGGCTGTAATATTCCAAGCAGAGCAATATTTCTAATTATTTGAAGTCAATATTTGCGGATGTCGAGGTTATGCATTATATTCACCGATGGGTAAAAGTCAGTTGTGTATGATCAATGTCGATACGTGTATGTCCAAGCTAGGATACAAAGTACTGATACGAAACTTTTATGAAACGTCTCACGGTAAATGCCCGCATGATGTTGTGGATGTTTTTTTTTTTTAAACTACGTGGACTTCGCAGTCCCAATCGTCTGAAAAGACATTGAAAACTAAAATGCATATAGAAAATCCGATGACAAAGTATCGTTAGAATTTTAATTTTAAAATTTTACCGCAATTTGATTTTGAAACATAACGATATCAATATCGCATTATAGAAAAGTAAATAAAAAGAGTCGAGGGAACCCAAAGTGTCAATAAAAACCGGAAAGCCCAAAATAATAAATAGCAACAGGGACACACACAATTAGAGAGAAGTAGACACATTGATAAATATATCCTGAGCTGAATGACATACATTTAAGCTACATTGCTTTTGATACCAGAATTTTCGTGCTAAAACGTCGAAATCTGGCGTTACCGTATAAGACGCATTATCGTGCTGAACGGCAATCTATACTTCAAGATATTATGTATAATAAAAACCCTTGCTATATTAACCACAATCACACTACCAACAGAAAACTAATCAACAATTTTGAAAGCGTAAATGAATGTATATTTATTTCGCGCAAGAATTGATTATTGTTTAAGTATTTCTGTAATTCGAAATTCAATGTCATATTAGGTAAAATGTAGTTCAAATGCTATTCATTCATGTTTACCAGTGACTTGCGACAGATCGGTGGTTTTGTCCTGGTACTCAGGTTTTCTCCACCAATAAACTGACCTCCACGATATAACTGAATTATTGTTAAAAAAAGGCCTTACCCACCATTACCCTATCCCTATATTTAATCCTTCAACCCATCGTGGTTCAGTTTATAATTTGTGAATCATGCCATTCAATATTTACAGTAAGGGTTCCCTCTCTACTTGATGATAAACAGTTGGTTTATTGTTTAATGTTTTATACTGGTAACAGATGGTGAACTATCAATTATCAATAAATAACGAACATATTGTGTAATAATTCAGATATTTATATTTCAATTATTAGGTTGATAAGTATTAGTTACAATGACTAAACACAGACAGTATTACACAATTTGGACATCTAGTTCATATCGCTATAACAGTTTTATCCCACCAGCGACAAGGTGCACTCGATACAACTTTGCGTTAAAGTTAGTCGGATACTTATGAAAAGTTTAAAAAGCAATGGTCCACAAACTAATTGAACACAGAACTGATCACGACATATGACGTTGGAAATCCAGGTCATGGTGTGTGACAGGCAACACAATGTGGCGGGGTTAAACCTGTTAACGGGATCTAAACCCTTCTTGTGGTATTGTTGTGGTCCTCCTTCAATAAAATTGACATCAACGCTGTAACTGAAACATTGATAACAGTGAGGTCAATCAACCACAATCCAACGGTTGTTTACAAATGTCTCAAATGTGATTTTAAATGGGAAAAGGGGAAATCATTTGGTGTAGGTAAATATAGTCGTGTGCTATAATTCAAAAAGTTTCTGATATAATAATGTGCTATTAAAGGCATACAGGCTGTCAGAATTGAATTTTTTGTTTGTATTAAAAGTTGCCAATATTCGATGTTTTATACTAACAAAATGTTCTGAACAAAAATCCAGGTTTAAAAAATCTGTTATGACGTAATCAGTGAAAAGAATTCGAATGTTTAGCATCATACGTTGGTAGAATCGACATTAACACGACCTAATTATAAATCGGCTGCATTTCCGAAGTTTGCTGAACATCGTGTGGTAATTAACTGCTATAAATAACTGAGGTTTGGATAATGAGGTAAGCATGTTGCATGTAAATGCGTTAGAATTAATATAATTAAAAACAAAATATGTTTTTGTTCTTCCACGATTCGATTTTTGCACATCATTTTCTTCATCAACAAACAATTTCGCACACGCGCAAACTCTTTCTCGAATGATTGTATTGTAAGGTCATATGAATATTGCTCATGCCAATAGTGAATTCTTTACGGGATGTAGGCTATTTACGTATGATATTATGAAAAATGTCAACTGCAATTAGTATAAAACATCGAATATTTGCAACTTTTAATATAAAAACAAATAAATTCTGACAGCCTGTATGTCTTTAATTAACCCGTTTGTATTATTTTATAGTTTAAAATAGGTAATGTTTTAACCCATTTTTCTTTGTTCAATTTTGATGTTTTTCATTATAATTCACTCCACAATATTCCTTCAATATCGCCAAAGATGGCATTGAACAACAACAACTAGTAATATGAATAATCAACCCATCATCCTATTCTTCTTACTTTCGTCGACGAAATTAGTTTATGAATTGAAAATTAAAAGAAATACTAAAAATCTACCCGTACCTTTAAAAAAGTCAATATTATTATTGTACACAAAATATAATTATCCACAAAATACTGCTGTAATGTTCTAACGTTGGTTTAAATACAACGATTGCCTGAGGCAGTGAAACAAAATGATGAAATTATACACATTAGATGATATAGTATAGAAAGGCTATATTATTTCAAAGTAGAGTGAAACTTACACAACTATATAATGAATTCAATACGCTATTTACTATTTGATCTCAGAATCACAAAATATTTAAATCTTGACAAAACCAGCGAAGAACTAAAAAATAACTAACACAATTAAGTTCTAATAATGACAAACTTTAATGCAAAACTAAGCTAAGCATGCTCAACACAGAATTTGCTTTTGTGCACATCTTTATTATTTAACGATATATTAGAGACGTTACGCGCGATATTCGTTCCTATAAACGTAACAGACGTAAAACAAAATGAACGACGTTTTTTAAAGTTTTTTTTATGTTTTGTGTTTGTATATTGCGTAGTTTGTATAAAATAATGGATGTGTTTTTACACTAAACTGCGTAGTAAATGGACCTCGAAAATAATTTTCCTTCGAATTAGAAAAAAATGTTGACTATTTTACATGACTAACAAAATAATTCTCATAGAACAATTAAAAATGTCAGGTCCCGGTATTGATTTTGTCTCATGTACATTTATCATTTTCTTTAAGAAATAAAATGATTTTTATTCAATCGGTTAAAAAATACAATATAAATTTTCCACAGAAAAATATGATGTTTTGTGTTTTGCTGTTTCTGTCGGATCGTTGTCTCATTGACAATTATTCCACGTCTCAGTATTTTCCATTGACCTCATAAAAGAAAAGAAAAACACTATCAAAACATATATGCAAGTCGTTTTATCACATTATACTTCCATTTCATCTAAAACTGATAAAATATCCAAATGTGTAGTTTTAGTGAGATTAAGTGCCCCATTCAGGCACTGAAGTATTGGAGAAACATAAATTATAGACGCAACTGAAATAATCGAATGCTTTTTATCCAAATATTTGAATGATAAAAGTTTTCTGGTTCGGTCAAAATAACAACCATGGACTATTATACTTCCTTTTCCGTAAGTTATACCCCAGTCATCAGTAGTGTCTTTCGTGAGGACATGAGGACATGAACTTGTTTTAAAATTAAATTGTTCATTTCCGAAGATTTATCATCAAAAATGTAACATTATCTTGCGAGTCTTTTTCCATTTTTGTTTGTTTGTTTTATGCTTTTGTTTGTTTGTTTTGTTTGTTTTTTTTTGGGGTGGGGGTTGTTTTTGTTTTTTTTTTTCGTTTGGTTTGTTTGTTGTTATTTTACTTTTTTGTTACAAACATTACGTTTCGCATAGGTTACATACAAAATTGATCAATGCGACGTCGCATTGCCGTCATCGTGAAAAATCACGGAGGGAACATTTATTTCACCCTTTTTTAACGTTCCATATTTCAAATCCCGTGATTCCTATGTTTATAATTTTTGCAGATTTAAAAAGAAGAGAAAAACAACATTTCATCACTTATTTTTGATTGCTCTAATCCTTGAATTGGTATTAACAAAATCATCCGGAAAACGGTTGCCTACATTATTTTATTAAAAAATCGGACTCGGAACATTTTGTTCACCCAAAATGAAAATAAAATATTTTTTTCGGATTTTGGCTTTTATATTTTTGTCCTTTTTAAATTTTGAACTTCTTAAAAACATTTTGATAGTTACATTATTTACTCACTAATTTTCATGATAAATCTGTATTTTTGTCTTGTTTGTGAAGTCTGAGTTGTGATTGGATGAATGGGACACAATGTAACTGTTATCGAATTTGCCTGGGAAATCGGCAAATGACGTCATAATGACATCATAAGTTACGTCATCAAAGATTGCCACTCTGGGCACTTCGTGACAAAAAAAAATAAGAAATCGGACAAGAAATTAAAACGTTAACAAGGCTTTAACTTTTATTTGTAGCATAAAATGTTACACGGAACAACGACTTTTTTCACCGAAATCAACATTTCACGGCTTATAATTACAAAATAACACATTTTAAATCGGAATTAATTACAAAGAGTAATGGGGACGGACTTAGACTTTCCATAAATATACATTTCTCAATGCAATATTTCTTTTCTATCTTGGCTGCACGGTCTTCATAAAGCGGCAAGCTTAATTATGGTTAAATGTTCGAACATCGCGCGTAACGTCAGATGAATTTATTTCCATTGGTCGGTATTATGACCGGAGCTTTTGCTACCCGATATCACACGAACGTATTTCTGGGGAACTAGCTATTTGTCGTAACACAGATTCGAAATTTCTAGAAGTTTTCCATATTTTATTTACAGCCGTATATTTCAACGGTCAACAACAAAACTGAAGATCACAATAATAACAATAATACAAATTTTTCTAGATATTCAAGTCGGTTCCAATAGTGGAAGATACTTTTTATAATATCGTAATAGAGTGGGAAACGATCAAGTTCTGACAAAACAGCAAAGTTAGTAGTTTTTTTTATTAACACCTAAGATAAACTTACACAATTTAGTATGTAATTTTTCACAAATGAGATTAGAGTAAATTCTATCTGGAGATAAAGTTTCATTTCTAAATCTAGCTGTATTTGAGTTAAAGGTTCCCCATATTTCACAGCCATAAAGTACAATGGGCTTGATTGTGTGATCAAATATATGTACACTAGTTTTTGGTTTTGGGTTTAGTGAGAGAAAATCTTTCTGAAGTTTAAAATATGCTTTCAAATACCACACAAATTGTAATCCCCCCCCCTTTTTTTTTTTAAATATTACTGTGCTTTGGTTTAATACCACACAAATTATAATAACACCCTCCCCACCCTTTTTGAAATGTGCTTTGGTCTAGTACCACAACAGTTGTAATAACTCGTATTTGCGTAGTCTTCAGCAGAAAAAATATGTATCTGACAATTTGT
>MJUT01041536.1:618966-687536 GCA_002080005.1 Gigantidas platifrons
AACGACTGTGTGTAGGTAATGAATATACAAATGTATAGAACATACGTCAAAAACTGAAGCAAGTTGTAAAATAAATAATTATTTCTCAGACCTCATAATCAAAATGCAACAATTGGAATAAAAATACTGTAGTTAGTAGTTATTTTTTTTAATTGCAGACAGTGTCTGTCTGTTCTATAAATAGAACGTAATTGTTACCTGGATGCTGATCGATAAAAAAAACTTGTGCGTCCTCGTGCAGTGCATGGCCAACCTTGGCATATATGAGAACTAAGATTTCATTTCACAGAAATGAGAATAAATACATCAAAAGTTTGTTTGGTTAAAAGTAGCTTCGGTGGATTGCGAACTCCTGTTGATCGCGCCATTTTTATTTTTTAAGTTTCTGACTTTTCGAGAAAACCACTTTCAAAATATTAAGTAATGGATAATATTTCAGTAAAGATGATGTCGACATTTTAATAAATGAAAAGTGGCAAAAATAGTTCGTTGTGGTGGTGGACATTGTGACGATTATTGTACAATGAATGACGATTACAATCAATCAATATATATTTTGACCGCGACTTTCTCAAAATGACGATTACAAAAATATGTCCATTTAAAATACATACTGTGGCATTTTGAGTACATGCCATATTGATAACTATAAAAAAAATCATTATCGTTGATTGCATTCTTTGTCGGGATCATTATCATTACCAGGTAAATCAAACCAGGTGTCCGTGAGATCAAAGATTATGCAATCAAAACACAAATTCTATAATCCGTTGATTGGCTTGTAAAATGTAATAAAATTGTCATTGTAGTGACTAGGCCTAATTAGCTTTAATCAGCAAATGAAAAAGAAGAATGGATTGTTACAAACATTTTTCTACGATTTTATTTTTTTATTTATTTTTTTGTTGTTGAAAATTCAAGTGACGAATTGGGTACGGGGAATACTCGTCACTTTCGGAAATCAATCGTCAATGACGAAAGTGACGAGCGCTAGCTAAATCACTGAATATAATGGCTCGAACTGATACGGCTGGATGTCTAAATCATCAACATGATCGGAGATATTACTGTCATCACTGTCCATGATATTTATCGGCTGTTTACTGTCTCACCTTCGATCGCTCAACTGATCGTTTATCATGGAAGTCATCCTTTGGCGCATGTGACGTCACGTAATCACGTGACCACTCAGCTCATTAAAATGTAGAGGTCACAGATCGCGGAGATATGAAAAGGTAATAATCAATAAAATGGGCGTCCTAGGGCGTTATTTTCAATTAAGACAATGTTTATAGTTTATTTAATGACCAAATCAAACAAAATCGAGAATTTTATTTTTTGTGTCATTAGTCCTTTAAAAGTTTTGTCGTAATACAGATTCGAAATTTCTAGAAGTTTTCCATATTTTATTTACAGCCGTATAATAACAATAATACAAATATCAAACAGAGTAATTAAAAATGACTGATAGACAGGATTAATGATAAATACGCCTAATGGCGGTTTATATAACAATTTGCGTTATAGCCTGGGGTTCTTATATCGAGGATTAACTAAATTATAATTTATTAAAAGCTTGTCAAGTCCAGTTGTGACAGATTATAAACAATAAGTGGTAATTGAATAAATTTTCCTCTGATCTTTGAGACACAATCTTGACAAACGTGGGGGATAAACTGCATTAATTATTTATACACATAAAGNGATTATTTTGACATGTAAAACAAATTTATAACACTTATTTTAAAAATGGAAATAATAATGAACTATAAAACAAAATTAAATATGAAATATTGAAATAAAGAATTTCTACAATTACATTTTCCGAGGTACCAAATGTGTCGGTTATAGTATACCGGCCGATCTGTCAAAGGTGCGAGTTTAAAGTATGACTCTGTTTCCACCATCCCATCGCCACTCCCTGAAAAATCATAAATGATTGCAGTGAGTAGGAACATACCTGATAAAGGTTATTCACGACCGATTCGTGCGCATGAAATTCGATATATACATTATTATCTATAAAGACACTAGTTTATGTTTGTTGTCCAAGAGCCATACTGTGTTTATTATTTTTATTATTATATTTTTTACAGCGACTTTCTGAAATACAAAGTACCTCATTAATTTCTTAATTCATATTTGAAGATATATATAATTTCTTTATTAAGACACACATATGTTCTGGGTTTTTTTCCAGGTTTGTATTTCAATCAATACATGACCAGATTATGACCTTTTAGGGCCCCTAGGCTAATGAAATAATGGGTCATCCTCTAACTCGACCTCGCCCATCTTATACCTTTTTTACTTTTTTATATATTTTAGCGACATTTACATAGATTGATGGCCCCCAAGCTTGAAGGGTCATCGGCTTCAGCCTATTCTGGCCTACATGATAATCCGGTCTTGCATCGAAAGTATTATCGCAAATCTTGAAATATAAAACTAATCCCTTAAATAAAAAATTGTGTTCTGAATCTCCAATAACCTGATAATAATGACCGATTTTAAATTTCTACATAAAAACATCATATTATCAATAGCAACATACTATTTTCAAGTTGCATTTAATTGAAAAATTAAATATTAAAGTAAAGATCAGTTATCTTTGCATGACCGTATTATTTGACATTTCATTAAGAGTGGAGATAAGGGTCCATAAAGCTAACTTAACCACGCCATGATTTTATATTAAACTACCTGTGGTAAGCCAGACAAGTGAACGTCATGTATATGTGTGTAGGGGTGAAGATTTGTCCTCTTTCTACTATTTTTGGAACTGTTCCGACAGCGTCTTATTTTTAAGAAACAATTTTAAATTTTATTAGCTAACTTAATTACAAATATCATCATAATTTTGTATTGTATTGAAAACCACCGACTCGTCGCAAGTCACTGACAAACTTGATCACATATTGACCTATCGAGTATACCTCGTCATGAACGGGGTTCGAACTCACAACGTTAGTGGCGATAGACACTGATTGTATATGTAATTATAAATCCAACTACCATACGATCACGGCCACGACGGTCCCTAGGTAGAAATTTAAGATATGTTTAATTGTACAAAACATGTAACAGGTATATGTTAAATAGTAATGAAAATCAAACATCTATGACATGCCATACTACATGATACTAATGACACTACTGTTTTATAGGTATTGTGCCGAAATGGGAGCCTACAATAGAATCTGTACTATCATTCCACAATCTGACTGTTCCTTATACAGCACTAGACCTAAAGATTACATCTTACAGATCACAGTACGATAAAATGATGAAAGGTAAGTCACTTTTGGTTTATTGTGTGTTTTATTACAATCAAGTGAAGAGCACAAAATATCACACTTGTCATGAGAGTTCTACCATTTAATCATCGATTTGATTTGATTTGATTTGATTTTTGGTGTTTTAACGCCACTTTCAACAATATTTCAGCTATAGCATGGCGGCCAGTTTTAGTGGTGGAGGAAGCCGGATTATTTGGAGAGAACCACCGACCATGGACAAGCAATTGGTTAACTTATCACTTGCGGCTGCGAGTCGAGTGCACCGTTTTTGTAATTTACAAAGCTGGGCCCGAACACACGCCGTATAGGTCATAGGCTTGTATGAGTTGTTAGATCCAACGATCTACCTCATTGAGCCACCCGGGCCCTACAACGACCTAACTCATTGAGCCACCCGGGCCCTACAACGTTCTAACTCATTCAGCCACCCGGGCCCATTTAATCATCGAAAATTGGTAGAAACAGGGGTAAAATCAATACCTCTAAAACATAGTGACATGGCCGCTCAATTTTACGTTTGGAGGTATTTTACGAGAATTGAGAATTAATTATTATACTTGTCAGGAGATGTTGGATACTTTAGCTGATTAGAAATCGTCATACAATATACATGTAATTAAAAAGGAAATATAGAGCATGTTACACAACAAAATCAGGACACAGCTTGGACAACGTTAACATATACATGTAGTTACATCTTTGTGAAATACATCCAACATTTCTGTTTTCTGCCTTTAGTACCCGTCTTATGCGTACATGTGCCACCATATCAGACAGTTTATCAGAATAAATGCACGATTTGTGTGCTCTAATTCCATAAATGCATAATCGTCCAATCATAATATTGTATATACATTTGTATATATATTGATTATAACGATCAGAATTTAGTAGAAATACGACTACCCGTTAGAGATTTGTATGATCCAGATCTATAACAATATATTCAGACTGCCAATAGCACATTGTTACTATCAAAATAACCCACATGATCTATTATATGGTTCATTACAATTTAGCAATAGTTGACACAACAGTAAATATATGTTAGTCTCCTTGTTCATTCTTCTCGCCCTTTTACATTGGTGGCTCCTAAATAATGCAATTATCAATCAAAACTAAAGTTCTCCTCCCTCAGGCATAGGTGGCCTTAGCCTAATTTAAGCTATGCTATATAGACCCTTTGGTGTCAATGCTCCCAAATATTTTTAATTTATTTAGCTCTGTAATTTTTCGATTTGGAGCGTACCCGATGGAAATTATTCAAGACACGCGTCGTGCGCACTTAATTTGATATCTGCGGTTTTTTTTGTTTTTATCTTTTTCATCTGTGTATGTTGGACCCTTACATTATTTTCGTACATTTTAGCTTTAACATTCGTAAAAGATGCGGTTTGTTTCTTTTTACAGTGCTGGAGTTACTTGTGAAGAACGACATTCATATTGTTATAGGACCATTCGACGACTCAATAGCTATTGTAACTGAAAAGCTTAAAATTCCATATTTATCCATGACGTCATCAGATAATGGCAGAAGTTTAAAATCAACATTCCAAGTTTTACCAATGTTGTCTGACTTTAGCTTTGCAATGTTTGATTTGATAAAGTACTACCGCTGGGACAAAGTGAGCTTGTTCTATGACGATGATCGAGGTAAGTAATAAATAAGACTGAGGCTAATTTATCTTGCTTTCCAAGAAGAGTTTGCAGATACCACAGAGTTAATGAGAATCCGTAAATCGAAGAAGGACAGACAACACAATGGCAAGAAAAAAAAAGAAAAAAAGAACAGAAGGACAAACAACACAATGGCCAAAGGAAAGTGAAAACAACGATCTACAAAACATACACATAATCTAAAGATGGAGTAACACGAACCCCACTAAAAACCGGGGGTGCACTCAGGTGATCCGGAAGAGTAGGCAGTTCTTGCTCAACTAGTGGCACCCGTCGTGTTAATTTAGTTACAGCGGTGATAAGTCATGAATGAAAACCGGGAAGTGCTTACGAGAAACGGATCATATCGATCCGTATACATATACGTCTGCAAATTAAACCAAACAGTGTTAGAATTAGATTTTTGAGGTGTCAAATTTTTGTACTTCCCTCGACGGGATTTGAACCCACACCATTGATACACTGCAGCACCAATCGCTTAGTCTTATGTCCAGCGCAATAGATCACTCGACCACATCCGCTCCATAAAAATGTAGCTTCGATAGTCGAAGTGTTACCTTGTCTCGTAAGGAAGATCTAGAGATAGACATAAGACATGTGTCTAAGCGTGTGTAGATGGTACATATATACTGAATATAATGGTCAACCAAGCCATGGTGGCGACCGTAACACTTTCGAAGCGATGACTTCAACTTAACCAATATGAACCAGTAGCTTTCTTGTTAGTAGCACCCTTCTATCACGTTGTTCGATGATGACCGAAGAAAGTAGTTAACTAGACTGGGATAAAGTCACATTGTGTAACAACGATGGACGAGGTATGTAATAAGTAAGACTGGGACAAATCATTTTTATTTTAAATGAATATATGGGCTTGCCAATTTCGTTTTATCATAGAAAATACGTCATGGGTATTATGTGTGTACTTAGGAATAATTATTCTTCCATTTTAATAGGTGTCTCAGTCCTTGAAAAATTATTATCAAATCATGATTTGATGGTAAAATCCTGGCGTGTTGATCCCAATGCAACATATGACCAAATTAGGGACCATCTAGTACATATGAGGATAGCTTTTGTAAAGACTAGTATTATATTCTGCAGCAGAAGTAACACATGGAAGATTTTAGACCAGGTGAGTGATTTCCAATACAGATTTTAGTGATATTATATTGAACTAATGTCATTTAATGAAGTCGTTTCCTCACCTATTGATGATGTCGATACTACTATTGTTATTTTTTGTTTTCTCATTGTATTATTATTCCTTTGTGTCTATTATATTTCGACATTCGGTTAGTATCCAGGAAAAGAAATATTGACATATTTTACAAAATGCTTTTAAATTGTTTAAATATCGTCAGGTTTTATTTGAATTTCGGTCAATTTCATCTTTATTGTCTCAGATGTCAATTTAATCAGAGTAATCTCAAACGTAGATCGTAGGTACGAGCCCCGGTCGTGTCAAAGCAACGACTATAAAATTAGTATTTATTGCTTCCCCGCTAAGCACGCAGCATTAAGAAGAAAGATCAGACTGTTCGGCTCGGAATCAGAATAATATGTCAGAGTGGAGCGACATGTATAAAACTCAGCGTGTTCGTCTAGCACAAAGAGGGCCTCATCGTGATCTCATTGAAAAATAATTTGTTCTCACCATGAAATTGCTGAATTGGCGTTAATCACTCACTCACTCACTCACTCACTCACTCACTCACTCACTCAGAGATAAATATGCAAAAGGAGATATCCAATTTACTACATGCGACGCTTTTCTGGAACAGCCTTCATCATATAAGCTCAATTTCAAAAGATTAGAACGCCAAATAATGTAGAGGTCATTGGGAGCAAGCAAACCAAAGACAATAAAGAGGACAACGAAAATCTGCTAATATTAGCTATGTCTTGGGAGATTGGCCTCGTTTTGATAAATTACGCTACTTAGGAACTGTAAATTTCAAACACAGCAATAACTAATATACCATATCAGTGCCGAAGCTACTGTTTCTTTTTTGAAAAAAAATGTACGTCTTTCATAACACTTGTTGAAGTTCAGGTTTGACGTTTATCAGTGCTCTCACGTGGAATGGCAATTTCTTAATCAATATATTGTTGGAATGGAACCATCATCTATCAACATAAGAAGATCATTCATAACAGATCGTTAACAAAATCTCTACATTTGGATCATGTTAAGATGTCTAAAACACCATTAACTTTTTTTTTCAATATTTTCAAATTTCAACTTATTTTAATCAAATTTCCAGATCTTTTTAGTAAATACAAATGTAAATAAAAGTTTCAGCGAACGTCAAGTCCTTCACTACAAATCTTACAACAAATTGCTTTTATGAATAATTAATCTGATTGAAGATGGTAAATTGCCGTATTACCATACTTACAACAGAGCCGCTGTTCTTAAGTGTGTTTAATGTTCCCGGAACAAATCCTTCTTGTGTCATTTATTGCTTAAATTGAGTTTGCAGCCTCATATTAATGCAGGGAATGTCTGTAATTGGGAAGAATGAGATTGTTGTATTTTATTGGCCACATGTTACATTCACTACATAGCCATTTGAATCATACGGTTATATCTGTAGAATAGGATTGCCGGAGTTCAAGACGGTCATGGTTTCAACAGATTGAATAAAAACAAGCCCTACGGATAACGACTGGCGACATAGCAAAGCTGCTCTTAGCTAGCGTAAACCGATTTTACTTTCTCATAAAATATTGAATGGTGAGAAAAATGCATTGTTTTGTGATAAGAAAGGGTAGCATTGATAATAATATAGGAGACCTTTTTGAATTATTGAATTATTATATCTACTAACATTTATTTTCACTTATAGCGTTATAAGAGGTAACTGTGTAATGGTCGATTATCTATTACCAGCTCATTTATAATGACGTATAAACAATGGAAGGTTTCCTAAATGCTCATATTGTATTCCTTTTGTGATCGATGTGTTTACTGCTAATATAGTACTTATATTGACACATTGGTTCTGATTTGAATGCTTAAACAGTGATGGTCAACATGTCCACCAATATCAATAAACCAGACAATCGCCTCTCACTCCAACTCACTGAAAATAGAAAATAGCACGACATATGACGTTGGAAATACAGGTTCCGGTTTCGGACAGGCACAAAAATGTGACAGGGTCAAACCTCTTAATGGGATCCCAACCACCCCCTTCCTTTCGATAATTGGAACGGTGTCGTGATATTTGGAAATAAAGCTGATATATGTAGCTTATAGTATTGACAAAAAATATAAATTTTCCATACATATGCTATACTTGATCCTTCTTCACTCGATGTAAAATGTAGCTTATATATATTCGTCAGTCTTACCCCTCCGTTACAACTGAACGATAATGAAGGAAGTGGTGCTTATCCTAATAATTTTTAATGTTGTCTTCTTGGGCTTGTTTTTATTTGGACTAACTTACCAAATTAGGAAAAGCAT
Organism: Gigantidas platifrons; assembly: GCA_002080005.1. Taxonomy (NCBI): domain Eukaryota; kingdom Metazoa; phylum Mollusca; class Bivalvia; order Mytilida; family Modiolidae; genus Gigantidas; species Gigantidas platifrons. The sequence continues at coordinate 627,418 of MJUT01041536.1, forward strand.
CGTCGTAAGGGTTTCGTCCTTAATAAACAATAGACTAAGTATAAAAAGACGTTAGCACGTCGGTAATGATATATAATACAATTTCTCTAAACAGTCATTTATTTCCCTTCTCTTTAATCTAATATACTTATCCTTTATTTCTATCGAGAACGGTGAAATACAGACCTATATATCATTGTCTTAATTTATCACGCTTTGGCAAAACTATTTTCTTTAGAGATTTACTTCGTGTTAATATAGACAATTGTCTTTCATCTACACGCCTCTCAGAAACTTCTTAAAGGAACTGTATGAAGAATTTGTAAATGTCATTTGGTACAATCCATTAAAAATGTATCCTTTAATAAGAAGAAGAGGACACAATGTAAATGAATGTACATTAATTACATTTGTTGCTGACGAAGATTTGAAAAATATATTTAACACCACTAACAGCAATTTACCAATTGATGGATTCCTTCTCCAACTAAATGATATTATCGTAATTAGGGTTCAATATTTCAAGCTTGTGTAAATACGTGGTTTCAGAAACTAGTGCATTTTTAGACTTTTGTACACAAAAACAACGTAATTTTGAATAAACATTGTTATCAAATTATTTTATCAACTGCACAGCGTCAGAGCTAATTGTATTGAAAGAAAGTAAAACAATCACGTTTCTAAAATGGCGAATTTATCTTAGAATTTTGTCTTTGTTTAAACTTTTTTTATATTGTAATTATGATCAAGATTACGGGTTCCTCCTTTCCGGTATATTTAACCTCACATGATTGCGGTAATCCTGTTTAGGCTTAAACAAGTGGGTCAAAAGTTCTAATACTACATGTATAGTTGATTGTGTTTTTCTTTCTACAGGCAAGAAGTCTGGCGATGATGTCCATACCATATGAATGGTTTTTCTATGATCCTGTAAGTACTCTCCAAATTGTTTATAATTTACACGAGTAACTCGACGAGTCTCACTAGTAGAGCAGGAACTACTTACCCTTCCGGAGCACCTGAATTCAACCCAGGTTTTTAGTAGGATTCGTGTTGCTCGATCTTTTATATGTAATGTTTTGTAGATCGTTGTTTGTCTTTTTGTGCTTTTTCGCCAAAAGGACAAAACAAACGATGATTGAGGAACAAAAAACTAATTAGGCATTAAATGTCTGGAATGAGCCATGGTACTCCAGACGGGTAGGCATTTTCTGCTCCACTTGTGGCATTCGTCGTGTTAAAAATTAGATAAAAAGACATAACAGAGGAAAGAAAGACGGAATTATAACTATGACAAACGGAACCTATTCGTTGTCATCTTTAACACAGGTATTCTGTAACGGTTAATGATTGTGGTTGTATAGTTATCGGAGAGATGATTTCAAATTCAACTGCTAGAAACAATGGCAAAAGGCAACCTTATATCCTAAAACATAACATGTGCATTTCATTGAATATGATTGTTTGTTGTTTCAAGTCAGGTGAAAATTATTTCAACTTTTTTCAAGACGAGAGCACATTTACAAAGATGAAATTCGCCTAATGATGGAGATTTATATTGCCATGGGACAACAATGATTTAATGTATTCAGTCGACGACTGCCATTCTTAACAAACGTGCTCGTTAGGAGTTACGGCAAGTTGTTTTGTACGTAGATGGGACGTGGCATTCGCCAAACAGAATGCGCGCATTTATGTCCCGTACTAAGATTGAATTATGTACACAAATGTATTTGATTCCTCCAGCATAACTAGAAGATACTCCTTGCTGATATGTCGTACATCGCAGTGGGGAAAATATGTGTACTATTTCGAACCCCTTGGTTTCTAACTATAGTAACATGACGGGTGCCACTAGTAGAGCAGGAACTACTTACCCGTCGAGAGCACCTGATTTCACCCCCAGCATTTAGAGGGGTTTGTGTTACTACATATTTAGTTTTATGTGGATGTTTTGTAGATCGTTGTTTATCCATTTGTCCTTTTTAATTTCGCAATTGTGTTGTCTGTCCTTCGATTTACGGATTCTGATTACCTCTTTGGGATCTTCGTGGGTTCCCTTGGGGTACTGTTAATAAGTCGTCAGTCGTCATCTCCAGTATTTCATGACAATATTTTGTTCATGTATTTATGATATTCTTTTCATTCTAGGGAGACCAGTTGGTTGACGTCTTCAACAAATTTGAGGATATAACATTCAATTTTACTGTATTTAGTCTGATGAATTTTAACAGCTTTGTTATGGGTGCACAAAATCCAATACAAAAGTTAAATATTTCCCTGATCACTGATGCAGTAAGCATGATTAACAATGTTACTCCCAGACTAGATAACAACACTGTTTCTGGAATACGAAGTGATATCATAACACTTCTAAAGCAGGTATGTATTGAATGATTTATATATACAGTGAAGCGTCTCTAAATCGAACCATCTTGGGACCAACATTCTTGTTTGTATATAGACAGGTGTTCGGTTTATTCAGTTTAAATTAACAAAGGTTTTATTTTCATTTGGGACTATAGTTTTGTTCATTCATGATTCCGGTTTATTCAAGGTTTGGTTTAGACAGGATATACTGTATATTATTACATGCCATTTTCATAACACAAACCATATCAAGCTAAGGATTTATTTCACTAAAATATGAACACTAAGGTATTATTAAGGTCCTTCGGTAGAACTTCGGTATCTTAATAGATACATTAATTCTTCGTTAGTTCGTGATAATATGATAATAAATTTGTTATCAAATGGAACATCTGGATAAGATATCTACATGAGTTGGTCAATCTCTCTGTCATGCAGTCCTTTTGCATTTAATAAGTACGAAGCATGTTTTAACGTGTGTGTATATGTTACAGGAGGCTGAATATAATGTATGTTCTTTACCTGATATGGCCGACAGTATGATAGATATAATTTATGCTCAAACATGGATGTAAATTACAATAGGATTGACATAATTTATGATCAATCGTGGATATCACTAAAAGTAGGGTGGATATAATTTATGCTCGAACGTGAATGTAATTTACAGAAGGGCTGATTAAATGTATGTACTGAAATGGATGTAAGTTACAGTAAGATGGACATAATTTATGCTCTAACTTTGATATGAGTCACAGAGGATGGATATAATTTATTCTCTTTACCGAATTCTGATTACCCCGTTGGTTTCTTCAAACTCTTCTTATGCTTTAGCGCATATTTACAGTAGGATGGATATAATTTATACCCTAAGGTCGATGTAAGATGTAAGCTACAGTAGGATCGACATAAGTTGTGCACTAACGTGTATGTATGTTACAGTAAGAATGCTATAATTTATGCTCTAAGATGGACGTAAGCTAAGTTATGCTCTAGGATATGTATTACAGTAGGATGGACATAATGCATGCTTTTATGTAGATGTGAGTCATAGTAAGATGGATGTAAATTACTGTGGGGTGGATATAAATTATGCTCCAACGCGGATATAGATTACAGAAGGATGCACATATTGTATTCTCTAACGTGGATGTATGTGACAGTAGAATGGAAGTAATTTATGCTCTAATGTGGATATCAGTTACAGAAGGATGGACATACCGTATGTTCTTATTTGGATATAAACAACTGTATGATGGGCATAATGTATGTTCTAATGTGGATATAAGTCACAACCGGATATGTATAATTTATTTTCTATCGTGGATGTAAGCCGAGTGATACTTTTCTCGTACTTCAAATTGGTCGACTGACGATTTTATTTTTATTGACCATAAATCTGAGTTAATGAAGACGATATTATGAGAAACAAAATAAAAGTAACACCATAATTGGCAGGACAATAAATTCCCAAATACACGAATTAAAACAAAGACACAATTTGAAACAGAGCTATGAACACATGAGAAGAATCTTATAGGAGAACGAAACCAACTGAGGATTTGGGGTTTTACAGAATTTAGAACTAATAAAAAATGAAAATTTGACTTTTTTAATGAACATTTTTAAATTCTAAGATACTATTCATTATGACATAATTCCAAAAATGATATTATTGTTTTGATGAAGTTAAGCCGAACAGGTAAATCGGAATAGATGGATTTACGTCACAGATAAGTGAGAAAATGGCATCCCCCATGTTTAGCGGGAAATGTAAAATTAATCAGATATAAACGTGCTTTAATACCAACCATTGTAAAATGTTGATTAAAAAATTCATATTTTCATTTTTTATTAGTTCTAAATTCTGTAAAACCCCAAATCATCAGTTGGTTTCGTTCTCATTTTTATGGAATGGTTGATTGTTTTTTTACAAAATCATAAACAATGATCCAATATTGTATATTTAAATTAAGATCAAACTGCCATTATATGATCATGTGGTGTATTATAGAAAGTAAAAAGTCATCTTTCCAGGTAAATGCTATACAACATCGTATAACGATGTGATGTTTGCTACTGCAAGACTAGATAATTAATAAAATGTCTGTCGCAGCTGAAGACGGGCATTATTATACTGATTAATATCCCTTTCTTCTTTGTTTTTATAGGTATGCGTGTACTTGCTTACTGAAATATATATATATGTTTTTGTTCTTTTCAGGACAAATTTGAAGGACTAACAGGACATATAGCTTTTGATGACGATGGTAAACGATACAACTATACAATACTATTGACTGAGGTCTCCGTAGTTAAAAACAGAATGAAAGAAGTATGTATATTTCTTTATAAAAGAAAATATAATTATGAAAACAATAGAATGACATTGAAATATGCAGGGGGTATTGAAAGTTGAACACTGAAAATAAACGTTAGTGAAAAGGGGATATCCAATAATACAGACAATGTTGGACACAAGGCACAGAACGAAAAATACAATGAAATATTGAAATAAGACGAGTATGTCATCTCTTCTATGTTTTTCATCCAACCTGATCATGATTTTATTGTAAATATATTTTTCTCATAACCTTTTATGGTCTTACTATTGTATCCCTGTAAATGCTTAGTCATTTATTGTTTTTAGTTGATTTTTTCTTTATGTTTTTGTTTCCCACTTAAAGAAAAACCCATTGCTATAACAATAATTACAGAAAAGAACACAGTTTTAGGAAAAGATCATATACGATTAATAATTTTAAAAAATCTTCAAATCACAAATGAAATATTATATTCCTACCAACTCGCAGAATTTTGATCCCCAGTGCTTAATTTCTTTTAAAGCACTATAGAGAAAAAATAAAGATCGAGCAAAGCGAACCTTACTAATAACCCGGAGGTGAACTCGAGAGGGGTAAACAGTTCCTAGCTCCACAAGTGGCACCCGTCATGTTTCGGTTATAAAAAACCCCGATGCTGGGTCAACTGCATATTCAATTTATGTCTACAAACATTTTATACTTTAGGAATAATGAAAAATAAGACTTTTCAATGTAATATTTTGTGGTCTACTGCTGCTCTTTACTCGTCTGACTATTTTACTTTTGTATAAACTTTAGAGATTGGTTAGCATATGGTTCCTCTCAGTATTTCCTTGATCAGGGATTGCTGCTAACAAGGAAACTACTGAACCAAGGGTTGCAATTGGCTGTGTTAAAGTCATCACTTCGAAAGTTTTACGGTCGCGACCATGACTTGGTTGACCGTTACGGAACACCTGTGTAACAAATGACCACATATATGTTCCACTTGTCGTAAGTACCTTCCGATCCTTCCCTAATTCATGACTGATCATCGGGTTTATAACTAGATTAATACTACGGTGCAACTAGTGGAGCAGGAACTGCCTACCCTTCCGGAGCACCTGAGTTCACCCCCGGTTTTTAATGGGGTTCGAACTACCCGGTCTTTAGTTTTATGTATAATGGTTTGTAGATCATTGTTTGTCCTCTCTTTTTTTGGCCATTGTATTGTATGCCATTCTTTGATTTATGGATCCTGCTAACCCCTTTGGTATCTTCAACCTCTTCCTACAATGTATTATTGTATGTTTATGTTCTCAATGGATTTGACCTTTCATTACTTTACAGCCGATGTTTGCAGATGACGATGTCGACATGCTTAATAGAACAGGCAACATGATACCAGAGAAGCTCAAGGTAAACTAGTTCTACTAAATGTTGGTAGGGGTCAACATATGGATTTTTGTATATGAAAACAAACTTATCACGAAACATATATCATATATTGATTTCAGAGATTTCAAAGTAAATATTAGCACAAAATATTGATAGGAATCAAGATATAATTTTGTTTTCACATGAAGTCAAACTGATCACGAAATATGTATCATATATTGATGCCATAGACCCTCAAAGTAAATATGTTCACTAAGTATTAGCATGAGTCAAAATGTGCAACTGGAATATGAAAACAAACAAATCACGATACATGCCACCATCACAGGTATATCATATAACGTAAATGTTTACCTATTAATGTATTTATATTTCTTGATAATTCTTCGTCTCTCGCTCTCGGTGATGTACGACATAGAACAAAGTATGAAAATGGATAATAAATAATACGTTAGTTTGGTGTAACACGGTCATACTAAAGACTATAAAACTTTATTTGCTGTTAACCATTAAGGAGCAAGGGTAGGGTCGGAATTACAATGATGTGTCTGAATGGAGTGATATGTATATCCTTTGATTGTTGTTTCAGTGAGGTAGCACTATTAAATTCCAACCAATCATGCTCATCAAGTACAAATCAGACATCATCATCAACTCATTGACATGTAACTTGCTGTCGTCATGACAATAGCTGACATGCTGTCGTCATGACAATAGCTGACATACTGTCGTCATGACAATAGCTGACATGCTGTCGTCATGACAATAGCTGACATGCTGTCGTCATGACAATAGCTGACAAATTGATCATTTGATGTTAAAAACGTTTCCATTCTTTTCATTAATGTTAATATGCTACTTTAACTCAAAGTATATACTTTATAAGCCGATTGTTTGTTTATCAGTCTTGCTATTTCAGATTGGCAGCTGGATATCATATCAGGATAGGACATCTGAACCCCGTCTTCAAATGGTGAAAGGTGTTTTAAGAGGAAATAAAACGACACCGTTTCCTCTTCGAGGACGAATGGCAAAAATAGTGATGATTTTGGTAAGAAATTGAAAAAAGGGGATTGTCCAAATTTATTAGGTGGTTTCATTTTGTAATTTGTAATATCATATATTAAATTAAATGATCATATTAAGACATTTAACTCCTGTTAAACCACTCTTTTCAGAATGGTTACAATTAGCGGAAAGGAAATTAGTGTAAATACCGGCTGACAAACTACAGAAATTATCCGAATCATATTACAAATATTAGTAGAATTGTGACCGTTATTGTTTAAACTTTCTTTTCATAATGGCTTGAAATATTATTTTACTAATGAATAAACACATATGATATACATGCACAGAAATGTTTAATTTATGCGCATAAAAATATCTACTTCTGCAAAGATATGTGAAGAACCTAACCTGGGGTAAGCTTACGATAAGGACAAATGTACATGATATCGTCAATACCATCTTCTGATTACTCCTTGTATACTGGTGTCAAACACAATTTCCATATCAGATAATGTTCGTGTCGTTAGACAGTAACACGACGGGAGTCACATGTGGATCAGGAACTACTAATCCTTCCGGAGTACCTGAGTTCACCCCAAGTTTTTAGTGGGGTTCTTGTTGCTCGATCTCTAGTTTTCTGTTTAATGCTTTGTAGATCATGGTTTGTCCTTTTTGATTATCGTGTTGTCTGTCCTTCTTCGATTTTTGGCTTCTGATTACTCTCGTCATAGATATGCTTAAAATACTTCTCAACTAAACGTTAAATAATAACCCATCAATCAATGAGTAAAAAAAGGGACACAATTAGTTCCCATTGGCACTCCAATAATTTATTTACAAAAGAGAAAGATATTCACATGCATATTTTCCTACAGCGCATGGCACACCTAAGCTAATTACGTTCAACCACTTCTGTAATATGAATCATTGACAGACAGTTAACGGTATTTTCGAAGGGATTGTAATAGATATAGTGGAACCATATTATCGTATGACAATATTTAATTATAATAGGCCGTACAGTACCATTTAGTTTTATGTGAATGTTTTGTAGATCGTTGTTTGTCTTTTTGTACTTTTTCTTTTGGCCATTGTGTTGTCTGTTCTTCTTCGTTTTACGGATTCTGATTGCTCCTTTGGTATCTTCAAACTCTTCTTGGTAAAGATTTAATTTCATTGTTATCAATTAGAGGTTGTAATTATGTTGTCATTCTATTGCAGGAAAAACCTTTCACAATGCTATCACGTGACTATGAAAATAAGAAAGGAAACGACAGATTTGAAGGTTATTCCGTTGACCTTATAGATGAAGTAGCCAAAATGTTAGATTTTAAATATGAAATATACCTGGTACATGATGGATTGTTTGGAACAAGAGAACCGGATGGACGATGGAATGGAATGATAGGAGAACTTCGCATAGGTGTAGGTTTTCTATGATATTTCACATTTTATGCGAGGTATTTGTCTCAATTATTTTTTGAAAAGAACTATATTTGATATCATAATTTTTTTTTTTTTTTTATTATTATTGTGACGTTATTTTAAATTGAGGTACACATTGTATATCAACTAGTATCACTTGATGTGAGAAAGGAATATCCCGGGGTTGTAGTTCTGGTATATCTGGTAGTATCAATACATAGGTATATATCCAATTTAGAGTACAGGACACGTTCCTGGAATGACTATGAAAGACTGTGGTCTTTTGAGTCATAGGGAATTTCTGCATCTGTATAATTGCGTGGGTTTTTTGTTTGGAGATTGCAGACTTTGAAATCAATAGGGAGTGATATTCCATTAATCATTTAACTCCTACACATGTGTGTGCCTGTCCCATGCCAGCAACTAAATTTGGAAGTTTAAGGATTTCATAAAGAGGTCGTCTCGCTATGATTGGTTATACAGTCGATCATTATTGTTTAAGAACAAGCAGTACATTACATTATTAGGTTTTAAAAAAAAAAAAAATCAATGTCTGACTCTATTGATAATTATTTTTCTTTAGAAATTAATGTCCACGCTGTGTGAATTAATTAATATTTTAACAGACTATTTACATTATATTTAATATTCTGTTTGGAGAAGATAAATTACTTTATTATCATCATTATTGTTTAAAATGCCATCACATCAGTACTGTTATGTCGGCAAATAGACAATGTGTAGAAATAGATTGTATTGTCATGGTATTTATTTTGACATTTTAATCCATTGTGGGTTCAAATTCCACTCAGGCGAGGTGTACTCGATACAACACTATGGTATAAAGTCTGTCAGTGACTTGCGACAGGTTGGTGATTTTCTCCGGGTACTCCGGTTTCCTCCACCATTAAAATTGACAACGACGATATATCTGAAATGTTGTTGAAAGTGGCGTTAAACACCATAACCATTGAATTTTAAATATGATCCAATCTTGAAAATGTAATCTAGAAAATTAAGGATGTACTCTTATATGTAGTCCTGATTATACTCAGTGTTTGTTAATCAATACTGGGTTTGATATAAATTAGCCATATTATACAACTAAAATACATTTACATTATGATTCATGTCTTAAATTTGATTTGTCAGTTAACCTTATGTGGTTCGTTTTTTTAAGCAATCGTTGGGAATATACATTTAACTTTAAAACTTGCATTTAATTCATGGGGGTTTTTACACTATAAATAGAACAACAATAATGGAACATTTCCGATTGAGTCCAAAAATAAATTAGGGGTTGCACAAAGCACAGGAAATAAGAGTTGATAGCGCCTAAAAGATGTACTCACTTTTGTTACTTTCTTTTTGTATCTTCTTTTAGAATGCGACTATGTCTGTTGCGCCACTGAGTATCAACTCTCAGAGAGAGGAAGCTGTTGATTTTACAAAGCCTTTTATGACGAGATACATAAGTGTTTTGATGAAAGTTCCTAGATCAGAAAGATCATATTTTGAATTTCTGAATCCGTTGCATCCACTTGTGTGGTTCTGTACATTTGGTGCCTTTGTGGTAGTTAGCCTTATTTTATATATGTTAGAGAAAATTGGAGCGTCTCACAGTAAAGATTTACCAACCATATCATTTAAAGAAAGTTTTTGGTTCGTGTTCGGGTCATTGCTTCAAGGTAGTACAGACGCTTCACCGTCGACACTTCCGGGGCGGATTCTTACTAGTGCGTGGTGGTTTTTTGCCTTGATTTTAATATCTTCATACACAGCTAACTTAGCAGCATTTCTGACTGTTAAGAAGATAAATACTCCTATTAAATCAGTCACAGACCTTGCATCACAAACTAAAATTAAATATGGCACTGTACAGAACAGTGGTATTATGCAATTTTTCAAAAACACAAAAATTGAACATTTTTCAAAAATGTGGGCTCAAATGAGTGAAATAGATCCCGACTCGATGGTTCAAAATACCACAGTCGGGTTTGAAAAAGTGAAAAGAGGAAACTATGCCTTTTTCTGGGACACAACTGTTAATAAATATATGACAATAGAGCACTGTGAATTCATGGAAATAGGACCTCATTTTGATCCTAAGGGATTTGGAATAGGGGTACCACCTGGTGCAACATATAGAGAGGAATTATCAATGGCGATTCTCAAGTTGGGTGATAAAGGATTGTTACATGAACTGGAAAACAAGTAAGTGTAATGTTTAAAAGTAAAACTTAAACAGTTTTAGTAATTAAAAGGTTACCATTGTTTTATTAAGACAACTACATGAGACATTGGATAGAAAAATATAAATATTGCATGTTGTTCGTGTAATTTGGTCGTACATTGCAAAGAGTATAATTTAAGGTTGAGGAAATACCAGGAACTACCTAGCAATTGACGGCGAGCTACATGTTCATTTTAAAACCACCATACTCTTCTTTTAATACCGAAATTTGTCTCGTACTCCAGGTCACAGTAATATGAATTAACAAAGGTACCTTCAAAAAACTATATTCAACGGCAAAATTGTAGATTATGTGTAATCTGTTTTGGATTTTTTTTAAGCGGAGAAGGGAAAGGGTGGTTTCGATTTCGTGATCAATGAACAAAATTTGATTGCTTTGTAGATTAAAAGGATGATATATATCTCTCAGGTTATCTGTTGATTCTTGAACTTTTCGTGTAAGCCAATACATTCGTTGGCATAATTTGATCTAAAAAGTCTATGATATAAGAATATATATTTCTGGCTACATATGGACAGAAAATAAAGTATAATTAGTTATTACTAGTACTTGTTTTGTCATGGAATTAGAATGTCATAAAAACAAAATTTGAGATATTAATTAGCATTGCCATTCTATACCGCCTTTATTAATTCATTGTATGCAACGTGACAATCATGTACACGAAAGGTTATTATAGATCCAAGTAAAAATACCAAACAAATGTATGTATGGGGAACAAATTGTTCAACAGAAAATATATATCCACTATGCCTTGCTACATGCATAGTGAATTAATTCATTGATTTTGATTTGTTGTCCTTTAACGCCACTTTCAACAATATTTCAGCTATATCATGGCGACCAGTTTTAGTGGTGGAGGAAGCCGGAGTACCCGGAGAGAACCACCGACCCTGGGCAATTTTTTTAATTAAGCAACTGGTAAACTTTATCGCTTGCGACTGCGAGTTGAGTGCATCCTTTTTGTAATTTACAAAGCTGGGAGCGAACCAACGCCGTATTGGTGATAGGCTTGTATGAGCTGTTAGATCCAACGACATAACTCACTGAGCCACCCGGGCCCCTTCAATGACCAAGAGAAAAGGGACAAAAGGACAAGCAATGCATAGAAAACTACAGATTGAGCAACACGAACCCTTTCATTTGTAAAACAAGGAATATTTCATTTATAGATGGTGGGGACGGCGGCGTTGCCCGGATGTTACCAAACCAACAGCAGATGAAACTTCAGAGTTACAAATAGAAAATGTAGCGGGAGTGTTTTTCATTTTACTTGGCGGAATATTATGTGCAGCTATAGCCTGTGGTTTTGAATACTTTTCAAAAGCTGTTAAAGGCCAAGACGGGCCAAAACGTAAGGTTAGTCTTACAAGAGTGTGATTAATGTCTTCTTATGTATTTGTGATGCAACATCTCTTCACTATGATTCATGATATTTTTTTAAGAAGGGATTTAAGCTATTTACTTGGTACTGCGTGAGATGATCCCCCGACATTTTTATTTTCGGTCAAATGTAATGGTTGCAGAATTATAAATATTTTAATATTTTGCGATATTTCTATAAATTGTATAAGCTTTCTGTATGATATTAATCTGGCATGTTCTAGACTAAAAGTTATGTTATGTTATCATGAACAATTTCACCAATATCAACAAAACGATAAAAAAAACTCTACCCTCAAACTACTGAACCAAAATACAAACAAAAAATAATAACACCACATATGGCTTTTGAAATCAGTGTCTTGGCTTAGAGCATGCGCAACAATGTGGAGGGGTTAAATAAACTCATTCAGATCAATACAAATAGAACGAAAGCCACAATGAACTTACAAGTTAACCAAGCATAAATGTTTTGTTCATTAAAAGAGAGCATCCGGAGGAAACCATATCACCAACATAAATGGTTGAAATATCAGCATAAATGGTTGAAATATCAGCAAAAATGGTTGAAATATCAGCATAAATGGTTGAAATATCAGCATATATTTGTTGATTCATGCACATGTCATTGTGGTAGATTCACTTAATGCAAATGTGTGTGATCAATTCAGTCAATTACTTGAGGAAAGTCCCTGAGTGTCTCCAGTTTGCGCCAATATAACTGACATTCACGATATAACTGGAATATTCTTGAAATTTGCGATAAACAGCAATATCCCAATCCTTCCTTAAATAAGACACGTATATGTCTAATTGAATACAAATGACCGTTTCTGAATAATAAAAATGATAATTAAATTATTGAAGAACTGCAAACCTAAGATATAAAAATGTCTAATAAACCCTGTAAGTGCCGACGCACTGGCTACTGATCGGACGATACATACCCTTGAGGACTTATAAAAGTTTAAACTCCCGGACTGTCGCAATATTGCAATAATTCTAATATTTTCCCCATTTTCCATTTTGGAGATGGCATGTCAATGACATTATATTATAATGAATGTGTGGTTTGAACCTGTTGTCATTTCTACAACAGAATACTTAAACGTCGGGAGAATACGATGACATTTATAGAATGGACACTTTTGCTATAAGTAATTGACTTTGCAAATGAACAAGTAATATAATACGGCCACGGAATTATTGACCTTACAATCCCCTAAATTACCAATGGAGAATAGACACTGTAAAAGACAAAAACAATGAAAACAAATGAGGCATCGTATTTGACACAATCAATAAAGTAAGACAATCAGACAATTCATTATTGAAATGTCTCTTTATTATTCCATCTGATGATGACTGACTCCACAATAAAAACACAACATAATTCTAGTAGTACAACACGCTCCAAATAATGTTGTTTTCGATTAAAAAAATTACAATACGATTAGATTTACTTTAAACATACTTTTTTTTTCAAACAATTATACCTATAATAGATATTGAAAAGATGCTGTAGTTTCGTGTGTTCGAGTACTAGAATACAAATTTAGACGTCTAATTTAGTGATAACGAAGCGTTTCCTGAATAACCTTAAACCGGGAGCATGGGTATAAATAGCTGTGGGCGGAGCAAATATTCGGTTTCTTCATTATTTTGGCCACGGTCATCTCGAGATGGATAAATCAACGATACACAGTTTGATAGTTACGTTTGGTGTAAAATATTTGACAGGCATGGTCATTAGTGTTCATCCCTACGAAACCTTTAGTCTTATTAAAAATAATATTCTTCATCAGTGTAAAACCTACAAAAATCACTTCAAATTTCTGAAGTATGTGACCTTGGTCACGTTGGTCATGTGACATACAGTTTCATAAATATGCTGTTCATATCAACGGAGATTTTTGCTGACAAGCTCCGCCCATACATTTTGGCGGTAGTGCCTACCGCAAATTCCCCTTTAATCAGGTACGTTCGAAGTTCAAAGGATATCTCCTGTTTTCGATTAAAAATACGACATAACGACCTATAATAGATATTGAAAAGATGCTGCAGTTTCATGTCTCGTTGTACTAAAATAAAAATGTGGATATCTAACTATGTATGCATGACGCATTTTAAAAAAAAATAAAATTCATCTGGTACACTCAAAGTCAAGATATTGACAAGACAAATAAAATAAAAGTTTGGTTGATCAGATTTATAAACGAAATGGTCTAAACCCAAGATCGGTTAAGGTTAATTTTGTTATTACCCTTATTTATTATACCTATTGGAGGAGAATCTTAGTTGTAAGGAAAAGTGCATTGTTTATGTTCTGCAAATTTCATTAATAAAGATGTCTAAGAAAAATGCAAGTAAGGTAATACAGACATATAACACTTATATTATGTGGTAGAACCTCTTACAGCTGAAAAATAAATAAAATATGTTAAAATAGAAAAGCCCTGAATAGATAATGTACTACTAAGAAGATGAGTAACCGTAATGAAATGTTGTGTTATTGACAAGTTGTTGATCATTGTTGATCAAACGATCTATGTGAAACTTCTGAATAATTGAAGGAATGTTTGGAAGGACCTTTTGTCAATAATATTCTTATGCCATAACATATATTACCATATGTAATAATTTATTTAATTTACTAAGTAGCAAACAAAAAAGGAAAATTGAGTTTTTTTTTTATGCTTGCCTTTCCTCAATGTAAAGGATTATTTTGTTGGTCTTTGAATGCATTGTTCTTTGTAGGTTCCATTGACATATCTATGCAAATACCTGGAGGTACATAAAATTATCCTTAGACTCAACCACTATATAAAGTGTGGTGAATATGCAACAAATGTGTGTCCATAGTTTGTGTAAGGGGGCTACAATATTACTGTTGGGAAGGTTGGGGCTATATTTTATTTTGAAAACAAATTCTGTCGTCAAATTTTATAAGAAAAAAAAATAATTTATTTGAATTATGCTGACCGAAAACTTTTCGGTAAAAATTTGATGAAAAAGTACGACTATTCGTGTCCCAGAAAAGGAATCTGATTTTTGCTTTGTTTGGGTTTCTTTGGAGAAAACGTAGACCCATCCCTTAAGCGGTAAATGGTCGATCTCTGAAATATCTGCACGTAACGGCACCCCTGTTGTTATTTTGGAATGACCCTGTTACGAAAACCTACACAAATAAATGGAAAACTCCACAATCAATTATATATTACGTGTATACGATAGTATTGTTTTAGTTTTAACTATTAAACATTATAAATATTATAGTTAAACCTACCAGCACGGTCACCTCCATAATACAGTCTCTTGTATTTAAAAGTCACATTTTCTTGTCCTGTAATATAAAATGTCATATGAATTGAACCTCTTTTAAGAAATAACCTGTCTTATAAGACCACTTTTTATTGGTGTCAAATGTGACCACTTAATAAGGCTTGACTGTTTGTCCTTATTGTTGTTTATAATCTTTTCTATTTTAA
The DNA here is from genome assembly GCA_002080005.1 of Gigantidas platifrons. Taxonomy (NCBI): domain Eukaryota; kingdom Metazoa; phylum Mollusca; class Bivalvia; order Mytilida; family Modiolidae; genus Gigantidas; species Gigantidas platifrons. Next base: position 643,030 of record MJUT01041536.1, read on the forward strand.
GATATATCTGTTTATTTGATCACCTGTCTTATAAGGACAATTTTTATTGGTCTCACATGTAAGCTCTTAAGAAGGTTTTGAAGATACCAAAGGGGCAATCAGAATCCGTATATCGAAGAAGAACAGACAACACAGTGGCCAAAAGAAAAAGTACAAAAGGGCGAACAACGATCTACAAAACATACACATAAAACTAAAGATCGAGTAATACGCACTCCACTAAAAACCGCGGGTGAACTCAGGTGCTCCGGAAGGGTAGGCAGTTCCTGCTCCACTAGTGGCACCCGCGTGTTAATCTAGTTAAACACCCGGTAATAAGTCATGAATGAGGAAATCGATGTTTGACTGTAGTTTCTTATTGTATATTAAAATATTTTCAATTTTTATTTTTCAGGAAAATAACGGAACTCCTAATCATCTAAATCACAAAGAAAGAGAAAGCTTTTTGTGATGATAATATAATCTATAACAGCCTTCAAAGAATGGATGCATATTACACCGGAGGGACATATTATGTTGCTGCAGGTTGTCATGGTTACCATTCACACAAGAGCATTTTTTTTCATTTCATAATTCAATGAAAATGTTAGAAGCAGTCTTTAGAAAATAACAAAGTTATAAATGTTGACATTTTACTAATTCATCTCTGTGCATACGTTTAGCATGTCATATCACGTCAACTTATAAGAGTAGGCGTCCATTTTGTTCCTAGCATCGTTCCTAAATATTCTTCTTATTAATTGCTTAGCTTTTCAGACCTACATAATTATGTCTACTAGTATAACTCATTGCTAACCGACTATACACGTTAACTTAAGCGTGCGTGTTATACGACTTAATTGCAGATCATTTTACACATTATCCTGCCACAATTGTGTCCAAATTGTTCAACAACAGTTTATGATAAAAACAAATGCTTAATGTGACTTCAACATCAGTCCGTGACGATATGTAATGAATACCGACACAATAATATGTAATTAAGTTTGTCATTGACCTATTCCAGCCCGTGATGTGATGTCGTCGATACAATCTTATTTGATAAAGTTTGTCGGTGACCTACTCCAGTCCGTGATGTGATGTCTTCGATATAATCGTATCTGGTAAAGGGTGTCGGTGATCGACTCCTACCAGGTGGAGTCTATACAATATTATGAGAAAAAAAATTGTCGATAACCGACTCTTGTCCGTGATGTTATGTCGTCGATACTATCTTATTTGATACCGTTTGTCAGTTACCGATTCCTGTCAGGTGAAGACCATACAATCTAATGTAAATAAAATGTCGATAACTGACTCCAAGTCGGGATGAGATGTTATCGGTACAATATTACGAAAGATGGTGTCGAAGCCGATGCAATCTTATTTTATTACGGTTGTTGATGATTGACTCCACCCCGGAGTGAGATGTAGCCAGTTTTTGCAGTTTAGAAACTAAGAGTACCGTATATATTTAGGCTTGTCAGTGCAGCTTACACTTACTTTGAAGACGGTTGTTAAAGACTGCACGTTAATTATACACGTGAAGTAACGAACAACTCTAAAACTATGTTCCTTGAGTTGAGAACGGATTTTCGTGTTCATTTATCTCTTCACCCTTTCTTTTGTCAAAAATCAAAGTTAGCATAACGTCATATGTTTATTTTTATTGTAGTCATCAGCATGATTTTTTAACTTGATAACGGTTTCATAAAGATAGTATGCATTATTTTCATATTTTTGAAGTCATGGCACCCCGTTAGACCACTACAATTCTCAATTATCATGTGACAATAGTTCTAGTGTTAAGCAGAAAAAACATGATAAACAAAACATAGGACATCGTCGGATCAGTCCCAAAATAACATGATAAACAAAACATAGGACATCGTCGGATCAGTCCCAAAATAACATGATAAACAAAACATAGGACATCGTCGGATCAGTCCCAAAATAACATGATAAACAAAACATAGGACATCGTCGGATCAGTCCCAAAATAACATGATAAACAAAACATAGGATATCGTCGGATCAGTCCCAAGATAACATGATAAACAAAACATAGGACATCGTCGGATCAGTCCCAAAATAACATGATAAACAAAACATAGGACATCGCCGGATCAGTCCCAAAATAACATGATAAACAAAACATAGGACATCGTCGGATCAGTCCCAAAATAACATGATAAACAAAACATAGGACATCGTCGGATCAATCCCAAAATAACATGATAAACAAAACATAGGACATCGTCGGATCAGTCCCAAAATCTGACAAAAACCGTAGAAAGAGGCAAAATTGATAACCCCTGACACACAAATACATGACGGCTCACTTTCATGGCTTAACACACAAATACATGACCTCTCACTTTCATGGCTTAACACACAAATACATGACGGCTCACTTTCATGGCTTGGTAAAGTGGCGGGATAAGCTTTTTTTATTGATCATAGTCTCCCCTCTTAGTGAAATGATGCGGTTATGCAAATGTTCTCCACTTATGAGCAAACAGGAAAGAATTTACTGCACCAGTTCCTAAAGTTTTGCTCAATATATTTGGAAGTTTTAAGACAACATTTGTTGAATTTCAGAGAATACGTTTTACCTTTGTGTCTTTAAGAGTAAATATATCAGTCTGTTTTTGCAGCTATTTGAAATATGTTAATCTTGAATGTTGAAGACTGTTAGTTACGTCTTTGATATAATTATGTTATTGTAATCAGGTGTGTTGTAAATCCTTGTACTTTTAGCGATTATTTTACCGAATAGATGTGAACATATAGTGCAAGTCGTGTGTACTCAATCATGTTGCACTTATTGTATATGTAAATCTATTATATCCCTGTAGATAATTAACAGATTCTAACTTACTTCAATTTTTGTACGCACAATAAATTTGTTTTTCTTTGCATGGACAGCTTTTACATGGTGTGTGTTATGGTCGATTTAACTCGCTATCATCTTAATAAGTGTTGTTAACGACGAGTTCAACCAATAATAAAAGTATTTCTATATTTTTTTTTTGCGTAGTTGAAATATTTGATTGTAAAACTCGGTAACACTAGAGAAACAAATTTATAATTTAAATAAAATCCCATCTATACTACATTCCAAATCTTAAGGGATTTCTTTTCTTATCTTCAATTTTATGAAATTGCGTTTTGAAAACATCTTTAAATAAGTTCTGTTTCTAGTGAATTTCCTCGTGGAATATATTTTCTTTTTGTTATTGATGAAAATTTCACGGTAAAACTAAAATAGCAGGAAAATAGAACATTTCTTGATTAAGCTAACTAACGTTAACAAATAAACAGGATATGACATGTTTATTATTGTCGTGTATCCAATAAACATACACTATCTACAATATTCTGAAAATTATAATGAAAATTTAGGAAACCACTCCCAATCTGTCAAACAAATATGACCTCTTAATAACAGAGCGGGTTATAGTGTTTAGTGCCACTTTCAACTATATTTCAGTTATATCGTGGCGGTCAGTTTTATTGGAGGAGGAAACCAAAGTTCCCGGAAAAAACCCAAGTCACTTACCAAATTTATCACATAATAGTGTATCGAGTACACCTCGTCTGAGTGGGATTCGAACTCACAACGTTAGTCGTTATATCTATTAATAGCAGAGTGGATATTTGAAACAGAGAAATACAAATTAAACGTTATTTATAATGATCACGGTTGTACCTTTAACATCCACTCAAGCTTATGATGTTGAATTTGGGATAAGTGTAGCCAGTTGTAGTCTGATTGTGTAATTTATTTTTATCTCTTTATAAATACAATAAAGAATAATATGTTGTATTTTCTTATTAAAAAGGACTGGTATCCTAATCGTCAATGAGTTGGACACTCAGTGGTCTAGCAAGAATTATTGTTTTGTTTATGAAAGTTCCATCTTAAACCATAAGTGTGAAACAAATATCTTTTTTTAAATATGTGTCTTTTACGTTTTCAGTACAATGTATGTTTCAGCTTGTCTCGCTTCCGATTTTTCTGATATTATTTTTTAAGTATATATCACTGTGTTCTTGTGTCTCATCAAATGATGATGTAGATGTGGACTGAGACAAAGAACACCAGATAAATAGCTATACATGTCAAAATGTATGATGTATTTTTTTAATATTGATTATTTAATTATATATATACATACTTATTTACTTACGTATTATTCTGTCTACTTATGTCGACTTACTGTCATTCCAGTTGTCTTTCAAATATTTAAGCGGTTTACATTTTCACAATTGTTGTCATACCATAGCTTATCATGCAAAAAATACTTGGACCATGATTAATTTTACCTGTAATATGGCTTGATGTAGAACTTCTCGTCCAATCTTAGATTAGGCTGGTTCCCTGCGAATAGTAAAAAAGTGTATGTATATATGTACAGGCAGGTAGGGAGCGACGTTATTAAGTTTTGAATCATACTTCACATCACGCATTTGGCCATGTGTCTGTGCAGTGTTTTCGGATATGACGAATTGTTAGCAGTTTCAACTCTTATTGTTGACTTGGTACAAGTGCATGCCGGGAGAAAACGCATGCCGGGAGAAAACACCCCATCGACGACGTTACCATTTCTAAATATAATACAACCTCCATTTCAAACAGAAATATGTCTTTTGATTGATCATACCTGTCTTAACATATAAATATTTATGACAGATTTTTGGTCTGTATACAAGGTAAAACTTAGATGTACTTTTGTTGCATTTTTATATGAGAAGTTATGTTAAATATCAGATGTATAATATAGTATACGAATCTATGATCTCGCCTCGTAGTGATATACGTAAATGTTTAATCATTATTTGTCCTTTGACCTTTTAATTAAGTCGTGCTTAAATTCAGTTGCGCATAATTTTGCTTAGCGCCATTATCTAAACGCATGTTTCACGTGTTCACGTGTAATGAAAACGTAGATATCAAATTTAGTGCGCAAGACGCGATTCTAGAATAATCTTCATCAGGTGCGCTCAAAATCATGTTGTTACATGTTATATAGAAAACAATAAATATGTTTAAAACATTTCAACATAGTAGGTAACTTTATACTGAAGAAGTTGAATTATATTTTATAAGCCAAATTTTAAACAAGTCGCGGAATAATCCATGAACAGTACAGAGATAAACCTACTTTTTTAGGAAAACCACTCGTAACAATCAGCAGTCGCCAATCTTTGCAAACATTTAAAGTTTCTTGATGTTGTATATCTTGTCGTTTCCAGATAACGTTTTACACGCAATAATTTAAGCTTTTGTAATATTTTAGCATTTATTGTTTTTGTACTTGTAATTCAAAACACCAGTCATGTATGTGTTCACTGTTGTAAGACTTCACGAATATTTCTATCGCATAATCATGGTCATTTAAGCGCTTCGACCTAAGCTTCTAAGTGATGCGTCATTAAGCGATAACCTCATCACGTCTGTCGACAATATTTCAATGCAATATTAATGTAGATATGCACAAGAACTTAGCTTTAATTTATTCATGTAAGGGTGATAATTATTCTATTATACATCCATGAATGACAAAAAATAAAATACAATAGATTTTAATAGGATTACAAATATCTTGAATTCTTCACCAAGCGATATGATCATGGTGTATTATTGTAATAAAGAGGGAGATATCTAATTTAGTGCGCACGATGAGTTTCTATAATAAACTTTATCAAGTACGCTGAAAGTAAAAAATAAACATTGAAAAGTTTAATTATTTGAAAGTCTGTGGGGTGTAAGGTTCATGTTATATGGGGGGGGGGGAGGAGTGATCGTATGGTAGTTTGATTTACAGCAGTGCTTATCACTGCTAAAGTTGTGAGTTCGAGGCGAGCAGTAGATTATGTGATAGAGTTTTTCAGTGACTTGCGACCAGTCGATGGTTTTCTCTGGATACTCCGTGTCCTCCACAAATCCAGATATCTAGTTTAATGCGCATGTCGGGTCTTACTAACCTTCATCGGGTAAGCTGTAAATAAATGTTTCGATAGATATATATCTGTTTTTGATTCAATTTTGAAAAAATGTGTTTACATTTGCTATTTAGTGCACACCTCTAATAGAAATGCAGATACCTAGTGTTACTGTGTGTATGTTTTACTTTTAGTGCATTACACCTTTTAAAAGTATAGCTTTTGTATATATGATTCTTAATTGTGTGTATGTGTATGTAGGACACATTAAGAAATAGAGATGAATATCATGTGTGTTATATATTTGTGTCAAGTTTGTGTGATATTAATATGTATTTTAGTTGTTTACACATTTTCTACTGCTGTTAAAACTGGTAATGCCTTTTGTATATATCTTCAATTAAAGAAAATCCAATAGTTTTTGTGTGCGGACTCTATTTTTTCTACTCATTGGAACCATGTCGGTAGCGTTCTCAACACTGTCGGACCAAACCAAAGACTGTAACATTAGTGTTTCCGCTTCTCCGCAGCATAACATCTATCTAAGCATGCTTAACAAAGGGGACATCATCATCATCATCATCGTCGTCGTCGTCATCATCGTCATCGTCGTCGTCGTCGTCGTCGTCATTCAAACAGCTTGTTCTGGCCATGATATAGGTGACAACTTATCCATTTGACGTTAAACAACAATAACTTATTCCCTTACCATATTTGTAATAGTTACGCTTACAGCAAAAGACCAGGTTTTTTTTCCATAAAATAAGGACAAATTCCATAAATACCCTAAACTTAAATTATTAAATCCTATCACTGTAAATTAATTACAGAATCGTGGTACATTTCAATTATACACAATCGGACATTCTTATTATCTGTTTAGTTATTTGTTCTGTTTGTCTTGGTCGTGTGTGTTATGCCTAATATTGTCTGTGTCCCTGAATTGTGTATTATTGATTGTGCTTCGGTTTTCGCTTAACGTTTATTTTCTATATTCTCTATATTCGTAGTACGTAGTTACAAGTGTAACAAGACGGGTGCCACATGTGGAGCAGGAATTGCACATCCTTCAGGAGCACCGGAAGTCACCCCAGGTTTTAGTGGTGTTTTTGTTGCTCGATCTTTAATTTTCTGTGAAATGTTTTATAGATCGTTTTTTGTCCTTATGTTCTTTTTCTTTTGGCCAATTAATTGTATGTCCTTCTTCGATTTACCCCTTTGATATCTTCCAACTTTTCGTAACGAACAAAAGTGTAAACAACACGAATACACACAATACACACAGCAAGCAAGCAAGGGGATTACACGTAATATAAACAACAACAAAACAAAAACACTCATACACACAATACACAGGAAATCTAAAATTGCACTTAAAATATCTAGTTATATTATGATTTTTAGACAATTGTAACATTATTTTGGCTCTTGCGATATGTTATCCTTATCCGGTGTTACGAATTTACCAGTTACACATACATTAAAACTAGGACATATATTATTATTATTATTATTATTATTATTATTATTATTCTGGCTTTACAAGTGGAGCTGGAACGGCTTACCCTGATTTCATCCAGATTTTTAGCGGGATTCGTGTTACCGTACTCAATCTTTAGTTTTATGTGAATGTTTTGTAGATCGTTGTTTGTCCCTTTGTCCTTTTTCATTTGGCCATTGTGTTGTCTGTCCTGCTTCGATCCTGATTACCCTTTTGGTATCTTCAAACTATTCTACCAATATACAGGAAATTCGTAAACTGGGTTTTTTTCTTATCAAAGGAATAAATCTCAATCGTTCCCTTTGATACTATAGAGTCTACGATTTGACCTTTCTTAGACTGTTACAAAGCTTTATTGCCATGGAGAATGAAAATAGATGGCAGTAAAGTTAAGCAATTAGTCTGGCAATACAATGACTGCCCGAAGGTGACTAAACTCTGTGTTACCCAAATTTTGAGTTATATGAAATAGTCGGAATTACGTCAAACCAAAGTGCATCAGAAAGATACAATTTAGTGCAACTTAATTCCAAGCATGACATATCCTTCATTTGAAACGTTTTCAATGTTTTGTGTTTCATTTACGTATCATAGAAATTTGACATGAACATAGAAACGAAGAATCTGAAATGCATCCGAAAAAAAGCCAAGGTGAAATTACAAACAAAGAACCAAAATGTTAAAACAACATGAACTGCCCATTACAAAATAAGATAAGGGGGAAATAGTGGTACAAATGCCGTCATCATTGTGTACAACATCACATTACGAGGTTTCAATGTTTTGATAGTCGCAGCAAGACAACCGCAATTAAAAATTATCAGAAGCCAGTCGTAGTTTATTCCCCATCTGGGGGGCTTACTTGTCGTGATCGTATGGTAGTTGGATTTACAACTACCTGTTCAAACTGTCTATCACCACTAAAGTTGTTAGTTCGAACCCCGTTCATGGCGAGATGTACTCGATACTACATTATGTGATGAAGTTTGTCAATGACTTTCGACAGGTCGGTGGATTTCTTCGGGTAATCCGGATTCCTCCACGATATACCTGAAATATTATTGAAAGTGGCGTTCAACACCATCAACCCAAACCATATTCCCCATCTTGTGAGATATAATGTTGATATTACTGATAATTTCCATAAACTATATGACTGTGCTTATTTCAACAGCACTTAAGTTTGAAAATGAATCTTAATAAGCTTGAATTATTGACGTCAATAAATTGGCATGACAGATTTCGATTATTAATTGGCTGTAAGCTTTGTACAGGTTTTCTATAGAATTGATTTTTTGATTCCAAAGAGACTATATAGTCAACGTGACAAGAGACGTGAATGGCGTGTGTGACAAATGGCTGTACGTACCAAACATCCCATTGCTAGACAACGCATACATAGATGATTAATTAAATAGTCAAGTTATTACTTGATGGGTATTTTTATTCGAAATCAATTAAGATCAAAAACAGATATTAACACTTGAAAATCATTTTAATTTATCTCAATATTTACTTTTAATCATTTGAAATCAAAGACATTAAGTACATTATTATAATTCTATGTTGTTTTTGTTCAATTTATGTGAAGAACGATGTTGGATTCGACGCAATGACGAAATTGCTATCAAGATTATATCAATATTATTTTTTAAATCATTGAGCTGCAAACAATTGCATTCAAAAGTTTTTTTTTTACCTATAATGCATGCAGTCATTAACAGAAAGGACACACTCTTGATTGCAGAGATAATTAAATAATATTTACTTACTATTTACGTAATTACAATTCTATTAAGAAAAAAAAAAAAAATATGAGCATTTTTGTTGTGACAGACAAAGTAAATATTCCATTGATTGTGATACTCAGTCTATATTTGTATTCATGCTGCATGCTCTTTTTGTTTACTATTATTGACATTACCTCTAGTGTGACTCCCCATTAACACACACACTGCAATACTAGTATTTACTAATGGCATGTCAATTCCCAAGATTAATTAAATTGCATTGTTTATGAAAAACTAATATATTTTAGTGGTTATATTATAGCATGTTACATAAGATGTCAATACATTTTAAAATATATTGGACTCGCATCCTTTATCAAGGTGCACCCGATACCTTATGTCTCATGTACACGAATGTCTGTTTATTTATAATTTTACTTTCAGAAAGTCCGTCTGTCATTAACTTGTTGATAAGGGTTTTTTTATTATCGTCAGCACTGTAGATAGTGTTCGTCAGTGTTTCGGTACAGATATGGGTTATGACATGTTATTGAAATTTACAAATCCTAAAAAAATGCAATTAGTATTAAAACTAATTAAAGTTCAACAGCTTCAGACATTTGACAATTTTGCAGAATGTGGCTATCCCATTTAGGCATACTAGTTTTCGTGCTCCCATATATCGTAATACTTTTAAATTATTTGTCTTTCAATTCTGTGACTTTAAGCGTACACACAAAATGTACCAGATGTATTGGTGAAATATTAATTAACACTTATCTGATGTGTTTTAAGTAACTTATTTTAAAGCATAATTTTATTTTTATTTTGGTGGTCATACTATGACATCAGTTCTATACTACTAAAACAATAACATACTACATACTATTTATATTATACGTGTAACCCAGCATCAGTTTTCATGTTTGTTATCCGACTCATATTGCTATTCTTTCATATGCAGTTTTCTATACATAGCATTAAATATTAGATATTTACTAATAAAAGGAAAAACAAACTAGAAAAGAAGTATACCCTACGTACTTGATAATTATGGACAAAGTTGTTTTGTTAGGAGTTATTTTTTTTGAAAAGGAAGGATGCCACCGCCTGACCATAAGAAATTATAAACAAGTCAGTCTCCATTATGTGAATAAACATCATACAAAATATTAAAGCTGTAGCTCCAAAACTGTAGGAGGAGATAGCTGGACAAACCATGTATCTATATCAGGACGGACGAACAAAATGACTAAATCCAACTACCTGTCATTTTGAGAATATTTGATGAAAATCAAAATTTTGTGGACATGCACACCCCCATTATGTGTATAAACATCCTGCAAAATATTAAAGCTTTAGCTTTAAAACTGTAGGAGGAGATAGCCGGACAAACCATGTATATATATCCGGATGGACGAACGAACGGACGGACGAACGGACGGACAGGGGTAAATTAATATGCCCCCGACTCTTCCTCGCGGGGGCATACAAATAACAACTGTCGGAACTTTACCAAACTCAAATCGAATAATCGCATAAATGAAGCAAAACCGATATCACTAACACAAATGCATAACCGTTCAATTTCCTGGTTTTGCAGAGGCACCTATATAAAAGGTGGCTGGTTTAAATAGTATTATGGGTCTAAACTACTCCTCTCGGTGAAATGATGTGGTCATACAAGTGTTTTATTAATTATTCCTTGTACATTATATTTGTAAATATGAGTTTATATGTTTAGCTCTATATTTAGGGAATTGCACTAAGTATACAACGTTTGTCAACAAATTGTAGAGAGGTGCGCAGTGGTTCAATGTTCAAGTTTAGTATAAATTTCTACCATTTCGCCAATAAGGTATTACCGGTATATAGCGGAATTCATATCCAGCTCATCACAAATTTCACTCAGCCAAACTCTACCAGAATGAGATAGCGTTCCTTGGTCTCGCTACAATGTTGGTGTCAAAGCAAGGACATTGGTACTTGGCTATATACTCAAGAAGCCAGTTAACCAATTACCTACAAATATGCAATTGTCAACGTTATTCACCATTGTGCCAGCTAAGCTATGGTTAAAAGTTGTTGATAATAGCGTAAAGCAGACCTTTAACTGATCATTCGACGATTGTTTTAGATGCAATTGCTTATGAAACGGAAATTTAAATAATGAAGATCAACAACTCCACAAATATCACCAAAACGAACAGCCATCTCTCATCTAAATTCATCGAACTCAAAACAGACCATGACATTTGACGTTGGAAATTCGAGTGCTGTATTATCATTATTTTGCAAATCTAAATATAGAACTGGTAAGACATTTCTTATGGTGTACCAAGAATTGTAGAGTCATAAATTCATGTATTTATTTAATGAAAACAGGAATAAAGACAACCCAGACAAAATATCGTATTAAAATAGAAAAACTGAACAATGATATAGTGTTACAATAGAAAAGATAATAATTGGATATAATTAGAGCCAACATAAAAGGGAATTATACATCATATAAATATAACTTTAATATCAAATTATGTCACCTTTTCAAGAGCGTGTGTCATCAGAAAAAAAATATCAGGAAAATAACAAATAGTTTATAGCTTTAGATTCCAAATTTACAAGCTTATAGTCCAATATCTGAACAAACGAAGCCCAATTGGACTTTTATAGGTAGTAGTGCTAACAAATTAACAGTCGGTGTAATATCCAACGTGACCTTTATGTGAATGGGTGAGTGATTGGTTTTTTTACGCCAACTAAGCAATTTTTTCAGCTATATCATGATGAGGTTGCTTTGCACTAGACCAACACTCTTAGTTGGATGTTTAAAGTGCTAGGTCACTGAAACAACAGTCCGTGGATAGATATGTCGCTCCACACGGACACATTAGCCTGATTCCAAGCCAACCAATCTTTATTCTTTCTTATAAATGCTACGTGCTTAGCGAAGAAGCAACAAATACCAATTTTACAATCTTTGGTTTGACCCGATCGGGGCTCGAACCCACAATTTACCGTACTAGCTAACCATCACACCACCGGGGCTCCAACCAACGATCTACCGTACTAGCTAACCATCACTCCACCGGGACTCGAACCCACGATTTACCGTACTAGCTAACCATCACACCACCGGGGCTCGAACCCACAATTTACCGTACTAGCTAACCATCACACCACCGGGACTCGAACCCACGATCTACCGTATTAGCTAACCATCACACTACCGGGACTCTAACCCACGATTTACCGTACTAGCTAACCATCACACCACCGGGACTCGAACCCACGATTTACCGTACTAGCTAACCATCACACCACCGGGACTCGAACCCACGATTTACCGTACTAGCTAACCATCACACCACCGGGACTCGAACCCACGATTTACCGTACTAGCTAACCATCACACCACCGGAACTCGAACCCACGATTTACCGTACTAGCTAACCATCACACCACAGATGCGATTGTGACCATTATGTGGTTTGTAGCTAACATACATGTAACACTTTATTTCATTGTTTCTTCTTCCTTAATAAGATGGAAAAGGAGCAGCATCATACCTCACTGTCTCTCTGGGTTTCGGATTATTTGAATCTGAATTTATTTGCGACGGTAGTATGTGTTTTTATTTTTGAGATAGTTTTTACATTGTCTACTCTTTATTAATGAGTTTATCACTTTCTAGGGGTTTTACACTCGGGTTAATGTTTATTAGTTAAACAGTACATAATTCCAGTAGCTCAAATGATTCATACTTGAATTATGAATTTGAGAATCTCTATTTCCTTGTCTGATTGTTTACACATAAATGTATATTCTCAGTACTGTATTAAATACCTTTTTTTCAAAATAGAGGTAATTGTGGATGAATTTGTTTTTAAGGTATTTATTAGTCAATTAGAAAAAGAAAGAAAAGAAAAAGAAAGAAAGAGAAAACTCAAGTTCGAAGGATCTGATATGAAATGCAAAATTATATAATATGTGTTTTACTGTGATACACACACCTCTGTTTAAATAACATTGTCAACTCATACTCTATATATATGGATAATTAGTATATATGGGCAATGGACATTTTAGCGCCACGGAAGAAATTTGGTGTGGACAGTTTAGCGCCCACATCATAGGACAATTTAGCGCCGTTTACCTGTACTACTAGTTATGTCCGCATAAGTATAATTATAGTGAATAGCTTTTACCTTACATTTGCCCGGATTTTTTTTATGTACATAGTTAATAGTCACTGAGGAATCTCTCTTTCCGGCAGTTTTATGGACAGAAACACTATCACACGCGAAACGCACCAATAATGTACCAGCATCTTTTCACGCCCACTTCAATGAGCAATTTTATTGTAGCCATCCCTCCATATATGTATTCATTGACAATAAGTTGAAATTACAAAATGCGAGAAACTACATGAAAATTAGGAACATTGAACGAAGTGCGCCTCAGTCTCGATTTGAGAAGGTACAGGTGTTGGTAAAATATCAACCAAAGTTAATGGAGAATTTTTGAAATATTTTGGCGCTAAATTGGGCTATGCCCTTTCCTATTTGCGCTAAAATGGGTTAAACATCCGGCGCTAAATTGTGCTATGATCCGCCGCTAAATTGACCATTTTGTCGGCGCTAAATTGTCATACCAAACCGCTATATTGTCCATCTCCGGTATATATAGGGTCGACACATGTATGTTGCTGTTAACATAAGATTGTATGAATATAAACACGAACAAGTTAAAGTAAGGAAAACGAGATGAAATAATAAAGAAATAAAGACATTTTATTGAAAATAAATATGTAAATAGAAAGTTAAAAAAGGTTGTTGGCATGTTCCGTCCCAAAGCGCCTGTGGTATAAATAACAGCAAAATGAACAATCACCTCTCATCTCTCCTCGTTAAACAGTAAACAATACTACGATATATAACGTTGGAAATGCTTGAGTCCAGAACAATAATGTGGCGGGGTTTAACTGGTTAATGAGATGCCTTTTTGGAACGTATAGTCTACGGAAATAATGAATGATTTAGGGTTAGTTCTAATTAAGATAAATATGATAAAAGGAAGTCTTTTCTGATTCCTGGGTACAATCTAATTAATAATGTTCTAAGGCATTGCTTAAGCATATTTGCCGAAGGATATTTATAAATCTCTAACATACTTAATTTGAAAATAAGTTTCACCCCATCCTTAGAACAGACTCCAGTAATATTTCGTCAAGTTTGTTCTCATCCTTAGAACAGACTCTAGTAAACAAAATCCAGTAATATTTCGTCAAGTTTGATCCCATCCTTAGAACAGACTCTAGTAAAAACAATCCAGTAATATTTCTTCACCTGTTAGGACTTGAACAAAGACAAGAAAAGATGCACACTTTTACTGTAGTATAAAAAAAACGTCCTTTAAAGAATTTGTTCAGAAACAATAATATTTTCTAAGCCCTACCTATGTTGTAAATATCTGATAATGTCTTTTTTTTACTTGTTATTGCGAGTGGCTTCAATAGCTATATTCCTATATGATGTATTGCCCTTCGTTGATAATTGTCTTATTACAGAATCTAGCGTATATATCATATATTTTCCTTTTGAGAAATTTAAGTACACTGATGTTTGTCTTCCGTGAGTTTACATTCTACTGAGGCTTGTAAAATGTATCTGAAAATGACATATTGCACAATGACATTTCTGTATTTGGTCAATTGTACCCTTAAACGTCCGATTTTATCTTAATGTCTATACCATAAACATGAGAATACATTAAGCATTTCGTAATTTACTGCAGAATAAACATGACAACATTTGCTTGTTGCGCCATCCAGACATCCAAAACATAGTTATCTACCATTTTGTAATTTACTGCAATAAACATGACAATATTTACTTGCTGTCACACCCAAAACATATTGAGCCAATATTTTAATTAGTAATTTACTGTAGAATAAACATGACAACAATTACTTGCTGTCACACCCACAACACATTGAGCCAACATATCATTACGTAATTTACAGCAGAATAAACATGACAACGCTTACCTGTGGTCACACGCAAAACACATTGAGCCAAAATTTCGTAATTAACTGTAAAATAAACGTGAACATTTACTTGTTGTCACACCCAAAACGTATTGAGCCAATATTGTAATTCGTACTTTACTGTAGAATAGACCATGACAACGCTTACTTGTAGTCACATCCAAAACACTTTAAGTTATCATTTCAATTCGTTATAATTTATTGTAGAATAGCTATGACAACATATTCACATCCAGACATCCAAAACACATTAAGATAACATTTCGTAATTTACTGCTCTGTAAATATCACTACACAGACTTTTTACAACATTCATACACATTAAACATGCATTTCGTAATTTAATGTGATACAATTAGCATAACAATGACTTCTTGTGACATCCAAACACATTAAACTAATAATTCGTAATTTACTGAGATAAACATATTACAATAACTTGTTTTAACACCCAGACACATTAAACTAACATTTCATAATCTATGTCTTAGTCTTTTTATGTATAGTAACTTCGGCTTAAAAATAAATGGATTATTGATATAAAAAAAAGTAAAAAAAAAGGACTTGTAGAAAGTCTAAAAGAACATTTACAGCAAGGGTGTATGAGCAACAACCAGAATATTCGTGCTATTTGTGTTTTTTTTCCTATTTATATGTACATGTAAAAGAATAATGTTATTTTTTCTTAAAACGACAAGTTAATAGAATTAATACGATTTAAAGATATCAATGGGGTAATCTGAATCCGCAAATCGGAGAAGTACAGGTAATACAATGGTCACAAGAAAAAGGACAAATTGACAAACGCTTGAATCTGATGTTGATGACAGTTTCAATCTCTATTGTGGCGAATTTCTTCTTTTTATTACACTTGTAATGACTGAAAATGAATTGATAGAGATATCTGCATTACATCATATCAATGATTGGTTGGTTTGGTTTCATGGTATTTAACGCCACTTTCAACAATATTTCAGTTATATTGTGGCGGTTAGTTTTATTGGTGGAGGAAATCGGAGGACCCGGAGAAAGCCACCGACCTGCCGCAAGTCGTTTACAAACATTATCACATAATGTTGTATCCCTCGCCGTTAACGAGTGGAACCCACAGCATCAGTGGTGAAAGTCACCGATTGCATAGGGAATATTAAATCCAAATACCATACGATCACGGCCACGACGATCCCCTCATATCAAGGATAAGTATATATTTTTCAATTAAGGAAGTTATATATATTTGGCAGTAGATGTGCCTTTCCCGCTAAAAAGAGATAGGATTGTCAATTCATAGGAAACTTAATTTTGTCTAAATTGATTTTCCATTGAATTTCTTTTTTTTTTAATTCCAGGGATTGACAGTTATGTTGTGTTCACTTGTGTTTATTCTGGTGTGATTTTAAAGCATTTAAATAGATTATACTGTCAGGAAAAATCAGGAATTTCTAGACGTAACTGCATTTAATTTCTGGATGCTTACCAAAGAGCACACTTAATCAGTTGTTAGCCAACTTCAAATACATCATTCTTCTATTTACTTGTCTGTTAAATCTGGCCTGAGAAAAACGTAATGCTGTCGTATGCTTCACATCATAAATGATATTGAATTTTACGCTCATTTCAACATTTAAATGCAGACGATTTAATTTGTTTTCTCCACTTTGTTTGACGATTGCAACTGAAAACTTGTAGAAGATTGAATAGTGAAACATGGTAAGAAGTTATATGTGATTATATTCAAGATTATTCTTATGTACAAACAAACATATTAGATAACGACAATCTTACTTTCTTTTTCTTTTCTTTCTGTTTTTTTTGGAGGGAGGAGTGTGGGCATTATGTGATAATGTTTATGTACCGTCGTCTAATTTCATAGAAAACCAAATGAAAGGTGTAAAGAATAAATAACATGACCGGTATTTTTGACAGAGAAATGTTGGTAAAATTTGAAGAATTTATATTTTACCAATATCAATTTTGTATTCCTCGTGAAAAGAATAATTCTGACTCGGGGAGGAGGGGTGGTGGGGATATTGTTCCCTAGTCAAATATTACAAAAGACATAGGCAACATGCAATTTCTTTGGTCAACTGTAGTCGTGTGTGCTATGCCATTTTGCAAAGTGTAGATAATCACAGGCGATAATTAAAACATATCACCAGGTGTTCCATGTCCAAACCGTCAATGATTGTGGTATTACATTTATGTTCATTACAGCAACAAGTTTACAAATAATACATTTACAATTAATGTGCTGGGGTCTTGTATTCACGAAAAACTTATGATGTTTAGCGCCACTTTCAACAACATCTAAGTTATATCGTGGTGGTTTGTCTTGGTGTTGAAGGAAACCGGATTAACCTGAACAAACCCTTTTGTCGCACGAAAAACGTCTTCGTTCCATCTATTTGTGCCTTCACTCTTTGACAGATATGTTCTTCGTCTCCGTATACGTCTGAGGATCAATGGTATGTTTTACGACTCCTTTAGGCACAATGTTATATTCTCTGATTTAAGTTCTTCTGACAAAGCTTTATCTTATTAACCAATCAGAAAGAAAGTTAAACTCTGATAAGGCTATCGCGACAAAGAGGCTTTATATCCTAAAGTGAAAAGAAAATGTAATAAAACAAAATAAAGATTTGATATACTATATCAGACATACAGACATGACTGTTGTTATTGAATTAGTGAGTGAGTGATTGTTGTTTAGCGCCAACTCAGCAATTTATCAGCTATATCATGGCGAGAACAGGTTAATTTTCAATGAAATGATGATGATGTCCGCTTTGGTCTAGACCAACACGCGTTGTTGGATGTCACCCTACTCAGACACATTATCCTGATTCCGAGCCAAACAGTGTTTGCTCTTTCTCCATAATGCTACGTGCTTAGCGGAAAAGCAACAAATACCAATTTTATAGTCTTTGGTTTGAGTTATTGAATTAGGCATTTACACATGACGAATAGAGAAGTACTAGTGAACGGAAAATCTACAGAAAAAAAACATCAAGTGAAGCCGTAAAAAATAAGAAAATAGTTTATCAATCTTTACACAACATCAGTTGTCAAGAAACCCTACATCTGATGTATCTGTCTGTGTCGTAATCATTTTATCAGCAGGTTTTAATTTGACCAATAGCGTGACAGAACGTATTAATCCAACAATCCGACAATGTTATGTCATAAATCGGATATCTTCACATTTATCACAATTGTATCATTAATAAAAATGAAAAAACAAAACAAAGAATACCACATTGTCGTAACAGTTTTAATACCACATTGTCGTAACAGTTTTAATACCACATTGTCGTAACAGTTTTAATACCACATTGTCGTAACAGTTTTAATACCACATTGTCGTAACAGTTTTAATACCACATTGTCGTAACAGTTTTAATACCACATTGTCGTAACAGTTTTAATACCACATTGTCGTAACAGTTTTAATTATACCACATTGTCGTAACAGTTTTAATACCACAATGTCGTAGCAGTTTTAATGCCACATTGTCGTAACAGTTTTAATGCCACATTGTCGTAACAGTTTTAATACCACATTGTCGTAACAGTTTTAATACCACAATGTCGTAACAGTTTCAAAATCCAGTAAAGAAATCGTAGAAAGAGGCAAAATCGAGCCCTTTAACACACATGACCGCTCACTTTCCTAGCTTGGTAACGGTATTTAAAACACAGTGGTGGGGTTAAATAAGCCAGTTCATTGATCGTTATATAAATTACAAAAAAGGGTGCACTCGACTCGCAGCCGCAAGTGATAAAGTTTACCAGTTGCTTGCCCATGGTTGGTGGTTCTCTCCGGGTACTCCGACCTCTTTCACCACTAAAACTAGTCGCCATGATATAACTGGAATATTGCTGAAAGTGGCGTTAAAACACAAAAAATCAATTAAATCAAATCGTTATATTTTTGCTACCTCCTTTCCTCTATGTAGTAGTAGCTTTGGTTATATGACAGAAAAGCCTCGCTCCCACTTCATTAGATAACTAGGTTTGGTTTTATGGTGCTTAACGCCACTTTCAACAATATTTCAGCTATATCATGGCGGTCAGTGTTATTGGTGGAGAAAACCGGAATACCCGGAGAAAACCACCCACCTATCACAAGTCACTGACAAACTTTATCACATAATGTTGGATTGAGTGCACCTCGCCTGGATGGGGTTCGAACTCACAACTTTGGTGGTGATAGGCACTGATTACACAGGTAGCTTAAATCCAATTACCATGCGATCTCGGCCACGATGGCCCCTCATTAGATGCAGTATGCATTTATCTTGTACTAAAATAAATTATTCAGTTACATTGATAATTTGCTATGAGGTAAACTTTATAAAATAAAATGAAAAGTGACGAGAAAAATACGATTGAATTACAAATCCCTTACATTATATACAACTTAAAGGGTTAAAGGGTATATCATACACATGATAGAACGGCATCGGTGGGGTAATGGTTAGAGTGATTTCCTCGAAGATGGTAGATCGTTGGTCAAACCAAAAACTATAAAATTGGCGTTTGTTGGTTCTCCGCTTATAGCACACATCATTAAGGAGTAAGAGCAAGGACTGATTTACACGGAATCGGGATACCGTGTTTGAGTATGGCGACATGGTTACCCGGGGACTTGTTTCAATGAGCTATCACTTTGAAAATCCAATTACGCGTGTTTTTCTAGTACAAAGCGGACATCATCACCATCTCTTCAAATATAACTTGTTCTCGCCATGATGTAGCTGAAAAATTGGTCTTTAGGCGTAAAAAATAATCACTTACTCACTCACAATGCACCTGCTAGATGTATTTTGTTTGTGTATATAGTGCCCGACAACTCTCTCTCAAACTTGAATTTTAGTTAGATTCTATGATTGGTTATTTTTTTATTTGATATCTAGAAATTTTTTACTGACAATTCCTGATGTTTGGGAATCATTACGAATTTGCACCTCTCGTAAGGATATGTTTGAAGATACCAAAGAGGTAAATTCAGGTTATACGAATCAGTAGATCGAAGGACAGACAATGTAATGGCCAAAATAAAAGGCACAAAAAGACACACAATGATTGACAAAACACAACTCAACAAAAAACTAAAGATTGAGCAAAAAAATGAAAGAAATAGTACCAAAAACCCTAACAAAACTGGGTGTTAATTTAGCAAAATGTTTACGTTTACATGAACCTCTATGTGAACCTCTATCTATAAGATACCAGTGATATCAAGATGTTAGTGAACTCCTCAGTACCTATATAAACAGAAATCGATAAACAACTTGTAGAAGAAACGGAATCGTGTACTGGACTTGTAGAGAGAAACAAAAGATGTCTATAGCTGAAAGCTATCTAATAGCTTACAACACTCCAAAGTGAAGATTCACACTTTATACGACTTGACCACAGTAAAGAGGAAACTCTATCAATAACCTAAGGTGTTATATCTTAGTGATTTCTATTAAGCTGAATTTGATATCAAATAAACAAAATAATCGAAGAAAGGGGAAAGTCCAGAGGGAGAGGACAATGAACTGAGGGATAATATATATATATACTCAATCCCGTTAAAAAAGACAAAAATTAGACCTAAAACGAAATGATTGAATATACGAAAATTATATAAAAGACATCCGGATTTTCAGTTACATAGGTTTCGTTCTCACGATTCAAAATAACAAAAATCGTAACTCTTTAACGTTTACCGCTTCTGATTATTCCTTACGTATCTTGTTATTCGTAGTGACTCTTTAAGTTACATAAAGCATGATATTGTCGTTCCTGATGTCACTATTTACACTTAGTAGAATGCATTCACCCAGGAACTATTAGTGTTTATTGCATATCATAATAAAATATACATTTAATTGGTTGAACACTCTCCACGTGACCTTCACTATTCCGCGATACAGACTGCGATGCTGATATAGACCGGTCGGTCTATATATGTGCATTTATATTGTGTGTGTCAGATTCTGGTCTTCAATTCAATGAACATAATAGTTACTGATATGTAGGGCAACTTGTAGGTTTCTTGATTCCTTGAACAAATCCTGTGCATTTATATTGTGTGTCAGATTCTGCTCTTCTATGCAATAAACATAACAGTTACTGATATGTAGGGCAACTTGTAGGTTTCTCGATTCTTTGAAAACAATTTGTACATTTGTATTATGTATGTCAGATTCTGGTCTTCAATGCAATAAACACAATAGCTACTGATATGAAGGGCAATATCTGGATAGACAGATTGCCCTTAGGTCATGGTACAGACCGTGAAACTGATATTTCCCTCGCTTCCTGCTAGGGAAATATCATTTTCAATGTTCTGTACCCTTGGGCAGTCTGTAATTCCTGATATTGCCCTCCGTTTCAGTAATTATTATATATTTAGTAGAGGGGCAACAAAACACAATATTTACTATTATCACATATTTTATTGAAATAACGCCGTATTTGCATGTGTAATAAAAGCATAATTTGCGGCGTGTTATAATTATTTGCCTCCGAGGCAATAACGTTTTACGAGGACAACAACATGTTATCTGCCCTCTTGTGAAGGGCAATAACATGCTATCTGCCCTGGAAAATATATGATAAATAGATTAATACATAGCCTTTTTCATATTGCCCTTGTCATCAGCCCTCGACTGATATCGTCCCTCGGGATAAAGCCCTCAGGGTCGATATCAAGGTCTCGTGCTGATAACAAGGGCAATATGAAAAAAGCCATGTATTAATCTATAATTATCATTTTACTCTCGATAGCATTCGGCAGATTTTATAAAAGTATAACTGTATACTATCATGCTTGGCAAATACAACAACAGTGTTTAATCGCATGACAATTGTATTTACCTAGAAAAATGTTAAGTCCATATGGCACTGTCTGGTTTTAATGGAATGTAATCACTATCGGACTGTTCAGTGTGATGAATTGACTAGCAATCCTTTTGTCATTTCTGCCAGTGTGCTTCGTCTAATTGCAATGATATCAATCAAATAGGAATCTACAAGAACCTGGTTATCGGCCATGGTAATTTTCTTTGATTGCCGAACGAATGACCGTAGATAGAAAGTTTCTCTCTAAGTAATGGCAAAGATATTTTGGAATCGTTTTGTGTATTTAACAGTAAATTAATTTTGACTTGTGGCGTATTTTTAGGCCTTATAATTTCCGGACTGGAATTGATTTTGTCATCGTGAAATGGACTGTATTTATCTATTTCACAAAACAGTTTTCCGTCCGAAAAGAAAAGAAATTTCATATCATATAATATTTCAATGGATACATTTTGATTTGATCAGATTTGATTTCAGCAGCAATAAAGGAAATCGGAAAATGTATATTAAAGAACCAACAGATGGATTATTTACCTTACATGTACTTAGGGCAGAATGGTATCCGTAAGCCAAAAAGAGAAGAGGGATAATTAAAAAGCAAAGTATTCCCTTATTAATAAACGAGTGTTAATATATCATTTGCATTGCCTAACATTGTCAATAGAAATTACAATCGAACCTCGTTGTCTCGAACTCGCTTGTCTCGATATCTCGGATAAGTCGAGCATTTTTGTCTGTCCCTGCAACAAAATGTGCTTATATTTTCCACTGTTAAAGCTTTATGCTCTTTGTGTTATTCAAGGGAACACACTCGATGACTTGATCGTCGCTTATTAATCCGTGGTGTTCATTGGAAGCTATATGTTCCTTGACTGTTCCAATGTTACTAACATCAAAGACATTGCTGTCATCTCATGGAAAGTGAGGTGACACATTTGTGTGCATATACTTCCAATGGTACCCCCTTACGGGGTTTAGATAAGCTTTTTGTTTGTTTGGTAGTTTATTTTTGAATTTACTCTATTAACATTCTCTTTACTCTCCCATTTTTTCACTGTGTTCTATCTTGAAAGTGAGGTGACACATCAGTATGCATATACTTCCAATGGTACTTCCTTCGTGGTTTAGATACGTTTTTTTAATTTGCTTGCTAGTTTATTTTTAGATTTACTCTATTAACATTCTTTTTAAGCCCCTCCCCCTGTTTTTAACTATGTGCTATCTTGAAAGTGAGGTGACACCTCAGTATGCATATACTTCCAATGGTACATTCCTTTTGGGGTTTAGAAAAACTTTTTGTTTGTTTGCTAGTTTATCTTTAGATTTACACTGTTAACATTCTCTTTAAACCCCCTTTTTTCACTGTGATCTATATTGAAAGCATGGTGACACATCAGTATGCATATTGTTTTGTTTGTTTGCTAGTTTATTCTTATATTTACTCTATTAACAATTGCCTTAAGCCCCCCCCCCCCTTTCACTGTGTTCTATCTTGAAAGTGAGGTGACACATCTTTATGTATATACTTCGAATGTAACTCACTTTCGTGAGGTACATTATGTGTGTTTGTTTTCTTTTAGATTTACTGTAGTAACATTCTCTTTAACCACCACTCCCCACCACCTGCATTCCATCTTGTACAATGCAATGTTATATTGAGTTTACCATCTCCATTTTTTTTCCATCCTTGCAACTGACTTATCAATCCCTTAATAAAGTATCACTAAAAGAACAAGAAGGATGAACCATTACACTTTACGAAATCGTGCTTAATCGATAAAATGTCAAATAATATTTACCAGCTCCACACAAGGGAACATTTTAAGATTTTTGAATTAACCGTCATTTGCAGATTTTTGCGTTTCTCTGATTGGTTTTTACCAATAATTGGATTTTTATAATATAAACTGTATGGTCCTTCTGTTAACAAAAGACAACTAAAACAGCTGTGTCGACGTAATTTGCTTTGTTCATTTGCATACTTAAGCTGCTAAATAAACGGGTTTAGCATACAAATGCCATTGCATATAATATCCAAAGGTTGCATGTGTTGAGTTTCAAACCTTATTTTATTTGAGCTAGGGAGAAATCGTTTATGAAGTGTTATGAGGGATTGTCTTAATTTGATTTAATATATTTGACATGCAAGGAATTATGGTGATGTTCGTTTTATACTAAGATATGGATATTCTTATGGGGGCACACCAGTAAACCAACCAATCCGCATTGAGACAGTCCGAAAGTAGTACAAAATAGAACACGAGGAACTTTGAAAAAAATGTTCAGTTGTTTCTTGATTATTATATTTTTTACAGTTAATCCCATCATATTTGGTGAGGATCTAACTGCACAACATGTCATTTGTTGAAATATAACCACACATAAAAGCATGGCTGTTAAATTACTACACCCTGTGTGTAAGGATTTCTTGGATACTGTAAATACTGTTGTTTTGACCGGATATTGAAAACATATGATTATTTTCTTCTTTGACATACAATGTTTCTTTCAACGTGGATCAGAATGTGGATCTTGGGTCAAAATAATAGAAAATAGGTGTCTTGTTATCCAGAAAATCCATTTGGATTTCTTATGATTTATTTTATTTTCAATGTAAGTCAATGGTGGAATATATACTGGTGTGATCTCTTAAGACACATGCGAACTCATTAAACAAGGTGTGACATTCCTGAGGTTATCTACAATAATGTCTGTTGTTATTGTGGAGGGATAGGCATTCTACCTTTACGTAAAAGAGAGAAGAAAATAAACCGCTCATTCATATTCAAATTTATGATTGGCCATATTTCAATATCGTCAGCGTAGTTGCACGTTTAGATGCATTTTGATAAGAATATTATCGCTTATTGTGCAATTGTGTGATTTTGAGTACTAATAAAGGGGGTCAAATAAACTTTAATGTTACTTAACTATGGACTTAGTAAAGCGTTTTGCACAAACATCTACTATATGTATGCAATGCAATACAATACAGGTATTTCCAAAACTCAATAACATAAATTTGTGAAAGCATATATGGTTTTGTGGTCCTAAGAAAAAGATTGAATGTGAATGTGAAAAGTTATGGAGAACATACGACGGACACTGAATGATAATACCCCACCTGGACTTTTGGGTCAGTTGAGCTAAAAATAGCTTAACATGCTCAATTTCTAATTTATTAAACATCATAAAAAATATTAAAAGATATTTCAAACACTGTTTTGTAAATAAGAAAGCAGATTGTCACTATATCACTATATGATGAAGAGCAAGACATATGTTGTTTTGATAGACCATTAAAAAAAATAAAACGTTAACCATCTTACCTTGATACCCATTTATTGCTAATGTCTCAACATAATATCACCAGGGTGATAGAATGCATAATAATGTACTTAGTGTAATGCAGTGACAGTCAATATGATACTCTGCCACCGAGCTCAATCAAGTGAAAATGTGTATATATTGGCCATCTTGTAAAGTGACAATGAATGCGATGTCTGCCACAACTATTTTGTCCTAGTTCTATATCCTAAGCGACATCACACGAGAAGTCACGAGATTCATTATATTATTTCACTTTTCGAGATGCAGTCGAATTTGGGCACGAGGTGATTTTTTCCTCTCTATATTTGCTTAGTGAATGTTATGAGCTCATTGATAATTTTGGGAAATATTTTTGTTTTCACTCCCTCCCCTCCCCCAATTTATTTTTGTCACACTCCGTGAACTGGATGCTTCCCCAAATTTCTCTCTCCAATACTAATTTCATCCAGTTACTTGGAGCGTGGTGTCTCTTATGATAGTTCTACAACATAATGATATTGTAAAAAAACAGCTAACATAAAACTGAAACATAAATACAGATCATAATTAAGGCTTGAGGAAAACACATTGATAATAAATGTGGTGTAATTTGCCCAGTGGTGTTAATGAAGAAAATGGACATAAAAACCAATGACAACATGTTGCACAATTCCTTGCAGTGTAATTTGGTTCTGGTTTTCTAAATGCTGGTTTTTAGTTTACTTAAACATAAGCCAAAATAATAAAAAATATATTGGTTTCAACGAATCTTGTAAAACATTTTTACATTGACCCCTATACATCTATGTTTTATGTATATGACAAGTATTCAATTGGACAATAAATAATAAATTATTTGTTTGCCCCATTACAATCTAATTAAAATTAGATCTCTCACTTTGCTCTTGTTTATTCATATTTCGCGCGCAAGCCTGTAGAAATCGCATTCTGGTGATCTAGGGTCAAGCAAAATATTGTCCATTCAAATGATCGCTTATGAGATCTTGAAAGTGGATTTATGCAAGGGACGTAACTCTGTCTGCTAATGAATTATGCAAGAAATCCATTCGGAATTCTTCCAATGTTATCCATATCGACTATGTCGGAGCCCGATTGTTCCGACAACTGTTTACATTTCCGGAGACAAGAAGACGTCTTCAGGTGAAAGTTCATAATTTACGGCACGAATCAATGGCATTTAGAAGCCCTCTCACGCCTAGGCGTATTTATTACAAATCAAATATATGTGTGCTTATTATGTGTGATATCAGAGGACGATTTTGATTGGCTGTTCTGAGAGTCGTTACCTTTATTTGCATCTCATTACATATGCGTGACCCTAGGTCACCAGAATGAGATGTCTACAGGCTTGCGTTAGATCTCTCACGCGCGAAATATAAATAAACAAGAGCAAAGTGAGAGATCTAATTTTAATTAGATTGACCCCATTACAACCTACCTGAAAAAAGTTCCTACTTGAAATTATATTTTTCATTAAACAAATGTTGTTTTTTTTTTTAATTATGGAATCATCTATTTCCAATTTCCATAGCGATCAGGAATCTTATTCAGACCTTTAACACATTTTAAGCGAAGAAAAGAAAATCCCTACATTTTCATAGCGATCAGGAATCTTATTTAAAATTTAAATCAATTTGAAACGAAGAAAAAAACATTTCCCTACCTACCTACCTGTATCTACCTATGTTTAGCACCCATAGGTCAGGATATGGACAAATTAACATGTCGCTAAGTATGGCTTTGGCTCCTACATCTATGCTACATGTATATTACAATGTACAAGTATGGTCCAACCCATGTTAATAGTCATAGTTGGCTTCCTAGTACCCATTTATATCAAAAACCATAACAGCTAAGTCAGATCATGCAGGACATTTTATCTGGCAGCTACACAAAGAGACTTTATCGAAATTGGACTTATTATAAAAGTCAATACAGGGCACAGCATTGTACAACGGCCCATCAATGACCCATTAAGATGAACACTTCGCAAAAAACTGCACTAAAATTGGATGAGAAAAAAAAGCATGCAAACTTAGAAAAAATAGCATTTTTCGGACTCTTTCTGGTTTGTGGTTTATGGTGTTTAATGCCACTTTCAACAATATTTCTAAGTCTGTATTTTATATTTTATATCTATTCCTCTCTATGTCTTTCATGACTCTTTGGCCCACAAAGATTATAGCAACTGCATATGTAGTATATATCTCTCAGTTGACCTGATATTCAAGAGCTTGTGGTTCATATCCTAATTTATTTGAAAAGAGGTTGCTGCTAAAAATGAAACTACTGAACCAATGGTTCCTAGTGGCTAAGTTGAAGTCATGTCTTCGAAAGTTGTAGGGTCGCCACCATTGCTTGGTCAGCAGTAACGGAGTATCCATGTCACAAATGACCACACATATGTTCCGCTTTTCGTAGCTTATCACTTGATGGTAACAAGAGTAACACGACAGGTGCCACAGGTGGAACAGGAACTACTTACCCTTTCGAAGCACCTGAGTTCACTCTCAGTTTTTAACGGTGTTTGTGTTTCTGTGTAATGATTTGTAGACTGTTGTTTGTCCGTTTGTCCGTTTTCGCTTGGCCATTGTGTTGTCTGTACATTGATTGACGGCCTCTGATTTCCCACTTCGTAGCTTTAATTTGTTCTTTTAATAACACTGCACTTCCGGTTATATGCGATGGTTGGCATTCTATTCACATGTGGAAAGCACTTGCATGGCCTCATCATTTCTCTACAAGGGGAGGTTAGGGTTGGAATTTATAGCATTGTATTTGGATATATTTACTTCATTGAAGTCAAGTGACTTGAACATTAAACAATTTCAGCGGACATTTGGAAACTTTGTAGATTAGAACTAAATGATATTTTAATTCAACAGGAACTCGTTTTCATAAGAAAGGATCGAACGATTTCCATATCAGATGATATTCGTGTAAACAGTTCTACAAATTGTGCCACTAATGGAGAGGTTCTCCGGAACTCTTCGGAATATTTGAGTTAACTACGGTTGTTTATGGGTTGCATGTTTCTCAATCATCGGTTTTGTGTGCATTTAAGAACGAATATGTAGCTCCATTGAGATGATTTCAACATTCCATTTATATGTAGCAACATTCAAACAACACTTACATATGGACTATATATATTTCAATGTATTCGATATAATGATATCCTGGATAGAGGGTTTCTGCTAACAAGGAACCTACTGCACAAACGATTCCCAGTGTTTATTTTCAAGCTGTAGGGTTTAAATCGGGGTTTGTTTTGTTCATGTTGTCCAATTAAATGTCCTAATGATTTAGTCCCATGTTGTGACGTCCGTTTATATTTCCGCGTGAAAGCGATGTTCGGGTCGTCTAGGCAACCATCTATTTTGTAGAAGTTGCTTTATTTATACTATATGTATTTATTTACGTATACTGCTGTCCAACACCATTTAAATATCAGATGATGGTTGTGTTGTTTAACAGTTATATGGACTGCTCCACTAGTGGTACAGGATCTACTGACCCTTCAGGAACATCTGAGTTCACTACGGGTTTTTGTTGCTGGGTTCGTGTTGTTTAACAGTTTTATTGACTGCTCCACTAGTGGTACATGATCTACTGACCCTTCAGGAACATCTTAGTTCACGACGGGTTTTTGTTGCTGGGTTCGTGTTGTTTAACAGTTATACGGGTTGCTCCACTAGTGGTACAGGATCTACTGACCCTTCAGGAACATCTTAGTTCACAACGTGTTTTTTGTTGTTGGGTTCGTGTTGTTTAACAGTTATATGGATTGCTCCACTAGTGGTACAGGATCTACTTACCCTTCAGGAACATCTGAGTTCACAACGTGTTTTTTGTTGTTGGGTTCGTGTTGTTTAACAGTTATATGGATTGCTCCACTAGTGGTACAGGATCTACTTACCCTTCAGGAACATCTTAGTTCACTACGTGTTTTTTGTTGTTGGGTTCGTGTTGTTTAACAGTTATATGGATTGCTCCACTAGTGGTACAGGATCTACTCACCCTTCAGGAACATCTGAGTTCACTACGGGCTTTTGTGTTGTTGCTCTTGTTGCTCAATCGTTATTTGTTCATGCAGTGATTTGAGATAATTATTTGTTCTTTTTCCTTTTGTCTTTGTCTCGTCTGTCTGTCTTTCCACAAAATGAGGCTTTATGTTACCCTTATCATATCTTCAAACTTTTCTTTCATGCTATTTTAAGATTGATAGTTTTATAACAATGTAGAAATAACTTATTATAAAATAAATAACAATAATTAGAAGACATCTTTATTGTCATCTAATTTGATCTTAAAAAGTAAAAACATAAAATTTCAGTTTTCTATAAATCTACAATATAAAATAATCATTGTTTTCTATTATATTTTAATTTACATTATAATGCTTTACAAAGTATTTAGAGTTAGAATTATGAATACATGAGTGTTTATGTCCATTTTCGATAATATTTCAGTTATATGTTGGATGTCACGTTTAAACTGCTGAAGAAAACTACTGACCAGCTGTACGTCATTGATACACTTATTACTTAAAGGTATATTGTCTACCAAAATTGAATTTTTTTCATACCCAAAATTATTGTCGTTTTCCGTACTGACCTTCATAAAATGAAGATTAAACACAGCATTATTGGCGAATACGCTACGAAGCGTCGTTTGTTTGTTTCAAAAAAGCTGACCATCGTTACTGGAAGCTAATTAATTATGCACTGACCTGAGCGAGGACAAATCTATTTTGATATATTTTTATTCCAGTAGCCCGGATGCTGCATCATGTCGTGTTTGTTTACCTCGCAAATACGGCCGTTTTATGCTACTCATTGACAATAATTTGCTGTTGCCAGGTGCAAAATTACATATATTGAATAATATTTACCGGAAATGATCATAGGCATCATCATAAATTCATAAAATATGAAAAACGATTGGGAAAAGAAGGTAACATGCTCGGCTTACCTATCAAACACAATATTTACCACTTAAGCCTTAGCGTGGACGCGTAGCACTTCCTTCAGTTCATTCCAACGGTCCAACTGATCCCCTACATATATCCTGCATTTGTTCCATTTGGAAGATACTGCACTTCTATTCCTCTTTCTCTCTGAATCCGTCAAAGTACGCTTTATTCCATGCGTTGATACTTTTCTTCCACGTGTTGTTTATTGTTTCTAAACAGTGCGCATGCTCAAGACGGGTTCACATAGAAGGTCATATGAATAGAATCGGGTTAAATTGAATTCTTGACATCCTGGACAATAATTCCGATAACGATAGTTTTGGGTCTTTTTTGTCAAAAAAAGAACACAAATCGTAACTTTTGCAGCATAACTGTTTAATGATAGCTTAAGCAAATCATTTACGACAATAATTTTGGGCATGAAAAAAATACGATTTTGGTAGACAATATGCCTTTAAGTTAACACTGCAACTATATAAATTAATCATCTTTTTGAAATATCTTTATTTATGAGAAAAACAATCACATAAATTGAAATAGCTTCATTTCAAATACAAACATCTTTATTTCAAATTTGTACAGCCTATATATTGACCCACAAGTAGAAAATATAATCAGTCATATGATAGAAATATATGTCGGTGAAACGAGAGATGAACTACACAAACAGATATGAGGTCATATATCAGACTTTATTATCAATGTTAATAATATTGTTTACCAACATTTTAATAAATCTGGTCATTCGATCTTTAGAATGTCAGTTCACATCATCGAAACAATACAACATAGGACTAACAATTCAAATGTTGCAACAACTCTCTTAATTTTTAATATATTTTTCATTTATGTAAAATTAGTAGTCTAAATAGAAATAGCTCCATATCAAATACCGACATCTGTATTTTAAATTCCTATATATAGATTGTAAGTACAGATGTCTTTAGTTTTATGGATATTCCTGAGTGAGGGAGCGAGTGTTGCTTAACGCCAAGGGAAAAATTTTTGCAGCTATATCATGGCGAGAACAAGTTCAATTCGATGTGAAGATGATGATATCAGTTTTGTACTAGATCAACATTCTGAATTACACTGTCTGGCTTTAAGCATATATGTGTAACTCGGTCGAATTAAAACTTGTTTGCCCAACAAGCAACTATTATATTCTTGTTCACAGAATCAACTCTATGATTGGACCCGTAATAGTTATTACATTCTAGTTATCCACATTTAACGGTCAAACTGTGTGAAGAGAGATAACTCACAAAGAGTTATTATATATTTATTGGGCGTTGGTCTTTCTTATAGACCACAAAAAACATGGAGACAACTAATGAAGAGATTTCAAATTGTCCAGTGATTTTATATAAATGTAGAAATTATTTTTTTAAAGGTATCCATATGTAAGTTATACCTTGTTTTATCTAGAGAGTAACTCACGTCTCATTTTAGGAAAGTTGTCATCGTTCCATGAGAAAATAAATAATAATATGAAGATCACGCCGTACGAACAGTTCTGAAATTAAATAGAAATGTCGTAGAAAACGTAAAATTACAAGACCAAGATGGACCCGGTTGTTATAGACAATGGTTTGTATAGCCAATGGTTGTTATAGACAATGGTTTGCATAGCCAACGATTGTTATAGACAATGGGTTGGATAGACAATGGTTGTTTATGTAACTTTTAACATGTGGAATTACCTCACCTGCATTTATATTTATTTGGAAAACAAAACTACCTTGAAATATGATTGAACAAAATACAGTCCGATTGAAATAAAAATAAAACAATGCGGAGATTAATGTTAACTACCGGAGCAGGATCTGCTATCCCGTCCGGGACACTTGGGTTCAATCCCGGTTTTTAGTAGGGTTCGTGCTACTCGATCTTTAGATTTATATGTATTTTTTGTAGATCGTTGTTGTCCTTTTGTCATTTTCTTTGGACAATTGTGTTGTCTGTCCTTCTTCGATTTACAAATACTGATTACCCCTTTGGTATCTTTGGTAACTATTCATAATGAAAATATGGCCGAAGATTGCAGTACAAACTATGAACCTATACAAAATATTGATGTCACTAGGTAGGTCAATAGTGGAGCAGTACGCATTCAGAGCACTTTATTTCACGCCAAGTTTTTGTTGCTGTATTCATGTTGCTAAATCATTAGTGTTCGCTGTAGTATTATGTAAATCATTGTCTGTCTGCCTTTTTTTGTCTGGCCATTAATGTTTTCAAACTTCTCATTTATTTCGATTTTTAGTGGTGTTAGAGCAATTGGAACTCATATTTAACAAATACAATTGTATTACAATATGTACAAAATTAAACAGAAGTGGCCCGGGTGGCTCAATGAGGTATGTAGTTGGATTACCTAACAACTCATACAAGCCTATCACCAATACGATGTGGGTTTACAAAAAAACGGTCCACTCGACTCGCAGCCACAAGTGATAAAGTTTACCAGTTGCTTGCCCATGGTCAGTGGTTCTCTCCGGGTACTCCAACTTCCTCCACCACTAAAACTAGTCGCCATGATATTGCTGAAATATTGCTGAAATTGGTGTTAAACACAATAAATCAAATCAAATCCTCATTACAATTTTAATATGATTGACAATTACAGTTACAAATATTGACATCATTCATTATAAAAGAGAAGTCTATTAACTTTGCAATTGACTATAAATAATATATACTGCAGCTAAGATGAAGAAATACATGTCATTTTAACTGTCAAATTAATTCAGATATGATATACATTGTAAGTAAAAATTATATTCTTCTCGTTATGTGTATATGTTTTATTCTTCCTGAGGTATAGAATTGAACCATTGGACACCATCTGTATTATAATTGGTATTAACAGAGATTAATATGTTTTTGTGATTTTTGTTACTTCCACCAAGAGTTTCCTTATATTCACAAAAATACATTTGGTAAACGTTGTACCATTACCATATGTACAATAGTCATAAAATAACAAACATTCTTTGTAAAATTATGGACACAGAAGACGGTTCACAGGACTAAGTTTACAGAGCTACCAAGTGTTTCTGTGTGGCAGATAGGGGATGTCATCTCTATTTGGGATTGCCATGGTATTTTAAGGAAACTATATTCGTGGATGGACCATGCATAGCTGATGACGTGTTTTTGTAAGTGTCACGCCCTTATGTTGTAGATTTCGAAATAAAGGATGTGCATTGTAACTGAACCAAAAGGATACACTTTCAATATTTATCCAATTTTTCATTTTTGTGCACTGCCAGTAAAAAGTTGTTGTGCCTATTACCCCGCCCTACTCTTATATCTATATACATGTAGCTTTTTTTCATTTATTGCTAAGCTTTTCCTTGTCTTGAATATACATGGATCATTTGCCCCGTATCCATTAAAAATCTTACAGTAAATACACCTTTCTAAATTGTATTAGTGGTACTTCGATGAACCTATGGCATCATCTGCTGAAGCCATTTCTGGACAAAATTTCACCACAAAAATATCCTTCTAGCACATAAGACGAATTTCCTATGGTTCCGTCCGGTACTTTTAACAACTTTTGGTATTTGAATAACACTGTTATTTTGCAAAGCAGGTTGTGGTATTGGTATCGAACCAAAGCTCCCCCCACCCCACCCCCAAATGTATCATATCAGTAACTACACGGACATTTTCAACTTATCTTTTCTTTTGCCTTTCAAAATCTGATGAAAAGGGAGGCGAGAAATAAATATCGGCCAGAAATTGTCTGACACCAGTACAATCAATACAATTGTCTTTTGTTGGTACTCATTCTTTAGTATATTTCTATGGTTACGATGAGCAAGCCACTTATTCCCTTTAATATAATGTTAATTACATGTTAATTCCCTCTAATATGATGTTAATTACATGTTTATGCTATAACATCACATAGCAATCACTATTTTAGATATGATATGTAGATATGACTCAATATTCAGTGATGTAAAATAAGTACTCGAAATTGATGACTGCTATTTACAAAACAATTGATTTAAAACATAATCTTCACGAAAAATGATTAGTACACATTAAAATGATCAACATTATAACTGATTTTATTATTATTTGTCACAAAAATTAAGCATTCATACAATTATCTGTCTAAGGACTTGGTCGGTCATAAATCGGGTTTATTTTCAAATTTGATTTATCATTTTTTTTTTAAACATCATATATATATAGTTCATGAAAATAGACCAGTGACAGATATAGTCTATGAACGTTCGGAAGCTAGCAATTGTTCATTTGGAACACTTCAATTTAAAAAGAAGCCAATTTGTTCTTTGACACACTTCCTGTAGTTGAACTATTTATAGATCTAATAATGTGGCAAATTACCATTAAACACGTCATACTTGTCAAACTCATTAAAAGTATGCATCACTTATCAAGCTCATTAAAAGTATACATAACTTGTTAAGCCTATTAAAAGTATACAACACTTGTCAAACTCATTAAAAGTATGCATCACTTGTCAAGCTCATTACAATTTCAATATATGGAACTAACCACTTTTAAAAAAAAAACAACAATAACACCTCCTCCATTGCACTTCTCTCGAAATAAATACTTTTTTCATAACTCGGTAAATCAAAATCTGTAGGACATTTTACCCAACATTCATTTAAGCACAATACATCATATTTATTAATTAACTCCAAGAATGATTTGTCCGATAATTTACGCACTAATCCTTTTGAAATATTCCACTAACAGACTTTTAAAATATCTTTATGATTTTGAGAATCATTCTCCGCTGACTCCTATTGCTTCCACAACCCCCCGTCCACATACAATTTATCCCCTTTTATATATGCCTTTTTATTGTTTTTCTTCTCCTTTAACATTATAGGTAACAATTAAACACGTCATACTTGTCAAACTCATTTAAAGTATACATATGTCAAGCTTATTAAAAGTATACATAACTTGTTAAGCTTATTAAAAGTATACAACACTTGTCAAACTCATTAAAAGTATGCATCACTTGTCAAGCTCATTAAAAGTATACTGTAAAAGTATTAATTTTCGCTGCATCCAATTTTCACGGTTTCTCCCAACTGGACAAATTCGCGGGTATCTTTTTTCGCGTATTTCTTATTGCGCAAAAGCAAAACAAATGTACTTTTCGGTCAACCAGTTTATTATACTGGGAAGATAAAATCGTATTACGTATTACATTTGTCATGTGAAATCTGCTCACTCTGTTTTATCTTAGCAGTAAGTTAACTTATGTTCACTTGGATACAATTACTAGTAAAACTTTCAAATACTAAAAATTCCTTTATAAACTGGTATTCTGATGAACTTAGTAAAGGAATGAAATAGGGAAAACAAAGGAAACTTTAATTAGGGAGTGGGAAAAAACATGTATCAAAGAATGTGTTGACAATTGCCGACTATGATTACTCTAATTATCTGTTTCACATTTACAGTATGGTTTCACGCTTTGATACACTGTGATTTTAACATTTATTTATGTTATTGACACACAGTGTACCTGTAATTATGGCAGTATTTTTGTAATTTTGTAATTAAATTTTGTTCTTGAAACGTACACTTGTGTATGCCTTAATTATAATAGGCGGTCATGATCATAAAACAGTTTGACATGATCAGTTGGCCTGAAAACTATTAATACAATTGAATTGTATGGTTACACGGGAGACAATCCGATACACAATGAAAACGATATACCGGAAAATATTTCAACTTTATATAAAAATACCGATAATTAAATATATAGTATACGCTTTGTTGGGTTGAAGTTACTACTATCAAGGACTGACATAAGTAATATTTTGCTACAATTTTCCCAGGGTATTATTTTTCGCTGTCTGACGTCCTCCTCGAAATAAACGAAAATTAGTATACCGCGAAAATTAGTACTTTTACAGTACATCATTTGTCAAGCTCATTAAAAATATACAACACCTGTCAAACTCATTAAAATGATACACCACTTGTCAAGCTCATTAAAAGTATACAACACTTGTCAAACTCATTAAAATTATACACCACTTGTCAAGCTCATTAAAAGTATACAACACCTTAAAAAAAATAAAGACAAAACTTTGGAGAAATAAATTAACTATGGGGACGTTTTAGAAAAATTATATGCTCTCAAAGATTTAAACACTGAATAATCTGACACTAAAGATTCCAACAGGTAAGGTGGATTTTGAAGGGGAAAATAACGAATTTTTATATTGGGAAAAAATCTGATTTTTGTATCGCCTGACAAAAAATGTTCGACTAGGGGGGACTTTCGAAGACTGACATAGACAATGGTCCGATATATGTCCATGCCCCCTCAACTAAAAACAAGTCAAACCTCCAGTGCGTACGATGAGGGCATGCCCTCCTGAAAAGGCTCCTACTCTTTTATAAAAACATGTTTTTCTTCAGTGAAAAGTAAAAAATATAAATTATTTGTGTCCACTAAGAAGATCAAAAATAAACTGTCTAGTTCTTCTTATCATTTTTAAACAAAACTCAAAAGTAATATATTTAATATTGATGATAAACAACAAAGAATCGGAGACGGAGATCAGATATTAATATGTAAAAACCATGAATTAAATTCAATAAAGGCCCCGGACTCTTTATAAACAATTAAAATCTCAAATCCTGCTGAAAAGTAACCCACGAAAAAGAACACACGCTATATATATAACAGATAATGCTTCTGCAATGCAAAATAAAAAGACAAAAGTTCGAGTATACCAATGGATAATAATTTTATAATAAAATGTGAAAAACGTTCACATATTCTTTTTGGCAAATAAAAAAAATAGATCAACCAAAGGTGTAATCTCCGATGATAGACATAACAATACACACTTGAGCTCTTCCTCTAATGAAATTACGATAACAAACAAAAAATACACCCTAACACTAAATTAGTGTAGAACAGATGAAAATGGACTATAGATATGATAAAATCTAATTAAAACAAGGGGTTTGTTATATTTGGTTGTTAGTGTAACATAAAATCTAACAAATATATAATAGTAATGACATTGTATATAATATAGATGTATCTATATATAGAGAAGTTAATATATTATGTCTTTAAACTACAATGTTGTAATTCAAGAATTTAAGAAGGAAAATCTAGAATAAATCTATTGTTCCCAATTTTTAATGAATGAAGAAATACGATGTTAGGATTCTTTCCTTTTATTTGAAAATCTCAATTGGAGTACTGATTTAAAAAAAACGTAAAGAATCGTGGAAAAACCATACTGTTACATGTCATCCATTTTTAGGTCAATAAATACAAACACTTCTATGTATATACTACTGAATCTCATAATAAAATTTACTTAGATCAAAATCTCTGTACAATAAAAGTTATATGAAATTGTTCACATGTTGTATTTTTTTTATTCTTAAAGACAGCGTCTTTTTATTCCATCCAAGTTAAATGGTACCGGTATGTAAAAATTTAACAATACCATGAACTTATCAGTAAAGGGTAATTTAACCTAGATAAAGTTCGGGTTGCTCAATTCATGAACATGAATACACATGTACAACACACGACTCCAAATTGGCCATATAAAGTTTGTCACAACTTTTGTTGAAACAGATCGACAAAGGTCTTTTGACTTCATCACTCACCTTCAATACAACACAATCCACTGTACCATTTGAATGTAGCCGTTGTATGGTATTTGTACTTTTCCCAGCAACATAAACGTTTCCATTACGGTCGATTGCTATTTTCCTGTGATCCTCTTCATTTGGTATTTTATACGAAAACACTTCAGTTCCATCCCAATTTAAACAGTTGAATGAACTCTTGGTACTATAATATATCTGGTTATTGTGACCTATACTGATGTAATGAGCACTAGATCCTTTTAATAATGTTATTGTCCTTTGATATGTTCCCTCTATATCTAAAAAATGAATCATCCCTTTGTCACCAACAATGATGTTATCACTGGTAGCTGTTATTCCACATATATTATTAGAATTCGGTATAGTTATTAGCTTATCATCTTTTGTAAATTTTTGTAGGTTGATGAACTGTATCTTGTTCTTTCCAAACGTCACGACGGCTTTGTGTGTTCTGGGTATTATAGTTATATCCCATGGTGGATAACTCACGTTAATTGTCTTCATGTACTTGCCACTGGGGTAATATACAGATACTAATTTACTATTATCAAGACTGTGATCACATAGAAGTAAATGATCATCATCTGTAACAACCATACCTGTAATCAATCTTCCTGTATCCTCTATACGATTCTGAAGTTTAAACGTTGACATTGTGGTAGTTTTAACTGGTACAAACTGGGCTTGTTGTTTTCTTAGTGTCTTGTGGGTTATGGTGTGGTCTATTACCTTGTTAGCTGTCACTTCTCCAAATTTTTTAATGGACGACAATAAATCGTTTGATTCATTAAAGGATAATTTAACTCGCTTCAATTCTGACGTAGTTGTTTGTAATTCATTGTCTGCTTGATGAATGTATTTATCTATTTTTCGGCATAGAAGGAAGGCTTGTTGTTCTGATCCATTTTCAACGATAAACAACATTTCTTTCAGGTATAATTCAACCTCTTCTGTGACCTCCAACACTTTGGAAATTTCATCTTGTTGAAACTGTGTGTTTTCTTGAACTAATATATCTAACTTATTAGTCAGCTCCTTTTCTACTTGGTTAATTCTTTGGATGAGCTTCTCTTTAAGTTTCTTCATGTTTTCTTTTATTTTTTCTTTGTCATCTTTTATACCATTCACATTCTCTTCTCTATATTTCAATATTCTCTTGTACGTTTGACTAAAACTAGTCAACTGTTCTTGGCAATCAGAAAATAGTTGAGATTGTTTGGCACCCTTTGACGCTGAACCAAGAGACTTGGTATTGGCACATGCTTTGTGTGTTTTAGCCAGACAATCCCGACAGCATAGTTCATCATGGTCAACACAGAAGTACTCTACATCACAATCTTTATGTTGTTCGCAAACGAGGCCAGACTTTTTTAACAGTGACGCATAAGATTTTTTAAGATTTAAGTCAACAACATGGTGAGTTCTCGTCGCTTTCAAAGCTGTATGGTGCTCTGTGCATTCAGGACATAATTCCTCCTCGCATTCCATACACCATCTCACAGATGTCTTAGCTATATTACGAGTCTGGCAGGGGTCACACATTGCCGGTGTGGCCATTGTAAACTCTATAATTATAAAATAAAAGACTACATTTGCTACAACTTTCATTATATTTTCTCTTACACAAATTTCGAAAATTGGAAATAAATAGCCAATGCTAAATACGAAGTTTGTTTCTGGAAGTGTCTATTACATTGCGAAATAGGGCTCATTAAAACATGTAGTCGCTCACCAGAGATGTTAAGCGAAATATTGTCTCCTGAAAACTAATGCCTACCGGTATATGTTATCTATTTAAAGCCAGAATTAAAATCATAACTTGATACAGTAATCAGCTGGACTTCAGATAACATACATGAAAACAACAATTGTCAGCACATATCTATATCTCCCTGCCCCTACAAATTGTCTGTTTCAAATTTTATCCGACAATAATTTCAGTCAATGTACTGTACCTTAAAAATTAAATTAATGTGAGATTAGAATACACATCTACCTTCCATCAGAATGCGTGGGCCAAATATGGTGAGCTAATGATGCATTGTAATGGTGAAAAGGAATTACGAAAACATAAATTTAACAAATTCAGTAGACCATGAAAGTCAGATGACAAGTGTAAGTAACTGATAGACTTTATCACTTCATATGATATTTCAGCTATAACCTGGGTGTCAAGTTTATTGTACAAAAAAACTACTGACCTCCTTTAAGTCACTGATAAACTTTATCACTTTATATGATATTTCAGTTATATCATGGATGTCAGATTTATTATAAAAATACAAAACTCTTGACCTACTGTAAGAAGAGTTTGAAGATATCAAAGGGGTAATCAGAATCCATACATCAAAGAAGAACAGACAATACAATGGCAAAAAGATAAAGGACAAAAGGACAACCAATGATCTACAAAACACTACACAGAAAATTAAAGATCGAGTGACACGAACGAACACCACTAAAATTATAAATTACTACTTATTACATACATTACATATTGTCAGCACATATCTATATCTCTCTGCCCCTCCAAATTGTCTGTTTCAAATTTTGTCCGACAATAATTTCAGTCAATGTACTGTACCTTAAAAATTAAATTAAGGTGAGATTAGTATACACATCTACCTTCCATCAGAATGTGTGGGTCAAATATGGTGAGCTAATGATGAATACTTAAATCAAAGAAGAACTGACAATACAATGGCCAACAGTAAAAGAACAAGAGGACAACCAATGATCTACAAAACACTACACAGAAAATTAAAGATCGAGAAACACGAACGAACACCACTAATATTATAAATTACTACTTATTACATACATTACTCCTGACCTACTGTAAGAAGAGTTTGAAGATATCAAAGGGGTAATCAGAATCTGTACATCAAAGAAGAACAGACAATACAATGACAAAAAGATATAGGACAAAAGGACAACCAATGATCTACAAAACACTACACAGAAAATTAAAGATCGAGTGACACGAACGAACACCACTAAAATTATAAATTACAAAAAAATGTACTACTTATTACTTACATTACATATGGTAAGACATGCCGCCTACAATTTTCTACTTTCGTTTTCCATTATATATTAACACTATAAATTTGCCAATGAATGGGACTGGAACCCACGATATACCGCACTCGAAGCGAGCACGCTAACCATTACACCCCCGATGTGGTTAACAACGCCTTTGAAACTTCAAAATGTATAGCCATGTGCATAACGATAAATAATTGATAGGTTGATCCTTGCAGCCAAATATCCGATTTAACTTCCCTGGTTGAAATTAAATATAAAGTAAACATTAACTAGGAAGAACTGTTTTAGATACCTAAAACGTATGTCTCCCCTTAATGCGGCCATCTGTACAACAACCTATCTCAAAAGACAAAAATGTTATGGCCCGGACAAGAAAATGCTATTAATAAAATTATTATTTGACCTTAAGGTCAAAGGTCAAGGTTCCACGAAGATCATTACGGTACGCGACACACCGCCTTATGGTCATGCACCCACATACCAAATATCATTGACCTATCTCGAAAGATAAAAATGTTATGGCCTGGACAAGAAAATAATATTTAAAAAACAATTATTTGACCTTGAGGTCAAAGGTCAAGGTCCAAAGAAGGTCATTACGGTATGCGACATACCGCCTTATGGTCATGCACCCACATACCAAATATCATTTACCTATCTGGAAAGAAAAAAAAAGTTATAGTCCGAACAAGCTTTGATGAGAAGAAGAAGAAGAAGAAGAAGAAGAAGATCAGACTAAAACAATATGTCTCCCTTCGTTCGAAGGGGAGACATAATTAGAAGATGAATACCGATTTAAAACTTTCTTTTTATGTTTTATTTAAATAATTAAAACTTTCTTTTTATGTTTTATTTAAATAATTCTAACACGAAAAGTGCATTTCATATTGCAAAGTTGGATAAAAAATAACCCGAATAGTTCAACGTCATCTCTCAGCCTTACGAAGATGAAGGGGCAATATGGAATATAATTTCTCCCATTATTACGGCGTTTTAACCCCGCTGAACCAGTGGTAGAAAAATCTGTAATCCTCTAGAGGATTAAAATGTCTCGTGCCTTTCCCCGCGTTAATCTTAAACGCATTAATTTCAAATTCTGAAATAAAGTTCGTGTTAAATAATGGGAGAAACAAATTCTCCTTCAGTTGCCCATGTGGGTTACGATATTTCTCCACTCTCGAGAGTTAAATAAAAAATTTTAACCACTCGCCTGACGGCTTGTGGTTAAACATTTTAATTTAACTCTCTTGAGTGGAGAAATATCGTAACCCACGTGCAACTGAAGGAGAATCTATATTTCTCGATTATCACGGCGCTTTAACCCCGCTGAACCAGTGGTGGAAAAATATGTAATCCGCTAGAGGATTAAAATGTCTCGTGTCTTTCCCCACATT
The DNA here is from genome assembly GCA_002080005.1 of Gigantidas platifrons. Taxonomy (NCBI): domain Eukaryota; kingdom Metazoa; phylum Mollusca; class Bivalvia; order Mytilida; family Modiolidae; genus Gigantidas; species Gigantidas platifrons. The sequence goes on from MJUT01041536.1 coordinate 685,499, forward strand.
TTGAAATAAAGTTCGTGTTAAATAATGTGAGAAACAAATTATCCATCAGTTACCCCATCCTCGCTAACCAAGGGTTACGATTCGGTCCCCCTTCTCTTCACCCTTGGCGGATCTAGAATACATTTTGAGGATTCGCGCTGTAATATTTCATTGATTACGGCTACCAGTACACGTATCCAATCAGAAGACGTTTTACACGGAGCACATGTTATCGACGAAATGTAAACTTCGCGCTTTGGTTCCAATGAAAACATCTTTCCCGTCTCCCAAAGCTTTGAAACTTTTCATTTGGTTGACAGTAAGTGCTTCCAAATTAAATTTATCACAAATAAGTTTTTCTTCACTGAGCGCTGCCATTTTCAACTCTCCAACATACGTATAACAAAACGATTATGATTGGCTGGCGATGACAACTATCTAAGGGGCGCAACTTCGATAAACCATCAGGTGGCATTGCGCGCGAATTTCAAAATGTATTCTAGATCCGCCAAGGGTGAGGAGAAGGGGAACCCGAATCGTAACCCTTGGCTAGCGAAGATGCAGTTACCCATGCATGTGGATTACGATATTTCTCCACTCTCGAGAGTTAAAAATTAAAAATCTTAAAGTAATATTATACCAGTTTTGGGTGAAGAAAATTTTCCCCTGAAAATTCAATTTGGAATACAGCGATACCTTTAAAAAGTTATTCATGCATGTTCCAAGTCGTAAGATGTTCACAACAACTAGAAATCTGTTTATTGTTCTCGTCATTGTTGTGGAGATTGATTAACTTTCAGTTGTTTTGTTCAGATGATTGCCGATCATGACCTCGTGATGAATAGTCGATGATTGTGGATCGTGAGCTCGTGAAGAAAAGGTAAACGGGTGTGTTCGATATGCGCTTAAATTATCCCCTTTTTTAATGTAAACGTATTTGATTAATTAAGACATATCACAAATTGCATACATAGTGAGACAAATACAACTGCAATTGAATTAATTAAAGGGATCCGAAAACAAGCTATTGAGCTGATATAAATTAGTCTCCCCCTTTTTTAAACTTTGCTTTCAAAGGTGGACATTTATTTTTATGCTGATATGTTTTATTGATATATACAGTCCGACAAAAGTTAAGCACCACCTGACTTGTTTCAATAATATCTTTTCTAATAATGAACTTATTTCAAATCGGGTTGCTGTTTTCGTTACCTGTACACACATACTTAGTCACCTGTAAAACAGGTTATTGATCGATTTTTATTTATGTGACAGGGTGTGTAAAGTGCCACGTGTACTTTTCAACATTTGTGTTTGCGAACGAAAGCTGATTATTTGTGTGTAGAGTTATTAAGTTTCATTTTCTATTGGTTTGGGATGGTGCGGCGAAAATTAACCATACCAGAAAGGTGGCAAGCTGTTGGCATGCATAACGGTAGTTTTAGCCATAGAAGGGTGGAAGACCACTTCAGGGTTAACAATTCCATCATTGTACGACTGATGCAGCGTTTTCGTCAAACGGGGAATGTTACTGACCGTCCACGTGCAGGTAGACCTCGCAAAACGACGCCGAGAGAGGACCGGCTCATATCCAGACGTACGCGGCAACGGCTGTTCAGTACAGCTGGTGCACTTCGTGGTAATTTACCGTTTGAAGGCCATATTAGCACACGTACGGTAATCAGACGCCTCCACCATCAGGGAATGCGAGCGCGACGACCCATAAAACGTCCACAGTTGAAATTACGTCATCACCATGCCCGATTTGACTGGTCACATGATCATTTAGGATGGACTATTCGCACATGGAGACGGGAACACTGGTCTGATGAAAGTCGTTTTTTGCTACCCCCCACCGACGGTCGTGCAAGGGTTTGGCGCCAACGAAACACTTCATTTCAGGACAACCACATTTTGGGCACAACTGCTTTTGGGGATGGGGGTGTAACTGTCTGGGGTTGTTTTTCAATTGACTGTAAGTTGGACTTGTACGTCAGTCTTGATGGTAATCTGACAGGCCAAAAATACCGTGAAAATGTGCTCGCTCCACGCGTTGTCC
>MJUT01041536.1:689269-699393 GCA_002080005.1 Gigantidas platifrons
TGATTGGCTGGCGATGACGACTATCTAAGGGGCGCAACTTCGATAAGCCATCAGGTAGCATTGCGCGCGAATTTCAAAATGTATTCTAGATCCGCCAAGGGTGAAGAGAAGGGGTCCCGAATCGTAACCCCTGGCTAGATAAGATGCAGTTACCCATGCATGTGGATTACGATATTTCTCCACTCTCGAGAGTTAAAATTTTAAATCTTAAAGTAATATTATACCAGTTTTGGGTGAAGAAAATGTTCCCCTGAAAATTCAATTTGGAATACAGCGATACCTTTAAAAAGTTATTCATGCATGTTCCAAGTCGTAATATGTTCCCAACAACTAGAAATCTGTTTATTGTTCTCGTCATTGTTGTGGAGATTGATTAACTTTCAGTTGTTTTGTTCAGATGATTGCCGATCATGACCTCGTGATGAATAGTCGATGATTGCCGATCGTGAGTTCGTGAAGAAAAGATAAACGGGTGTGTTCGATTTGCGTTTAAATCATCCCCCTTTTTAGTGTAAACGTATTTTATTAATTAAGACATATCACAAATTGCATACATAGTGAGACAAATACAACTGCAATTGAATTAATTAAAGGGATCCGAAAACAAGTTATTGAGCTTATATAAATTAGTCTCCCCCTTTTTTAAACTTTGCTTTCAAAGGTGACATTTATTTTTATGCTGATATGTTTTATTGATATATACAGTCCGACAAAAGTTAAGCACCACCTGACTTGTTTCAATACTATTTTTTCTAATAATGAACTTATTTCAAATCGGGTTGCTGTTTTCGTTACCTGTACACACATACTTAGTCACATGTGAAACAGGTTATTGATAGATTTTTATTTATGTGACAGGGTGTGTAAAGTGTCACGTGTACTTTTCAACATTTGTGTTTGCGAACGAAAGCTGATTTTTTGTGTGTAGAGTTATTAAGTTTCATTTTCTATTGGTTTGTTATGGTGCGGCGAAAATTAACCATACCAGAAAGGTGGCAAGCTGTTGGCATGCATAACGGTAGTCTTAGCCATAGAAGGGTGGAAGACCACTTCAGGGTTAACCATTCCATCATTGTACGACTGGTGCAGCGTTTTCGTCAAACGGGGAATGTTACTGACCGTCCACGTGCAGGTAGACCTCGCAAAACGACGCGCGAGAGGACCGGCTCATATCCAGACGTACGCGGCAACGGCCGTTCAGTACAGCTGGTGCACTTCGTGGTAATTTACCGTTTGAAGGCCATATTAGCGCACGTACTGTAATCAGACGCCTCCAACATCAGGGAATACGAGCGCGACGACCCATAAAACCTCCACAGTTGACATTACGTCATCACCATGCCCGATATGACTGGTCACATGAGCATTTAGGGTGGACTATTCGCACATGGAGACGGGTCCACTGGTCTGATGAAAGTCGTTTTTTGTTACGCCCTACCGACGGTCGTGCAAGGGTTTGGCGCCAACGAAAGACTTCATTTCAGGACAACCACATTTTGGGCACAACTGCTTTTGGGGATGGGGGTGTAACTGTCTGGGGTTGTTTTTCCATTGACTGAAAGTTGGACTTGTACGTCAGTCTTGATGGTAATCTGACAGGCCAAAAATACCGTGAAAATGTGCTCGCTCCACGCGTTGTCCTCCATTTCGACAATCATGCATTGGCTGACAGGCCAATGTTCCTGGACGACAACGCTAGGCCACATAGAGCCCGAATTGTACAACATTATTTACAGCAATAGGCTGTTCAGACAATTCCATGGGACTTTATTGGCCGAAAAATTACCCAACGCAATCCAAAATGTCAAAATATTGGCGAATTAAGAACTGCTATCTTACAGGAGTGGCAACAGTTCCCCCAAGAACGGCTTAGGCGTCTTGTGCGAAGCATGAAGAGGCGACAGAACTTCACAATAAACGCGGTGGATATACTCGTTATTGGTTTTTGTGCCTTACACATACCCACAATAGATGCATTTAAAAGTTCCTAAAATCTGAAGACTCTGCATTTTAATGCAATGTTAAACACTTCCATCAAAGACAAACTGTTTTGAACCCAATTTTTGCCACGTCATAGTCACGTCTTTCAGGATGATAAATACTTCGTAGATTGGTAATTTTAGAGCCCTTGGTGTAGTCTTTTAAGAAGTGTAAGAAAAATTGTGATATCGATTTTATTGTTTTAACAGTATTGATGTAAACAAATATATCGATAACAATATAGGGTGGTGCTTAACTTTTGTCGGAGTGTATATTTTTTAATGATAAGACTGTTTGTAATATATCTATCGTATTTAAACATTGACAACCTTCTTCAAATAAAATTTTGGCGGAAACGATCCTGTTGTCATAAAATTTGTTAAGAAATTTGCAGAATTAAAATAATAACCACACCATTGTCAAGGTGAGGAATGTTTTATATAATGCTTAATGTTTACATTTTCAACTCGTTCAAAGTATCATTGGCAAATAACAGTATGGCCTACTTAGTATAACTGCTGATCAAAATAAATGTCTACCTTTGAAAGCCAGGTTTCAACAAGAAATGTGTGCATCACAAAATACGCCCGTCTATATAAATTATCAAACTGTATAATGGTAATGACCCCAAAATAAATAGGGTTCTTCTCCTTCCACAGGGAAATCATGTGGCCAAGTTTGATAAACATCCAATATACAGAACTAAAGTTAACGTGCGGAAACGATCCTGTTGTCAAAAATTCTATTCATAGTAACGGTGACCTTGACCTTTGAACTAATGACCCCAAAATAAATAGGGTTCTTCCCCCTCTACAGGGGAATCATGTGGCTAAGATCTAGGTCTAGGTCCAATATACAGAACTAAAGTTATCTTGCGGAAACGATCCTTTTGTCAAAAATTCTATTGATAGTAACGGTGACCTTGACCTTTGACCTAATGACCCCAAAATAAATAAGGTTCTTCCCCTTCCATATGGAAATCACGTGGCCAAGATCCAATATACAGAACTAAAGTAAGTTATCGTGCGGAAACGATCCTGTTGTCAAAAATTATATTTATAGTAACGGTGACCTTGACCTTTGACCTAATGACCCCAAAATAAAAAGGTTTATTCGCCTTTAACTGGGAAATCATGTGGCCAAGTTTGGTAAAGATCCGATATACAGAACTAAAGTTATTGTGGGGAAACCTGTGTCGACCCCCCATTGATAGAAACAAGTCCCTGTGTTAACACTTCCTTGTTTGTACGCCGGTTGTTCATCTCTTAGTCACAAAAAATTCAATTTATAATAATAATATAACAATAAAGATATAAGAAATTTACAAATTAATTACATTAAATATGTTAAAACATGCTTTAAATTTTCTACTTTAGTTTTCTATTATTATAAGTTAAGTAGAAATTTGACAATGAACTTTCGATCTTATTCCGTACACGTAAATCATGTCTTACATAGAAATATGTAACTATGTGTGACACTGAACACAAAATGATTACACTTTTAAAAATGTGATTTATACTTACATAATCAGTCGGGAAGCCAACGTCAACTTTCGTACCTCCTCCCATAAGGCTAAAAACATTTACGCAAGGGCAGATATTAATAACCCACCAGGTGTCGCCTATAATCGTAATGTCGTAACGACGTTTGTTTACCATGACGATGACGGAATAAACCTTAAATGACAGATACATATAAATAAATGCATTCCAAAAAAGCGTGAATTATCATGGTTAAATATATAAGATGCAGAAAAAACCAAAAAAGTGTTTATTAGACATAATATCGATATATACAACAAGGTATTTTCCGAGGTATTTAGTTTAAACATATTTTATTAATTAACAAGTGTTGCCTGAGGGCAAATGTGGACACAGAAATGTGCTGTCCAAAAGGCAAGTGTGGATGTCAATATTTCATATTTTTTAACTTAAAAAAAAATACACTATGCAGAAAACTACAGAGTGAGCAACACGAACCCCACTAAAGACTATGGATGTGCTCTGATCTATGGTTTAATTCCAGGACCTGATTATTCAATTCTAAAGAAGATATTGTGTTTTAATTAAAACGTAGATATCAAATTGAGTGCGCACGAGACGTTTCTGGAATAATCGTCATCAAGTACGCTCAAAAAGTCCAATGAAAGGTCACACTTCCCTCCTAAAAATCTATTTTCAATTAAATCGATTTCATTGGTTATTGTTTTTGCTTGTTTGTTTGTTTATTTTTTTTTATGAATAATAAAATTCATCTCCTTTTTCCCTTTTTTTCTTGTTTAAATCAGTGATCAACAATATTCCAGAATCAAACAAATGAATAAATATAACAAAGCATCTTTCCTTTACATTGTCAAGATTCTATATTTATAAACTATTGACCTGAGTAACAATGCGGGTTCAGTGTGTTTTAAATCGGTCATCCAATCAGGACGCTCATTATTGTCCAAGATAAAAATACATCGCTAAAATTAGCTGTGTTCTAAAATTTGTGACCCAGATTAGCAGCTAAAACTTCAATTCATAAATTTATATATAGAATAGAAATCGGAGATATTCCGTCATAAAACTTCACACATGGTTTTGTCTATCATATTTCTTGAAGACAAACATAAACTTGTATTGCATTTATCAATATTTTATGAGTACCAACAGTTTTTTCAACACTGTATCTGTTCACGTGATTACACATGCTACTCACAATGACCCGTGACCCAGATTAGCAGGTGTCAGGAATATTTTCTGTATATGGTATATAATAAATATAGTACAATGACATAAATTGTAATATGATACAATACAAATAATTAAAGGGATTCGAAAACAAGTTTAAAAAAAACTTATATTAATTCGTTTCCCTGGTATATCTCTTTACAATAAGCAAACTGGTCTCGAAGTTTATACAAATATCAAATTTTAAATTATAAGGAACAATGTTATTCTGAATAGATATAAATGCGAAATTTTCCATTTAGATAGAAGAACTAAGTGATGAAAGAGAAGTGCACAAGAGAGAGAGAGAAAAATAAACAATGAAAGGCAGATAGAAAAAAAATAAGATAAAAGACCTTAAGGGGTGAATCGCTTACTACAGATAATAAATTTTTGAACTGCTAAAAACAATTCGACGTTTTGGTTGGGTGCAAGTTTGGGTGATCCAAAAAGAAGTATTTCTGTTGTCAGGTTTATGGGTACATTAATAGGATTTATGTACATTTGCCTTTGTGCAGTGTTTCGTAGACAGTGAAATAAATAATGAGTAGTAGATTCAATTCGGTTAAACCACAAATACAGTTAGGCGAGTCGACAATGTTCTTACGGAATAAATGTTGGTTTAGAGAGGAACACTGCATTCGTAATCTGGAATGGAGAATTTACACAAGGCGACTACCAGTATAATAATAAAATGGTTTTGAAGATATCTTTGATTTTAGAGAATACTTCAAGGCTTGAATGGATGGACTTAGTCTAATATTATCTGGTTGTAAGTTCCACAGTCGAACGGAAGATGGAATGAAGGAATTGTAATACTGTGAGATTCGTGTACGGATAACGGGAAGAGCAGAAGCATTGCGTGTGTTATAATCGTGTATATTTGCAAATGCTTGCGGTACTAAGTTGCTTATATAGTGTGGCGTCAATTTTTTTGTCATTTTGTAAAATTGAACAAGTTTATGTTTTTCTCTTCGATCTTTAAGTTTTTCCCAGCCTGTTTCCTTATAAAGGTTATTAAGTGAAACCAGTCTAGTGTCTCCAGTAACTATTCTGGAAGCTTCTAGTTGAACCTTTTCAATTTTTTTATTAAGTGAAATACTCATGTTATCCCATATTACATCAGCGTATCCTAATAGGGATCTGATAAATGTCCGAGGTATTTGTTTTTGTTGTTGTAGATAAGAATATATGGCGGGAAATTTTCGAGGCTAAAAATAACTGATACAAACGCATCCCATTTGTTGTCAATAAAAACTATGGTCAAAAATAGGTTTACCCATCATTCAAATGTGTAACGAAATATAAAAATAGCCATCATTCCGCCTTCAATTTGCAAAACGAGGTTTGTAACTTAGGACGCTGTCAGCCGCCATTTTTGATAAAGAAGGCGCTGAACAAAGTTTCCTGTGATGTTGAATAATTATATACCATATACAGAAAATATTCCTGATCCCTGCTAATCTGGGTCACGGGTCATTTTGAGTAGCATGTGTAGTCACGTGAACAGATACGGTGTTGAAAAAACTGTTGGTACTCATCAAATATTGATAAATGCAATACAAGTTTATGTTCGTCTTCAAGAAATATGATAGACAAAACCATGTGTGAAGTTTTATGATGAAATAATTCCGATTTCTATTCTATATATAAATTTATGAATTGAAGTTTTAGCTGCTAATCTGGGTCACGGGTCATTGTGAGTAGCATGTGTAGTCACGTGAACAGATACGGTGTTGAAAAAAACTGTTAGTACTCATAAAATATTGATAAATGCAATACAAGTTTATGTTTGTCTTCAAGAAATATGATAGACAAAACCATGTGTGAAGTTTTATGACGAAATATCTCCGATTTCTATTCTATATATAAATTTATGAATTGAAGTTTTAGAACACAGCTAATTTTAGCGATGTATTTTTATTTTGGACAATAATGAGCGTCCTGATTGGATGACCGATTTAAAAAACACTGAATCCGCATGGTTTAGCAAGGTTACTCAGGGCAATAGTTTATAAATATAGAATCTTGACAATGTAAAGGAAAGATGCTATGTTATATTTATTAATTTGTTTGATTCTGGAATATTGTTGATCATTGATTTAAACAAGAAAAAAAAGGAAAAAAAGGAGGTGAATTTTATTATTCATAAAAAAAAACTAAACAAACAAACAAGCAAAAACAAAAAACAATGAAATCGATTTAATTGAAAATTGATTTTTAGGGGGGACGTGTGACCTTTCATTGGACTTTATTCTGAAAATTTTGAGCGTACTTGATGACGATTATTCCAGAAACGTCTCGTGCGCACTCAATTTGATATCTACGTTTTAATTAAAACACAATATCTTCTTTAGAATTCAATAAGCAGGTCCTGGAATTAACCCATAGATCAGAGCACATCCATAGTCTTTAGTGGGGTTCGTGTTGCTCACTCTTATTAATATTAATATATATAACTGGGATATTTATTCGTCTTCATGATTGATAGATGATAAACATATCTTAATTTGGGTTATCTCAGAAAAATCGGGCTAAATTTTCATCATTAAAAAAAAAGAACAAGCGTTTAATATAATTTTATGTGGGATGGGATTAATTGGAAAAAAATGGGGGGGGGTAAATATTTTGCTGACAAATAACCGATAAAATGAATTATATGAATAGGTTTTTTATTTTCACACTCCCTTAAAAACATAATTCTACTTAAAGTAACCATGCATGGATGGTGACGCACAACTCCAAGTAATGATAATTATTATAGATCATTTTAATTTACATGCATAATGTTCCTTTATACGAAAATCATACCCGTTCATATGTTGTGCAGTTATTGGTGACCGATTCATATATTAGATAAAAATTCAATATAAACATACAAACACATCATAGCGTAAAAAAAACTGCTTATAAATCAGTCCCGGGGATATTTTATAGAATAATTTTATTTAAAAAAAAATGTTTTGTTGTGCTATGGAAATAAAACTAGATTGCTAAGAAAGATGGTTCATGGTGTTTAACGCCCCTTTCAGCAATATATCGGTCAGTTTTATTGGTGGAGAAAACTGGAGTACTCGGAGAAAACCACTGACCTGTCACAAATCACTGACAAACTTTATCACATAATGTTGTATCGAGTACACCTAAGGAAGAATTTTTATCGTAAGGGTAATTTTAGTCGTAAGATTAAAATTTGTCGTAAGATAATCTTTGTGAAAAGGACTTAGGAATTGTCGTAAGATAATCTTAAGTGAAAAAGTTAGGACTATAGTTACGAATTTTTGTGAAAAGAGCTAATGTTTTTTAATTCTTAACCATTAACCTGGGTTTAAACTTTTTTTTATGGTTGAGCGTTTTTTTTCGATGTGGTTTTAACCATGCGGTTAAATGGTTAAAGAACATCTTAACTGGGATCGAAGCACGGTTGAATATGTTTGAACCTTTTTAATTACCAGTATGTTTAAGAGTTGAATTGTTTTACAATGTATTTGTAAATGAAGAATTAATTTTACTTTGTTAAAAAATAATCAATGAACTAGAAAATTTCTCTTAAATAGTGTTCTTCAACCATTGCGTTTTTTATCTATCTTAAACATGTTTCAGGTTGTTTTCAACCATAAACAAGTTTGAGAATATAAAAACAGGCCTTATATCATGGCGACCAGTTTTAGTGGTGGAGGAAGCCGGAGAGAACCACCGACCATGGGCAAGCAACTGGTAAACTTTATCACTTGCGACTGCGAGTCGAGTGCACCCTTTTTTGTAATTTACAAAGCCGGGCACGAACCCACGCCGTATTGGTGATAGGCTTGTTGAATAAATAAAAATAAGAATGTATTATAAGTCTTACAGTTTTCAATGAAGACTGGTTTGTAATATATTATAATAATAATATTTTTATTACCAAATTAATGGGCCCATAAAGGGTAAAAAAATAAAATACAATGATTACATTTACAATGATTGAACTTGGAGGCATCATAGCATGCAAAAAAACAAAAAAAAGCTATATTATGACTATACAACACAGTCAGGTCAGAGCCAATTCAATAACAATCAATAAACCATACACATTATAATAATAATAATAAATCAATGCAACAATGACCAATCTTCATTAATGCATTATCTAGTTTTATCTGAAATAATTACCAAAATATTCAGCTAGCCCAATAAAAGACTTCACCTTCTGATTTCTAAGCATTTACTTATATGTGAACCAAGTTCATTTAAAACGGTTAAGTTGTCATTGGTTCAAAGCCAAATAAATTTAGAAGAATTATTTAAAGAGGAAAAGTTGAACAGTGACTTTCAACTTTTTCAATAAAATCATGTCTGAAAGTATTATATAAAGGACACCCTAAAAGGAAATGTTGTTCATTTTCTATCTTTTCTAAAGAACAATATTGACATAAGCGTTCAGATCTGTCCAGTCTATTTTGATTGTATCGAGCCGTTTCAATTCTCAGAGAATGAGTGCTGATTCTCAACTTGCATAAAGACTGGCGGGTTTTAAAATCATTTATCTGAGTGTATTTTTAGGAGAAAAATAAGTATCAAGCTTACTGTTGTTACCATTCAAAATATCTTGTTTATTTCTATTCCAGAATCTCATAAAACTGTCACATAATTTATCTTTAGCGAAATAATATAAAGTACCAAGTTTTGAGTTTAGAACTTGAATATTCATACAGGTTTGAAAATTAATATACAATGTTTTTTTTCTTCTAAAAAAATTCACGAATTAAAAAAATTGGCCAGCATTCCAATTATTTAAAAGTACACCATCAAACAAATGCAGGCCCTTTGGGTATAATTATGGACAGGATTTCTCCTCTAACTGATACATTCATTTAATTCAGAAAGTTTCAGATGCTCCTGAATTTTGTTTGTAAAAAGAAATTTAACATTTCTGTATTGTATTTGTAAGGAATGCAAAATTAAGTTCAAACTTTGTATTCTATGTCCACCATAGGCGTAGCTGCATATACGTTGTCACGCCATGGCGTGCACATCGTCAGGTTTATATAAAATTAGGATATTGAATTTATAATAATAATACTTTTTTGTATTCTTATTGAAATTCCTTCAGTGTTATATTTCACGTACATTGTTCTTAATTACAACATTATTTCATTCAGGTGTTCATTTGGTCCTGGTTGCGGTCCGTCATCCGTAATTGAAATCGTCAAAAAAGTGAAATACAACCGAATTGATATCAAAATGTGACTTGTTTCAACCTTATTTATAATAAACATTGAATGTTTTTCAACTTCTAAATCACATTCATGATCTTTAATTACAACACTATTTCATGCAGGTGTTCATTTTTTCCTGTTCTAACTAAAGGTCTTTATCAAACAGCATCATGCGGTTTACATGTTGTTAGTACCTATTTAAATCACATAAGGCTATTTCTATTTTTCATAC
>MJUT01041536.1:733564-772603 GCA_002080005.1 Gigantidas platifrons
GTAAACGCACTCATTTTCCTTACGACGGGTGCATTTGACATCGTTCTTCATTGTACGTCACTGTACGCCTAATTGCTACTGTACGTTATAATTAATTGCTGAATTTTAAATTCATCTGTCCGCCTAATTGTTTTTTGTTAACGTTGATCGAGAACTTTTCCACACTCTAATCATTTACAAATTTAGTTTGACAGAAAATTAAGATAGTTTATGTGTTGCCTGCATTGGAGGATTTGCAAGGAACTACATTTACAAGATATTCAGTAATCTTATAGATGATATGTGATTCAAATACATTTGTATCTATTCCCAGTGTTTGGAACAAATTAAATGATTTTTCTCCCGTTTACAGAGTTATCTTTCTCTAGCAGCAGGTGTCTATACATTGACTGCAACGATTGTCTTCTACAACTACGTGATTGATACGAATATCGTGTTTCATACATTAGGAATTAATTCTCGCCTGTACCGGGTGCAATATAAGACGGGTCCCGAGAGTAATGCGTATGTTTAAAACAATTTTATGTCTGTGACGGCATCAGATGAACCATCCGGAACTCCCCAAGTGAAAAAAGTGGGAAAGGCGCGAGGAGTTCCGCATGCAGATGAACAGCATTGGCGAAGTTGATTTGGATGAAGAATGATTTTTTTGTCTCTGTCCTCTGTTTGATTCAGAATAATAAAACATTTATAGCATGGTAATATTCGGACACATGCAGATTTGTTCACCCTAGAAAATCATAATTTCCTTCAAGCGGAGCCCTCAGGATATGCTTTTCGTCGGGTGATCAAATTTTCATGTTTATCATGCAATCAATCTATTTGCGCCTTAATAACAGGGATCGGATGAACTTGAGTTGTATGAGGTCATAGATTGTTACTTGTTGACACGAAGGGCACGCATAGCGTAGTTAGTGTGCCAGGTACGTCTAGTGCGACGTTTCCCGCGGTTTGGTAGCAGTCGGAATCATCTTCAAACGTAGTTATAGTCCGAGATTCATCTGCCTTCCGACGGCCTTTTTTCGACTTGCTGTTGTCGTGGGATGTCAGAGCGCTCTCCATTAGGAAAACACCGATTTGCCTCTCCAACTCTGGGTCGGCACATTTCCACGTTTCGTGGCATTCAGATTTTATTTTTCATCCGAAACTCTTATATAATTGGCGTCACCAATCATTTTTCTATTCATTCATAACCATCTTACCCTCAGAAAGTGGTGTTACACCCGAATACAGCACGATTTTCATATAGACCATTCCATTTGGCCATTTCTGTTCATTTTTCAACCATTAATACAGCGCGCCAAATTATTTGCATACGTAAACAACATACAAGACGAAAGGCGTATTCTGCAGGACAAACAGTTCCATCTACAGCTCAAATCAGACCAGAAGGAAATAATACAAAATGTGTTGGATAGAAAAGATTCAATGGCAGTGTTATCCACGGGCTTCGGAAAGAGCATGTGTTACGTCCCCCTATTTTGGACAAAGTCAGATCATATATGCAAATCATCTCCCATGATACATTGCAGTAATCGTAGTTTTCTCGAAGTCACGTGACAAATATTCCAAATTGACAGTTTTCAAAATGACGAAATCATAGGGTCTAAGGAGAAATCGTGCTGTAATGGAGTGTAACACCACTTTCTGAAGGTACTTAGGTTATGAATGAATAAAAATATGATTGGTGAAGCGATTTATATAAGGGTTTCGGATAAAAAAAATAAAATATGATAGCCACGAAACGTGGAAATGTGCCGACCCAGAATTGGAGCGGTAAATTCGCTGTTTTCCTTATGGAGAGCGCTCTTACGTCCCACGGCTGCAGCAAGTCGAAACAAAATCAGTCGGACGGAAGAGAAATCTCGGACTAACGTAGATACATGCATCTATTGTAGCAATTTGATGATTGCAGGCTAAAGACAATACACAATCATTATCGGAAATATAAAATGGAAGTGAAAAGCTGTAAAACACTTTCTTCATTTAAAAGTAAATGTTAAGAACATTTTCTATCACTATAAAGTTGTGCTTTATATGTAAATATCAGTTTGTTTAGTTTTCTCTGAAATATCTGTTTAGTTTTCTCCAAATGCTTGTATATTTGCTATTTAAAATTTGTGTACATTTTGATGCTATTTTGAGGACCCTCAGGGAGATGAGCTCTTTCTAATGGGGTTATGCTCTTGAAATAAAGATGATTTATTTATTTATTTATTTATAATAGAAAACTAAAAGCAACCAGACTATGTGTCTGTAAGACACGGATATGCCTCTCCCGTATATACGAAGTCTGAGAAATGGATCTAAACACTTAATTTAACCAAATTCACTCAAGCGTACAATGTAGGTCAAGATGACCCAATTGATGTTGGGATGTGCTTAGCTATATATGATGATCATAGAGTCATGTGAAATACCTTTGTTCTATCATAAGTGGTTCCTGAGTAATGCAGTTAAACAACTTAACCAAAAGGACCACACTTAAACAATATAGGTATGGTGTCTTTTTATATGAAATTTATTTGGATGTGGCTAAGAAACAAGGGTACTGCGAGGCTCTGCCGAGCAGTCCCCCTGTTTCGTGCCCAATACAAATATATAAAAAAAAGACATCATACCTATATTGTTTTTATACTGCAATACTATATTTTTTTCTCACTGTTTTCTATATAAAAAAAAATTAAAATTCGTATTCCCCGTCATGGGCCCTATTTAAAAAATGCTTTATACAGGACATTGTCCAGTATAAAGCAAAAGTTTATACGACCCCCTTTATCAATGCTGTAAAGTTACCAATTGCAGTATAAATAGGGATGCACAGACGGACAAGGTAAATCTATATACCCCTTCCACGTTCGTAGTCGGGGCATAACACAATGGTAAATAATGACATCATTTTTCAATGAAATGTACTTTCCGATTTGTTTTTTGACAAGATCTGAATTGATTTTTTTCAAAAACTTTTCATAATCTTTTTCGCCACGTTTTACAATTAAAGATGAGAAAACTGTAAAAAAAAGTATGAAATTTTACAACAGATAACAACTTCGAAACTTGAAGGAATACACAATTGTGCGGGCAGGACAGAAAAATCGTTAGCAATTAAGCGTACAGTGACGTAGAATGAACAACTATGTTAAATGCACCCGTCGTAAGGAAAATGAGTGCGCTTACGGTCATATTTTCCTTGCATTGAAACATCGATGTCTATTTCATCAGATAGTGAGAACATATTTGACATAATTTAAAGAATAAGTGGAGAAAATTAGATTTTGACCTCACTTCTTCGAGCGAAAACATACCATCCACCGATGTTTTAACGACGATTTCCAGTTTCAGTGTTCAAATAGGGCACTGTTATTTGATCAGATATATAAATGACATATCTTTGCAGTATTCTTTTATTTTTGGTTGCTTCAATTGATCCACCTTCAAAGAATAAATCACGGATAATAATCCAAAAATGTCGAAATTTCTGCAAGCAACTAACCTTACCTGGTCGAACAGTACAGCAACTTCCGTTTTTGAAGACTGTCCGGTTATACACTGTGGTTACACGGGAGACAATCCGATACACAATGAAAACGAAATACCGGACAATACTACAACTTTATATAAAAATACCGATAATTAAATATATAGTATACGTTTTGTACAAAATAAAAAGTTGACAAAACACACTTGATAGAAATACTCCTTATCACTATTTTGTTTATTTTCCCTTTGATGTTTAAAACCGATATATTTCATATCACGTAAGCGCATGAGATGATTCCAATTATCGCTAATCGTAGTCAAGGATGCACGTAGTAGTATCTTGTTTTCTAATATGACGTTATAATGACGTCACATTACCAAATTCTTGATAATTAAGTAATTAACCATGCTAACGATATAAAATATTAATTGCGTTTAAAAAAAAGTGTCAGTATCTCAACAAAAATTATTTAATTATGAATATAAAATAGCGATAAAATAATTAAAGATGTTTTTTAAAACTCGAGGACATTTCTCAGTCATCTCTCATCTCAGTGCTTAGCCCTTCGATGAGAGATGACTGAGAAAAGTCCTCTCGTTTAAAAAAAAAACATCGTTAATCACTTAATATTGATCATGTAAAGAATACGAAAAATTAACATGTTGGGTTGAAGTTACTACTATCAAGGACAGACATAAGTAATCTTTTGTTACAATTTTTCGAGGGTATTATTTGTCGCTGTCTGACGTCCTCCTCGAAATAAGCGAAAATTAGTGCGTGTACAGTACATCATTTGTCAAGGTCATTAAAAGTATACAACACTTGTCAAACTCATTAAAATTATACACCGCTGGTCAAGCTCATTAAAAGTATACAACATCTTATAAAAAATTAAAGACAACAATTTGGAGAAATAAATTAACTATGGGAACGTTTTAGAAAAATAACATGCTCTCAAAGATTTAAACACTGAATAATCTGACACTAAAGATTCCAACAGGCAAGGTGGATTTTGAAGGGGGAAAATAACGAATTTTTATATTGGGAAAAATCTGATTTTTGTATCTCCTGATAAAAAATGTCCGACTAGGGGGAACTTTCGAAGATTGACATAGACAATGGTCCGATATATGTCCATGTTCCCTCAACTAAAAACAAGTCAAACCTCGAGTGCGTATGATGAGGGCATGCCCTGCTGAAAAGGCTCCTACTCTTTTATAAAAACATGTTTTTCTTCAGTGAAAAGAAAAAAATATTAATTATTTGTGTCCACTAAGAATATCAAAAATAAACTGTCTAGTTCTTCTTATCATTTTTAAACAAAACTCAAAAGTAATATATTTAATATTGATAATAAACAACAAAGAATCGGAGACGGAGATCAGATATTAATATGTAGAAACCATGAATTAAGTTCAATAAAGGCCCCGGACTCTTTATTAACAATTAAAATCTCAAATTCTGCCGAAAAGTAACCCACGAAAAAGAACACACGCTATATATATAACAGATAATGCTTCTGCAATGCAAAATAAAAAGACAAAAGTTCGAGTATACCAATGGATAATAATTTTATAATAGAATGTGAAAAACGTTCACATATTCTTTTTGGCAAATAAAAAAATAGATCAACCAAAGGTGTAATCTCCGATGATAGACATAAAAATAATGAAATTATGATAACAAACAAAAAATACACCCAAACACTAAATTAGTGTAGAACAGATGAAAATGAACTATAGATATGATAAAATCTAATTAAAACGAGGGGTTTGTTATATTTGGTTGTTAGTGTAACATAAAATCTAACAAATATATAATATTAATGACATTGTATATAATATAGATGTATCTATATATAGAGAAGTTAATATATTATGTCTTTAAAATACAATGTTGTAATTCAAGAATTTAAGAAGGAAAATCAAGAATAAATCTATTGTTCCCAATTTTTAATGAATGAAGAAATACGATGTTAGGATTCTTTCCTTTTATTTGAAAATCTCAATTGGTGTACTGATTTAAAAAAAACGTAAAGAATCGTGGAAAAACCATACAGTTACATGTCATCCATTTTTAGGTCAATAAATACAAACACTTCTATGTATATACTACTGAATCTCATAATAAAATTTACTTAGATCAAAATCTATGTACAATAAAAGTTATATGAAATTGTTCACATGTTGCATTTTTTTTATTCTTCAAGACAGCGTCTTTTTATTCCAACCAAGTTAAATGGTACCGGTATGTAAAAATTTAACAATACCATGAACTTATCAGTAAAGGGTAATTTAACCTAGATAAAGTTCGGGTTGCTCAATTAATGAACATGAATACACATGCAGAACACACGACTCCCGATTGGCCATATAAAGTTTGTCACAACTTTTGTTGAAACAGATCGACAAAGGTCTTTTGACTTCATCACTCACCTTCAATACAACACAATCCACTGTACCATTTGAATGTAGCCATTGTATGGTATTTGTACGTTTCCCAGCAACATAAACGTTTCCATTACGGTCGATTGGTATTTTTCTGTGATCCTTTTCATTTGGTATTTTATACGAAAACACTTCAGTTCCATCCCAATTTACACAGTTGATTGAACTCGTGGTAGTATAATATATCTGGTTATTGTGACCTATACTGATGTAATGAGGACTACATCCTGTCGATATTGTTATTGTCCTTTGATATGTTCCCTCTGTATCTAAACAATGAATCCTCCGACTGTCACCAACAATGATGTTATCACTGGTAGCTGTTATTTCACATATATTAGTAGAATTCGGTATACTTATTAGCTTATCATCTTGTGTAAATGTTTGTAGGTTGATGAACTGTATCTTGTTGTTTGCAAACGTCACGACGGCTGTGTGTTCTGGGTATTATAGCTATATCCCATGGTGGATAACTCACGTTAATATTCTTCATGTACTTGCCACTGGGGAAGTATACAGTCACTAATTTACTACCAAGTCTTCTGTTACATAGAAGTAAATGATCATCATCTGTAACAACCATACCTGTAATACCGCTTCCTGTATCCTCAATACGATTCTAAAGTTTAAACGTTGACATTGTGGTGGTTTTATCTGATACAAACTGGGCTTTTTGGTCTTTTAGTGTCTTGTGGGTTATGGTGTGGTCAAATATGTTGTTAACAGCGACGTCTCCAAATGTTTTAATGGACGACAATAAATCGTTTGATTCATCAAAGGAGATTGTAACTCGTTTTAATTCTGACCTAGTTGTTTGTAATTCATTGTCTGCTTGATGAATGTATTTATTTATTTTTCGTCATAGAAGGAAGGCTAGTTTTTCTGATCCATGTTCAGCGATAAACAATATTTCTTTGTGGTATAATTCAACCTCCTCTGTGACCTCGAACACTTTGGACATTTCATCTTGTTGAAACTTTGTGTTTTCTTGAACTAGTATATCTAATTTATTGGTCAACTCCTTTTCTACTTGGTTAATTCTTTGGATGAGCTTCTCTTTAATTGTCTTTATGTTTTCTTTTATTCTTTGTTTGTCATCTTTGATACCACTCACATTCTCTTCTCTATATTTCAATATTCTCTTGTACGTTTGTTTAATACTAGTCAACTGTTCTTGGCAATCAGAAAATATATGAGATTGTTTGGCTCCCTTTGACGCCGAATCCAGAGACATGGTATTGACACATGATTTGTGTGTTTTAGTTAGACAATCCCGACAGTATAGTTCATCGTGGTCAACACAAAAATACTCTACTTGACAAACTGTGTGTTGTTCGAAAACGAGGCTATGATTTTTCAACAGTGCTGAATATGATGTTTTTAGCTTTAAGTCAACAGCGTGGTGATTTCTCGCTATTTTCAAATTCGTACGCTATACTGTGCATTCGGAACATAATTCTTCCTCACATTCCATACACCAACTCACAGATGTATTAACTATATTACGATTCTGGCAGGGATCACAAATCGTAGTTGTTGCCATGGTCAATTCTGTAATATTAAAATAAAAGACTATCTTTGCCACAGCTCTCTTAAAATCTTATATAGCACAAATTCAGAGTATCAGATAATAATATACAAGGCTAAAGACCAACTTCATCTTTGGATGTGATCATTACAATGTAAGAACAGGCCCCATAGAGCCTGGTGTCGTTCACCAGAGATGGTATGCGAAATGTTGTCTTTTGAATGGAAATAGCGGGAACAAACTTTACATGTGCATTATCATTAAAATCTTGTATTGAAATTATAAATCGATATAGCAGGGTTTAGGATAACATACAGAAATTGTAAACGCAGATCTAGATCTCCTCTGCCCCTGAAAATGCTGTCCTAAGATAAATTAAATCAAAGTACCATTAATATGCACATGTGCCTTCATCATCAATGTATGGACCAAATAGGGTGCATTGTAATGGGGAAACTAACCTAATTACGAAAATTTGACATAAATTCAACAAAGTCAGTTGACCATGAAAATGAAGTAAATGTGTGGTGACAAAGTGTGAGAAACTAACCAACGCATGAAAAAAGCCTCCGCAGACCATGAATATGAGGTTAAGGGTATGAGACCAAGTACGGTGAGCCTATTTTGTATTGTTATGAAGAAATTAATCTCATAATACAAACCTGGCTGTGTTAACTCATAGTTAAGTGGCAAAAGTATAGAACGATACAAGTCAAATACCTCAAACTCAAGGTTGACTTGTATTTCATCCATCTAACTATAAATATAATATTTGGTAAACAGGATATCAGAAACTTAAAATGTCCTAGAAAGTCAAAAACAGCAAGATCAGCCGTGGCGGCCACCTTAGATAATTGACGAGATCGACGGTCATGATTTTAGTAAGAGACCACACACGGACTATATTTGTATTTGACATCAAATTTGTTTTCATCCCATCTATACTGGGTTCTGACGGAAATTTTAAAAGATTTCTAATTTTCAGACAGCTAACAGCCTTTACATAGGGCAAGGTCACAGAAGAAAATTTGGAAGAGAACCATTCAAGGAGTATCACAGCAAATTTAGCCCAGTGGTTGTTCAGAAGAACATCAAAAGGTAATAAGTTAACGCACGACAGACGACAGGTGGCATATGCCAAACGCCATATGATGGGAAAAATCAACATGATCCTTTGGCGCTGGTGAGCTCAAAATTATAGATGGAGAAGATGCATAATCCGAATTTCCTACTTTTTAAATTACACATAGGCAACAAAAATTAGGATATTCAAATTTCAAATATATTGAAATCAAATTGTGTTATGTCAAACTTAACGTTCATCTAGTTCAAGAGATATGTCACTGCTAATTACACGTGCAACACGAGAAGTGCCACACATAGAGCAGAATCTGATACCATTCTGGAGTACATGGGTTCAACTCCGATCTTTGCTTGTGTTCGCATTGTCGTTCTTTTAATGCCGTGTTGTTGGGTTTTTTCATAGATCATTGTTTATCTTGTTGCCTTTTTTTTCATTTCGCCGAAGTGTTATTTATGTCCTTCGATTTATCACTTCTTTATACCCCTTTGGTACCTTCAAACTTTTTTCCTATGTACTTTAGCAAAATGTTAATAGATATGATAAGTTTTCCAGCATATTTAACAAAATTGGAATAAAATAATCTTGAAAAAATGTCTCTGTTATAGTTTGATGTGAATCCGTGAAAGACTGATATTTACAGAAGAAGTAGTCCTATGTCTTAACCGGCAGATATTGTGTGCTAGAAGGTTTATATGTCGAACAATATCAACTATAATGTTAATAGCAAATATGGGAATATGTCTGTATTTCACACAATAACATAACAATTTCTGAGGGAAAAACGTATGAATAGGTATATAGTTTTTGAACTTGAAATATATGAATATGGAGGTCATCGGAAGTCCCAAAATGTCAAAGTTCTTTCAGCTGTTTGCTTAAGGAGTAATTCGTGGCAGCAATGATTTATTTTAACATGGGTTGGCAGCATATTGGTATATTATCCCAAACAATAGATTCCATGAATTACTTTGATTTTAATATGTCTAACAGTAAAAATATGGTAGCACACTTTGAAGAAAGACGTTAATTCATGAATTGATGCTTACCGCTGCGGTAGAGGTAATAGTATACAATTTATGTAGCCCAGTTGGCTGTTCTATCTTCCAACATGTCAAATTAAAATTGAGTGCTTAAATGACAAAAATTCAAAAATGAATCAAGAGAACATGCAAAGATGTAAATTAATATGTATTTTTAACATATATATATTTATTCTAGGATGTATGGCTTACGATAAACATATTGTTTGATGGTGTTTAACGACACTTTCAACAATATTTCAGTTATATCGTGTCAGTCGGTTTTATTGGTGGAGGAAAAGGGAAATCCGGGAGAAAACCACCGACCTATCGCAAGTCACTGACAAACTTTATCACATATTGTTGTACATCTCGCCCTGATCGAGATTCGAACTCACACCATCAATGGTGATAGGTACTGATTGCATTGGTAGTTGTAAACCCGACTACCATACGATCACGGCCACGACGGTCCCCTTTACGATAAACAGAGATATCGGCGTTTTTACAGAGATATCCGTATCTTAAATAGAGATATTTGTATTTATTATAAATTTTGTTCAGTGATATCTATATTATATTATAGATAAATATATTTATATTATAGTAAGAGATTAGATTTTATTTGATTTGATTTATTGTGCTTAACGCCACTTATAACAGTATTTCAGCTATATTATGGCGACCCGACCAGTTTTAGTGGTGGAAGAAGCCGGAGTACCCGGAAAGAACCACTGACCATGGACAAGCAACTGATAAGCTTTATCACTTGCGGCTGTGAGTCGAGTGCCCCTTTTTATGTAATTTACAAAACGGAACGGAATCAAATGTTCAAATGGACTGAGTTACTGGTTGTTGCTTAACGCCAACTCAACAATTTTTCCTGATCCCGAGCCAGTCGGTCTTTGCTCTTTCTCATTAATGCTACGTGCTTAGCGGAGAGACAGCAAATTCCTATTGCATAGTCTTTGGTTTGACCCGATCGGGTCTCGAACCCACGATCTACCGCACTCGAAGCGAGCACGCTAACCATTACACCACCGATTCGGTTAAAAACGCCTTTGAAGCTTCAAAACGTATACTATTGTGCATAACAATGAATGATTAATAGGCTAATCATTGAAAGCAAAAACCCGATTTAACTTCCCTGGGTGAAATTAAATATAAAGTAAGTTTTAATTAGAGGATGCATACCGATTTAAAACTTTCTTTTTGTGTTTTATTTAAATAATTCTACCACGCAAAGTGCATTTCATACTACAAAGTTGGATCAACATTAACCCGAATAGTTCCGCGCCATCACTTACCTTACGAGGATGAAGTGGCCATATGGAATGTAATTTAAAGCCACCGGTGATTTTTTTAATGTTAAATCAACCCACCAAAAGTAACATCATTTCAGTAATAGTGAAAATGTCTTCACTGGCTTTTATACTGTAAAGTGCGTTTTTATTTAGTGTATAATATTTTAAATAAAATTCAGCCAATCTGAACAATTCCTTTCGTTCCGTTTGCCGTTCCCGCCTTTTAGTGACACCTCTAGTGTAATGTATATAACATACATTACGTGACCTATCTTTTACATGGACACTTCCCTTGTTTGTACGCCGCCTGTTCATCTCTTAACAACAAACACTCCAATTTATAATAATAATATAACAATAAAGATGTAACAAATTTACAAATTACATCTTATTATGTACATTAAATATGTTAAAACATGCTTTGAATTTTCGACTTTCGTTTTCCATTATAAAGTAATACAAAAGATTTGACAATGAACTTTCGATATTATTAAGTGAACGTAAATCATCTCTAACACAGAAATAATTAACACTATATGACACTCAGCACAAAATGATTCCACTTTTAAAGATTTGTTTCATACTTACGTAATGAAGAGGTGTTTTTTGGCAGAACTGTACCTTTACTGTATTTGCAAAGTAAACATTAGTAACAAGGAACCAGTACATATTGATTTACAAACAAATAAAATATATGGAGCGTCGTAAACAGATTTTAGCCAAGACTATGACATATTCAACAGCTTTGGACTTGAGTATGGCAACAAAAAGGTAAATTACTCAATACAATTATACAACGGGCTATATAGTATGGTATGAAGGCCAAATAACAAAGATCAGTTTGTCAACATTTCTGTCATATATTTCTAAATAAAACAATCTTGACATTTCATCTTTTTGTAATACAATTTCTTCAACTCGCCCCCACCAAAATACATACTTATCATAATAAAATATCACCAAGATATAATAACTATCAAAATACATACTTATCATAATAAAATATCACCCAGATATGAACACTTGACCTATGGTTGAGAATGTACTTGGTCTAACAATTTACAGAAATTGTCCATCCCACAGTCGCTGAAATTAATTCCCATAATTTAAGGACAATCAAAATATTTCACAAATGATTTGTAGATTATGGGAATTTAGATACTTTAAATTAGAGTTTATACAGGACTAATTCTGGGAAGTTCCTCTAGGTAGTACCTAGGAGGGGGGCACTATTTTTAGAAGAAAGATGGGAACCAATGATAATTGAGGTAACAGAGGTGAGGTCAGCAGTTTGAGATAATTAGTGTTATCAGACAGTCACAGGAAGCATTTGTTGGATTTTTTTTTTATTTAATTCATAGTTTACATCGTTTTATTCTTGATCGCATATATGTCAACTACGGAGATTTTCATCTTGTCGTAAAAGTGAATATTTAAACAGTGTATTCTAGTATATTCACAGACGTTCAGGCGTTTTCGTTGTCCGATTGATATAGAACCGCCAGGGGCCATGTTGCTTTTGCTATAAACAATTCAGATTCTTTGACATTTTGATACATAATTACGGATTTTTATTAGTTTAATGGACTTAATTTCGAAGAAGGTATGTGAAATACTTTCTCCTAAGCTTTAGAAAGTACGGCAATAGACTCAAGATGGGGCCTACCGGTCGTCTAAAAAGTACGAGTCGGTACGATCCCGATCTTTATGAAAGCTGGACAATTGTACGATTAAAAGAGGAGTTAAGAAACAAGGGAATTCGGTTCCCTATTAATGTAAGGTGAATGGCCTTAGTTCGGTTACTAAAAAACAATGAAACGATAATGATAGCCATTTAAACGGTAACGGACAACACAGTCAGTCGTCCACATTAGGAGATCGGGCGCAACAGCAGTTCCTGCAGCACGATATTGACAGTTAAGAGCATGTCAATTCTTCCTTATTAAGTAGTGCGCGATCCCATGATTCCGCAGGTGCAGGTGGCGTTGCAAGCGCATGATAAGACAATGCCGAAAATGGAAGTGCGTTATCCCATGATGCCTCAAACGTAAACAACAATGGCGGCGATCATAGCAACAGAGTGTTGATTAGATTAGTTTCTAAGTTGTCATCAACGGTGCAATCGTTGCAACATGACATGTTAAATTTAACCGGAAAAGGGAATTATATTTGTCGGATCAATTGAGCTTGGCGACAACAATACATCTATGATGGGAACAACTAGAAATATCGATCCACCTGCTTCATTCAATCTGGAAATGACATTTCAAGCTTTAAAAAATAATCGACCGGTCCCATCAGCGGCAGCAGGAAGTGAAGAGCAGCTGAATCACTCCCGTTTGTTGAAACTATATATCCTCAGTTGAGAAAAAAACATCATCCCAGGTAACAATATAAATTTAGCGGCCTTACTCATCCCTTATTACAGTGGCACAGGAATAAATGAAAGTAATTTTAGTGATGGCAAAACATCAAAACCTGATCCTTGTACTAACAGATCACTCTCTATTGGAAAATTCATACAAGCCTTTAGAGTGAATAAACATATAATGTGTTCTTCTTTTCCCCACCGTAGGAGTGAGCTTGATCTCTATCAGAGAGATATTGTGGATATGGCATCAAGATATTCAGGCCATGGTTTCTATGAATACCACAAGAAATTATCTGCAGATGTTGCGGCTAATGTTCGATACAATAACACTAAAGTTGATTGGTCGATAAGAAATCATACACTATTTTGTAATATATTTGCAAACACTAGGCCCAATGCTTGCAATGTTTGTGGCAGCACATTTCATGGTACAGGGTTTTGTGGACAGTCTGTATCTGCTCAGACAACAAATCATGTAAATCAAAAGCAAACAGAACCAGATGCATCTGGTAGAGAGATAATTAATTATTTAGGCAGAGAAATATGCAATAACTTAAATTGGGCCAGAGGTTGTATGTTCACTAAAGGTAGAAATGTCCATGTATGTTTGCTTTGTATAGGTGAACATTCTAAAATGTCATGTTCTCAAGCAAAGAAGAGGGTGTGGCCCCTCAGAAAATTGGGACCATCAATCAGAAAAAATTAGTGACAATTCAGGGTTTAATTTTAAGATTTACTTACCGGTTGAAGTAGACAAATCAGCTTTAGAGCTAAGTAGATATCCTGATTTTGAATTTATATCTTACCTGATTGATAGTCTTAAATATGGTTTTGATACAGGAATTAACCCATTGCCAGATAAATCTATTGTTTGTAAGAATTTAAGGTCTGCTTTATCACAACCTGAGTGTGCAGCTTATTTGATTAGTGAAGAATTAAAATATTTAATTGGTCCTTTTGTAAGCATTTTCGCATTAATCTCATCGGTATTGCCGAAGGGAAATACAGTAGAAAGAAAAGACTTGTTGTTGATTTGTCAGCTCCACATGAAGATCCAGATAACCCTAGTCTAAATGAATTGATTGACAAGGAAGAATTTCCCTTACAATATGTATCTATAGATGATGCTATTAACATTATTAAAAGACTAGATATTAAATCTTGGTTAATTAAGACTGACATAACCGACGCCTTTAAGGTTATGCCCCTCGATACAAGGTTATGGCCTTACCATGGTAACAAATGGGAAGATAATTTTACTTTTTTAACAATCTAGTATTTGGATGCAGATCTAGTCCAAAAATATTTGATGCTTTGTCACAAGCTATATGTTGGATTGCTAGAGAGAATTACAATATAGAGAATGTATTGCATTTGTTAGATGATTAATTCTCCCAGCAGAGGCTAATGCGGGAGAGGTTATGAGTACATTTTTTAAATATTTTTAAGAATTTGGGTATTCCACTTTCAGCAAAAAAGACTGAAGGTCCATCTCATGTCATAGAGTATTTAGGTATATATTTAGATACAGTTAAAATGGAAGCCAGTCTTCCAAGAGAAAACAATTGTTAGGATTCAAGCTGTTATCGAGGCTTTCACTAGAAAAACATCATGTACAAAAAGACAGTTATTAAGCTTACTTGGTCATCTCAATTTTGCATGTATAGTCATTTTACCAGGCAGATCTTTTGTGTCTCATCTTATCAAATTATCGACTACAGATAAGAAGTTGACACATCATGTTTATTTAAAAAGTTGTAGATCAGATCTTGTCATGTGGTCTAAATTATCTTAAAAAATGGAATGGGGTGTCATTTTTTTTGTTAATGACGATATTGTAAATGCAGCTGATATTCAACTACTGTTGACATCATTTTGGGGTTTCTATATGAACCAGTGGGTCCCAGGTGAATTTCCAGTGGAAATCTTAAATGAACATACCTCAATGGCCTTTCTTGAACTTTATCCGATAGTTATGACATGCGTATTATGGGGTCATCTGTGGACAAGAAAACGAATTTTATTTAACTGTGACAATTTAGCTACTGTGGACATAATTACAAAAGGGAGATAGAAAATTCCAAGTATAATGAAACTTATGAGAAAACTTACTTTTCACTCACCCATGCATAGTTATGTTATTCATGCTCAACATATTGCGGGCAAAAATAACGGTATAGCAGACTATCTTTCTCGTTGTCATACGGAAAAGTTATGGGCTCTAGCACCACAAGTAAACAGCAGACCAACACCATGCCTGCCAGCTACAGAGCTAATGATGGACTAACCTGTCAGTTGGATAATTTCTGGGACGCTGCTTTAAATAAAAGCACTAGGTTAACATACATGTCGGCTTTCAAATGATTTCAAAGATTTCTGATTTTGAATGGAGTAAATAGTGATAATAATAATAGTATACCCAATCTCGACGAGAATAAATTGTTATACTTCGCTACGTACTGTCAAAAAACACTGAACCTGAAATATCAGACGATTAAATTGTATCTAGCTGGAATACGTCATTTCATTATTCGCTTAGAAGGTTATGATCCCATGGCTAACAATGTTCGTTTACCGATTATACTGCGAGGGATTCAGAAATCCCAGCATAATAGTACAAAAGTGAGACTCTCCATAACTGTGTCGATTCTTGAAGAACTTTGCGCATTACTGTCGCGAGAGGTGTTTTCAGCATTCAAAGACCTTATGCTACAGTCTGCTTTCAAGATGGCATATGTTGGGTTTTTGTGGTCTGGTGAATTTACTGGACATAAAGCAGACAGCGCTTGTATAGTGGGATTACAAGACATACATGTAAATAGAAGTCAATAATTTTCGTCCGGTATTATGGTATGGCTCTGTCGTCAGTCAGTCCACACGGTTCCACGGTTGTTTACATTTTTCTGTTGGGTCTTTTGTTATTTTCTGTCGTCAGTCCACATGGTTTCAGAGTATCGTCACTTTCATAGGTAATTAACAATAAGTATGTATTCATTGTAATTGGGCATATATCATGGTGTCAGGATGCGCGTGTCCATACACACATTGGGAATGTCTGTTGATACATGTATACATTCATATATAAGGAATCATCTTTTCCAGCAACTAATAAATTATGCCTACATTTTCATCTATTAAAGTTGATTTTTGTAAACTCTAGTTTCAACTAAAAAGAACATATAAATGCAGTTAAGTTGGCTTCATATCTTGATCTACACCTCGAAATTGAGAGTAAGGCATGGTTAAGAACGAAACTTGACGACATAAGATATTATTTCAATTTACCAATTGTGAACTTTGCATTAATATGTTATAACATTCGAACAGCGCTTGATATTGATTATGCACAACTCAGTTGCTCCGATATGTCAGAGCTCAGATTCTTCTTTTCCCAATCCTTTCCTCTTCATTCCTGACTTATCACCGGGATCGTAACTACAGTAGTACGACATGTTCCACTAGTGGAGCAGGAACTGGTAACTCTTTTGGTTTTTAGAGGAGTTGTTGTTACTCGATCTCTAGGATTATGTGTAATGTTTTGTAGATCGTTGTTTGTCATTTTTCTTTCAGGGGGCCCGGGTGGCTCAATGAGTTAGGTATCTGGATTTAACAACTCATACAAGCCTATCACCGATACGGCGTGGGTTCGTGCCCGGCTTTGTAAATTGCAAAAAGGTGGACTCGTCTCGCAGCCACCAGTGATAAAGTTTAACAGTTGCTTCCCAATGGTCGGTAGTTCTCTCCGGGTACTCCGGCTTCCTCCACGACTAAAACTGGTCGCCATGATATAGCTGAAATATTGTTGAAAGTGGCGTCATAACACCAAAATCAATCAAATCATAAAATCGTTTTCTTTGATCCATTGTGTGGTCTGTCCTTCTTTGTTTTACGGACTCTGATTACCCGTTTGGTATCTTTAAGCTGTTCTTGTGTAAAGTTAATAAAGTCTCACTTAAATTATAATTTCAATCACAGATATCCATGCATTGCTAAGCTTAATGCCGAATCTTGTCCGTTGTCGAATTTTATTATTTTTATTTTTTGGAAACCTTTTCCGCCTACAACTGTGGACCAGTTCGTTAGATTACTTCATGTCATTTTACTACTTGCAGTGAATTGGTAAATAACAAATAAAAAACATATGATATGTTGGGACACAATAATAAAATCACATTACAAAGCATTAATGATAAATTTTGATAAATCATTGCATGCAGTACCCTCACTTTAGCTGTTCGGAATAGCTATGTGTGTATAACTCTTGTAGAGCAAGTCCTGTTTAGATCCAAATGAGCATGATGAGACGTCAAGTTAATTCCTCGAACTATTTATGGAATCATGGTTTTACATTGTCAAAATATCTACAAGTAGTTGGGTCATTTATTTACAGATTTAGTGTAACGAGTTCCCGTTTACGTCAATACTATTATGAAACAACGTATTTTGGTATTTTCTAAATTGAATTTAATTACATTTGTGTGTTTTGGACAATTCAGAGAAAAAAAACCGGTATCTTGATGGTTATGTTAATAAAGTTCAATGTTCAGTTTAAAAAGTGATTGTCAATTATTCCACCAATATCATCAGAAAGAAAAGTCAACTTTCTCATTCACTCATTGAACACAAAATACGACATCGACAACTGACAATAGAAGTACATGTCTTGGTTTGAGACAGGAACACATTTGTTGTGGGGTTAAACCGGTTAATGTGATCCCTACTCTCCCGTCTTGTTAATTGAATGTACAAATATAAATATTGTTGATGTAATGATTGTGTTGATTTTACATTCAATATATAATCATTTCTGACGTCAAACAACATTGTGAACCGTCCCGTAAACCTGTTAAATATCTGTAATAATCATTTCATTTTCAGAGCAGTGGTTTTATTTTCTGACAGACTATTGTTAGCACTCATAGAAAACCATAATTGTTGTTAAGAATGTTTTACGCATATATATCTCTCTCCCAATGACTGTTATTTACAAATGATTGATTTAAAAGAAGAGTTGGAAGATACCAAAGGGGCAAGCAGTTAGTTAGTTAGTTACAAAAAAAATAATTTGCACACATTAAAATTGTTAAAATTATTACTGAATGTTCATTATTATTTGCTACAAGAGTAATTAATCTTATCATTATCTGTCTAAGGACTTTGGATTGTCATAAGCCAGAGAATTTTTTCAAATTTGATCTATCATTGATATAAACCTCATATAGGGTTCATGAAAATATATCAGTGAGAAATATAATCTATGGACGCTCGGAAGCTAACGATTCTTCACTTGGAACACTTCAATTTAAAAAGAAGCAAATTATGTTTTCACAATTCCTGTAATTGTTGTCAAAAATAATTGTTATTAACTGTATATATCTGCTGATAAAAATTAGATTAATAAATCTGCTGAAATACATTAATTAAGGGGACAACAATGTAACCTTTTGGGTGTGGGGCTATGATTTACCTTACATTTTGACGCCACGTGTGTTAGAAAATAATAATTTGCTATCAAAGATGCAAACAATGAATAATCTGACTCTAATGTTTTTAACAAGCAAGCTTGGTGGATTTGTATGAAAAACAACGAATTGTCATGTCCACCTAATGTCTGATTCTTGTTCCGTAAAAGTTAAATAGTTTGTACCTAATACTGAAATCAACGTGAATTAAAATGATTCCTTATTCCCAATGCATTTTGGTGCCTCATTTCTCATGATTAATTTCAAATTAAATTACAATGATTGAAAAACACAACGGTCGGATATATGTCCATGTCCCCTCAATTTAGAAACGAAGCAACAACGGCATGACATCCCGAAGAAGATCCAACTCTTTCATAAAAACATGTGTTTTCGTCAGTGTAAAGTAAAACATATTAATTCTTTCTGTCCATTAACACAATACAATTAAACTGTCTAGTTCTTCTTATCATGTTAAACAATACTCAGAAGTAATGTATTTAATGTTGATGATAAAAAAAAACCAAAACAATGGGAGATGGAGATCAAATTAATATATAATATAATATAATATAATATGCTAAAAGAATGAATGACTTCCAAAAGGCCACATCCTCTTTATAAACAAACACAATCTCTAATTCTGATGAAAAAGAACCCCCAATAAAGAACACATACTTTACATAACACATAGTGCTTGCTTCTTCAATGCAAAATAATAATAAAAAAAAAGAAAGACAAAAGTTCGAGTATAGAAACGGAGTACAATTTTATAATAGAATGTTGAAAATTTGGTAAATCAAAAAATAGCTCAACTAAAGGTCTTATTTCCGATGATAGTCATGACAATACACACTTGAGTCCTTCCTCTAATGAAATTACGATAACAAATAAAAATACATCCAAGCATTAAATAAGCATTAAATAAGCGTAGCACAGATGTAAGTATTCAATGACCTATAGATATAATTAAATCTAATTAAAATAGGGGGAATATTTGTTAGATGTAGCTAGCAATATAGTGCAGCATAATATCTAACAAAGATATAATATTAATTATATTGTATATAATATACATGTATATATGCATATCGATGTTGAAATTCAATCTAGAATATATTCATTGTATGCTATGATTCTGTCTTTTTTTTACTTTTCTTTTTTTCTTTTCTTTTTTTTTTCTTTTTTTTTTGTCATTTGTAAATCACAATTGATGTATTAACAATCACTAATAAAAAAAAAAGTAAAATTTCGAGAAAGAAAAACACTTCATCAATATGTATAACATATACATAAAATACAGACACTTATATGTACATAATACTCATCTTCATTCTATAATTTACTTATATTAACAATTCTGTACTAAAAAAATGTTATATAGTATTGTTCACATGTTGTATTTTGCTTATATTTTTGTCTTTGTTTTAAAGGCAGCTTCTTTTGATTATGTTAAATGGTATGTAAAAGCATAGCAATAACATGTACATATCAGTTAAGAGTGATATAACCTAGATAAGTCTGGTTATTCAATTCATGGACATGAATACACATGTACAACTCGTAAATTGCCATTGGCTAAATAAAGTTTGCAACAACGTTTGTTGAAACATATCGATAAAGGTCTTTTGACTCCATCTTCTTCGTTCAATACTACACGATCCACAGTCCCATTAGCATGTAGTCGTTGTATGGTGTTTGTTTTGTATCCAGCAACATAAATGTTTCCATTACGGTCGATTGCTATTTTCATGTGATCGTCTTCATTTGGTATTTTATACGAAAATAATTCCGTTCCATCCCAATTTACACAATTGATTGAACTCCTGGTAGTATAATATATCTGGTTATTGTTACCTATACTGATGTAATGTGCAATAGATCCTGTTGATAATGTTATTGTTCTTAGATATGTTCCCTCTATATCTAAACAATGAATCATTCCTTCGTCACCAAGAATGATGTTGTCACTGGTAGATGATATGCCATATATAGAAGTAGAATTCGGTATAGTTATTAGTTTATCATCTTGTATAAATGTTTGTAGGTTGATGTACCGTATCTTCTTGTTTCCAAACGTCACGACGGCTCTGTATGTTCTTGGTATTATGGCAATACCCCATGGTCGATACCTCACGTTAATTGTCTTCATGTATTTTCCACTAGGGTAGTATACAGCCACTAATTTACTATTTTCACTACTGTAATCACATAGAAGTAAATGATCATCATCTGTAACAACCATACCTGTAACAACTCTTCCTGTATCCTCTATACGATTCTGGAGTTTAAAGGTAGACATTGTGGTGGTTTTATCAGGTACAAACTGGGATTGTTCGTTTAGTGTCTTGTGAGTTATGGTGTGGTCAGTTATTTTTTTAACTTTCACGTCTCCAAATTTTTTAATGGACGACAATAAATCATTTGATTCATCGATGGAGAGCGAAACTCGTTTCAGTTGTGATGTAGTTGTTTGTAATTCATTATCTGCTTGAGGTAGGTATTTATCTATTTTTCGGTATAGAAGGAAGGCTTGTTTTTCTGATCCAATTTCACCGATAAACAACATTTGTTTGATGTTTAATTCAACCTCTTCTATGACCTCTAACACTTTGGAAATTTCATCTTCTTCAAACATGGTGTTTTCTTGAACTAGTATATCTAACTTATTAGTCAGCTCCTTTTCTACTTGGTTAATTCTTTGGATGACCTTCTCTTTAATTGTCTTCATGTTTTCTTTTATTCTTAGTTTGTCATCATTGATACCACTCACATTGTCTTCTCTATATTTCAATATTCTCTTGTACGTTTGATTAATACTAGTCAACTGTTCTTGGCAATCAGAAAACAGTTGAGATTGTTTGGCACCCTTTGACGCCAAATCAAGAGACATGGTACTGACACATGATTTGTGGCTTTTAGCCAGACATTCCCGACAGCATATTTCATCATGGACAACACAGAGGTACTCTACATCACTATCGTTATGTTGTTCGCAAACGAAGCTAGACTTTCTTAGCAATGACACATATGATTTTGTAAGCGTTAAGTCAACAACATGGTGATTTCTCGTCGCTTTCAACGCTGTATGGTGTTCTGTGCATTCAGGGCATAATTCTTCCTCGCATTCCATACACCAGCTCACAGATATTTTACTTATGTTACGAGCCTGGCAGGGGTCACAAATTGGCGGTGTGGCCATTGTAGAATCTATAATTATAAAATAAATTCCACAAATTTCGAAAATCGGAAAATAATAGCCAATGCTAAATACGAAGTTTGTTTCTAAAAGTGTATATTACATTGCGAAAAGCAGCTCATTAGAACATGTAGTCGCTCACCAGAGATGTTAAAAGAAATATTGTCTCTTGAAAGAAAATAGTCGGGAAAACTTTGTCTATATATTGTCCATGTAAAGCCGGAATTAAAATCATAACTTGATACAGTAAACAGCTGGACTTCAGATAACATACATCAAAACAACAATTGTCAGCACATATCTATACCTCCCTGTCCCTACAAATTGTCTGTTTCAAATTTTGTCCGACAATAATATCAGTCAATGTACCTTAAAAATGAAATTAGAGTGAGATTATTATACACATTTACCTTCCATCAGAATGTGTGGAACAAATATGGTGAGCTAATGATGCACGGTAATGATCAAACGGACTTTATTACGAAAACATAAAATAATTCAGTAGACCATCAAAATGAGGCCAATGTCAGATGACAAGAGTAAGTAATTGATAGACTTTATCACTTTATCTGATGTTACAGTTATAGCATGAGTGTCAAGGTCATTGAAGAAAAACACTATTGACCTCCTGTAAGATACTGATAAACTGTATCACTTTATCTGATATTTCAGTTATATAATGGGTGTCAAGTTTATTGTAGAAAAACACTACTCACCTCCTGTAAGATACTGATACACTTTATCACTTTATGTGATATTTCAGTTATATCATGGATGTCAGATTTATTATAAGAAAACAAAACTCCTGACCTACTGTAAGAAGAGCTTGAAGATATCAAAGGGGTAATCAGAATCCATACATCAAAGAAGAACAGACAATACAATGACAAAAAGATAAAGGACAAGAGGACAACCAATGATCTACAAAACACTACACAGAAAATTAAAGATCGAAAACACGAACGAACACCACTAAAATTATAAATTACTACTTACTACATACATTACATATGGTAAGACATGCCTACAATTTTCTACTTTCGTTTTCCATTATAAATGAAAACTAGAGATTCGACAATGAACGTTTGATTTGATACAATAGACGTAGCTCATAATAAATAGCATTGATAATATACGACACTGGAACCAAATTAAAACCGGTTTTAATTTAGACTTACATAATTGAAGATAGGGACTGTCACCGTCTTAAGAATTGAAAGATGAGTAACCGATAGCCAGCATATTGACAGAACAACTACAAATATAATCAGTCATACGAAAGATAAACTGCACAAACAGATATGAGGTCATATATCAGACATTGTTGTCAATGTTAATAATATTGTTTACCAACATTTTAGGTAATCTGATCATTCGATCTTTTCAATGCGAGTTCATATCATCGAAACAGTTCACCATAGGATTAACAATTCAAACGTAACGACAAATCTCTGCATTTTTAATATATTTTTCATTCATAAAAAAAAAGTAGCTTCAATAGAAATAGCTTCATATCAAATACAGACATCTGTACTACGAATTCGTACATATGGGTTGTAAATAGAGATATATTTAGCTTTATGGGAATATCTGAGTGAGTGAGTGAGTGTTGCTTAGCGCCAAAGGAACAATTTGTGCAGCCATATCATGACGAGAACAAGTTCAATTCGATATGATGGCGATAGTGTCCGCTTTATACTAGACAAACATGTACGTTTACAGTGTGGCTTTGAGCATAATATATATACAAAACTAGATACGCTGGAATTAAAACTTGCTGAACAACAAACAGCTATGGTTTTGTTTTGTTTTTTTGGTTCACAGACACAACTATATAATTGGAATAGTAATAGTTGTAACACTCTAGTAATAATAATTTAACAGTCAAACTGTGTGAAGAGAGATAACTCACGAAGAGTTATAATGTATTGCCCGTCAGTCTTCTTTAAATAACAGAACACAAAAACGTGGAAAAGAATGATGAATAGATTGCAAACGGTCCAGTGATTTTATGGAAATGTAGAAATTATTTTTTAAAAGTGTTCATATGTAAATTATATCTCATTTTATGTAGGAATTAACTCAGATTGATAATTTTTCAGATATTTAGCAGCCGTTTTTGGCATCTTGGGAATAGAAGCTGGTCACAACAAAAAATGCTGAAGATAACCATCCAAGGAGTATAACATCCAATTTGGATCAGTGGTTGCTGCTCAGAAGAACATTAAAATGTGAAAAGTTAACGGACGACAGACGTCAAACGCCATATGATGGGACACCTTCACATGATCACTTGGCACCGATGAGCTCAAAATTATAGAAAGCTAAGCTGCATAACCCAAATTTCCTACTTTTTAAATTACATTTAGACAAAAAATAACTGGGATATTCAAATATATTGAAATCGAATTGTTTCATTTAAAACTTAAAGTTCATCTAGTTCAAGAGTATATAGTTGCCAGGTACAAGAATAAAGATAGAGGTGCCCTAGTAGAATAGAGATTAGTGGGTTCCACGTCTGATTGGCTAAAAGAATCACGTGACCATACCCATCAATCACCTGTCATATAATAATGACGTAACGAATACAAATATGGAAATGAAAATAACATAAAAATGTCAAAATGATTGACAGATCATAGGACACTATTTCATTACCTGCCTTATACGCAAATCGGGGAAACCGCAAACTATCACCCCATGACCATAAAAGACGCAAAATTTAATACAACCTGACATAAATAATGACTCACACAACAACATGAATGTGTAAAATTCTATAATATATGTGCATATTATTACAAATAAACGACGATCTTATTTATATCGACATCGTTTCTTAGACACACACTGCAGAGGAAACAACATCTGTCGTTTGTTCCAACAACCATTTGTTTCTACGACAAACTATAAAGGAAACAAACTAATGTCTGGTATGTTTTATTAAGATTAAACAAAATGATTAAACAATTTTATTGTATTGATATCGATGAAATACCGTGATTTCTGAGTTAAATAAAAATGATAATTTCACTAGTGAAATTACCATTTTTATTTTCACTCTCGCTATTTTTCGAGCCGGAACTATCTTTTTTAGAATATTATACGGAGTGATGTGCCTTTGCTTCATTTCATTGACAGATTGTTAGTTTCATTTACGATAAAGGAAAGATTTAAAAAATAAACAAAA
Organism: Gigantidas platifrons; assembly: GCA_002080005.1. Classification (NCBI taxonomy): domain Eukaryota; kingdom Metazoa; phylum Mollusca; class Bivalvia; order Mytilida; family Modiolidae; genus Gigantidas; species Gigantidas platifrons. Next base: position 758,650 of record MJUT01041536.1, read on the forward strand.
TGATATCTTAATCTAGTATTTCATTGAGATACAATAAAAAGCAGGTCAGTTGGCAAGCATTGACAGTTTTGATACTTTTCATGGCAAAATTGTCTGCTATAAATTAACTCCAAATAGCAGTGTTCGTTCTATTGTTTCTTGTGAAATGAATCCAAATTTGCCACAGCTTTCGTCAACCACAAGTACTAGTTCAATGACTTCTGACACTAAGATGTCATCTCTTTTTTATGGGAACACTTACATTAACGGAGGAACTTTTAATTTTAATGATCATCAGTCTAGTCAGAAAAGATGATTCCGGACTACAAATAGCAAATAGCAAATACAAAATATAAAAGAATCCTACCTTTAGTGATTCCGATTCTGAGTGAACTTTAGTCCATTTTCCTTCCGTTATAATCCGTTTGAATTACACATTTAACAATTGAACAGTTTGGACCCACATTTAACGATTTACATTTCCTAGCTGTTATATTGTTCAATTACTTGTTTTCTAATTATATAATCCATCGAATTTGAAATAGTTTTGGTTTTGTTTACGGCCAAATATTGGTATGCATCCGACTTCTTTCACAAAACATTCTTCCCATAAGGTTACAAATCAAATGTACATATAATAAAAACGAAACATACATCAAGTGTCAACAAATAAAATTGTGTCTTTCAAGGTCGAGTGCATAGTATGATCACAAAGTTTACAAGTAAACAACATGAAAATTACATTCCTAATCGAAATATGTGCACATGCATTTATTTATTTACAAAATTGAAAGCATTAGACAAACGTTTCAGTCAACGAGTAGCAAAGGACACAGTTGTATATTAATGCACAATAAAGAAATAAACACATTCAATGCAGATGAAAGAAAATATCAAATTTATTGGCTCACAACAGTCTATATAATAAACAGCATAACTAACTGTGATGTCCGATTACCACAAATATGCCACTCATGACCGCACAACACTGAGAATGCACTCATGCGCTTCGCGCATTCGTGATTTATCAGTTCTTTATCGTGACATATTTTTGGTAATCGGACATCACAGTTAGTCATACTATAAATAACATAACTGATGTCAATAAATAACACGCATTTGATAGAGAATGATATGACTTATCTGTTATTAATTATGTACATCAAAAGACACATTGAGGTGGTTAGACAGGGTTATGATTTCTTGTCATTAATCGATGAAACCCAGGTAAGTTGATTTCAATTAATTTGATATAACATTGTTTAAATACATGTTTAAAAATTATTTTATCTACCTCTTTTCTCCTTTGTTTTTGGATATCATGTTGCTTAATACTACAATTGAGCAATCAGGACTTGAATATTGGTTTCATTTATTTCATTGAAATGTATTCTATTAGTAGGATGTTTGTATCATTCAATATTTAATAGTTGTATGCTGTTTCTTATAAAGTTTTTTATTATTATTATTATTATTGACTCACGTTTTTATGGGTCCGTCGTGGCCGTGATCGTATGTTAGTTGGATTTAGAACTACCTATGCATTCAGTGCCTATCACCACTAATGGGGTGAGTTTAAATCTCGATCAGGGCGAGGTGCACAACATTATGAAACAAAGTTTGTCAGTGACTTGCGACAGTTCGGTGGTTTGGCCGAAATAAAACTTTCAAAGAATTATAATGTATGCAAATATGTAGACAGTTATCAATATGTTGATGTATTCCTCAAAAGGTTAATATTTAATTGTTTGAATAACATAAATATAAATGTAAAAATTATGGTAATTAGCCGAAGGGTGTACAGGGTACTGAAGGGTGCTAAAATCTCCATATATATGCCCGTGTTTTTAACTAATCAAAATTTGTTGTAATTTTCAAGCCGGGGACAAGTGTATATATATACAGAAATGGATTGTGAATCCATTACAAAGCGCTTTACTATTACAAGTTCTCGCCTGGGTGCCTCGAGAATTAAGATACGCGGTCAGTAGGGTTCATTATCAGTTGATTGGAGTTTGTGGTGCAGGTCATTAGTTATTTGGATCACTGCATATCCCCTGGAGAAATTTAGCCCTCGCCTAGTGATTTTGACTTGTGTATTCACGTTGATTGACAGGTGGCCCAAGGTCAAATTGCGTATCGATCTGTATGCAGTGTAAAAGACTGATCGAGGTACAATATCAAAAAGAATACATGGGTATATAGAATTACCAAATAAAACAAGATCTTCAGCATTTGTGAGCGGTTGAACTGATCTAGGTACATCAATAATAAAATTTACACAACGATGGAGATACAAAAAAGAAGAAAAAAAGAAAAAAGAACAAGATCATTGGCAGATATGTTTTTTAGAGCAATTTCCAGACTAAATAAAATGAACAAGGGTGGTGTAGAATATGGAACATTGCAAAGGCAAAGTATAATTTACTCCTTAAAAGATACGAAAATAAACAGTATGTTGGAAGGTTAGAATTGAGCCACTTCCCTTGTTATCTCTCATTTTGCCGTTTTTCAACGGTTTGTTTTCATCCATATCTTACATATGAGAGGTACCAGGGTGAACTTGTAATATTCCAGTATTGTTTTTACCTGCTTTCTATTTCATTTTCATCTAGCTGAGTTTTTTTTCAAATGGAAAATTACAGATTTTCAGGATATGAGGTGGTTAGACAGGGTGATGATTTTTTGTCATTATTCGATGAAATCATGGTAAGTTGATTTAAATTAATTGTATATAACATTGTTTAAATGCATGTTTCAAAATTATTTTATCTACCTCTTTTCCCCCTTTTTTATATCTTTTCGTTTGATGAAAACATTGAACATCAGGACTTGAAAATTGCTTTCGTTTATTTCATTGCAATGTATTTTATTATTAGAATATTTGTATCATTCAATATGTAATAGTTGGATGTTCCATTTATTTCATTGCAATGTATTCTATTAGTAGAATGTTTGTATCAATCAATTTTTTAATAGTTGTATGTTGTTTCTTATCAAGTTATTATTATTATTATTATTATTGACTCACGTTTTCATGGGGCGGTCGTGGCCGTGATCGTATGTTAGTGGTATTTACAACCACCTATGCAATCAGTACCTATCACCACTGACGTTGTGAGTTCGAATCTCGATCAGGGCGAGGCTTACAACATTATGTGATAAAATTGTCAGAGACTTACGAGAGGTCGGTGGTTTTCTCCGAATCCTCCGGTTTCCTCCACCAATAAAACTGACCGCCTCGATATAACTGAAACATTGTTGAAAGAAGCACTAAACATCACCAACCAAACAAACAACTTTGTCTTTCTATATATTTCTGTATTTGTATTGAATACGTTGTAGTTCCCGGACGACGGTTTTTATACAACGGTATATAGAGGCGCCCGGATTTCATTGGCGCTGGACCACTAGGGCGGTCTTGAATGCCTCAAGGGACTTTGCGCATGCAACTGTGTCTGGTAGATGGTTCCAACGTATGACGGCGTCGAAAAAATAGTTCAAGCGTTCAGATGTCTACGTTGTATCTTTTTTTGTGAATTTTATAATATGCTTGTATGTGGTGAGAATATAATAAAATATTGAATCTTCAACCTATGAAATTTATTTTTCAATTAGTGACCGATGCGGCTTGGTGTCGTCAAGAGTTATCCACTGATGGAGGCGGTGATGGAAGATGGGGGTTGCGTAGAAATGAGGGTGGGAAAATGTATAAAGTGTTTAAAGGTGGAGGAAATTGGTGATATTGATATTTATGATGGAAACGCCACAATACTGAATCTTGTTACATTTATTTTTGGTGTTATATGTAATAGAAAAACAATTATTTGTTCTTTATCAATAAACTTCATTAATAATAAATTTTCAGATGTATGCGCTTAAACTACTTTTCATAACAAAGATTAATGATTATATACATGTACATATAACTTTTAACTTGGGTAAAATTATGGGGTTTGTTGATCTACTGGGGGTGAAAAAGGTCGTAGTGCATCAGTCAGTACCAAAAAAACTCCTGTGCACAAAAAACTATCACTGTACAAGTTATTGAGGCACTGACTAGTCCAGAAGTTCTTGGGAAAATCATCCCCATTTTGTCTGACAAAATCATTGAGTCAATAACTGATTCTATAAACAGCTCAGTCGAGGCAAGCATTAAGGCACTGATGGACGAACATATTATTCCACTAAAACAATCACTAAAAGAACAACAAAAAAGAATCGACGAACAGAAAGAAATGATTTCTAAACAGGTACACCTTGTAGTCCAACGTATTCAAGAAGAACAACATTTAAAGTCCTCATTAAGGGGAAAAGACAAGGAAATAAACTCTTTGCATGACATTGTCAATAATTTAGAAGTCCGTCTTGAACAGCAGGAACAATATTCTAGCAGGACCAGTTTTCGAATCCATAACATTGATGTACCCGTAGATGATAGACGTCATATCATTCACCCAGTTAACACAGATGACATCATAGTAGATATCTGCAAAAATAAACTTAAACTAGACATCAGCACCAATGACATTAGCCGGTCACATGTTATTGGTATAGTCAGAAACGGAAAATCGCAAGTCATTGTTAGATTCTTATCATTCAGATGTCGCGAAAAAGTGTATAACTACAAAAGAAATCTCAAAAAAGCTGCCGACAGAATCGTCATCACAGAAAACTTGACAAAAACAAGGACAAACCTAGCAAAATCCCTCGCTGATCTAAAGTACAACCAAGACATCATGACCTACTGGACAACGGACGGTCGTGTCTACGCAAAGCTTAACGAAAGTAGCAGGCGAACGCTCATACGGAACCATGATGACTTCAGGAACTTACTTAATGCCTCTGACTATGATATAAATTAAACTAAAAAAACTTAGCTATATATTTATCTCAGATTAATAGTTATTGTTTTTGTGTTTGTTCCTTGCCATTCATGTACTGAATTGTATGTAAATATTTTTCTTCCATCAGATTTGCATCACCAAAATCTACTATCCTCTTACAATTGCATCCCCCATGTAACTTATATGCAGTAAATCCAGGTCAAATGATATTGTCTTTCTCCAGAATGCTGAAAGTCCAGCTTGAATCCTTCAAGTTCCATATTATTATTCTTCATATCCTATTTTTGTCATAACCCAGCATGTCCACACGCTGTATTTCATACTATCCAAAATAAGCATTTTTTTAACCTAGTTATATATTTGTCTCCTATCGTACCCCGTAGGAGAAAGTGGGCGTATCAAAGTATTGTCATATTATCGAAAAACCTTTCATAAAAAGTCAAAACTAGTTTAAAATTAAATTAAATTTATATATCTGCACAACGTATATCCCCAATAATTAAAGATTGAGTCTTATGTGTTATCTATAGGTATTCCTATACAGAACCCCTAAATTCCGGAGAAAGGGAACGTGTCAAAGTGTTAACTTATTATCGAAAACTTATTTAAATAAAATCAAGTTATAACTCATTCTATTCTCAATCAACTGACAAACTTATCAAATACCCAATTCAGTAAAGCTATCTAGTTAAGCTGTCACATTATTTGCGAAATTACGTGGTTGAATTCCGTGACCTATTCTAAAGGTGTTCTCGACTCGTCAGTCGTTAAAAAAAATCAGTTTTTGGCTCATTGTCAACGACTTCTTAAATACACCAAGATAGTGCTTTCTTTCCGTCTTTGTAATTATGTTACTGTATGCATCAATTGTTTTTTTATGTATTATTTGAAAATTTGTGGAAAAAATATTACATAGAAATATAGAGAGACTGTATTGATGATACAAAGTAACCTGGCCGGCCTGTTTGAACTTCAAACTCTGACCGTGGACGAATCTACTATTCATATGTAACACCAGGTTCTCGAACAAATAACAACAATCGGCTATTCATAGTATTGTTGTTTGCATAGTATAGAATATAAAAGGTATAATAATTGTCAATTGACTCTAATTAAATGGATCAGTGAATTCAGATGTAAACTATTTTGCCTGTCCACCCTAAGTTAAAAATGAAGGTTCCAATTGAACTACGACCGATAGCCACACCCTGCCAAGTTAGCCTGAATCAACAATAACTGTACATTATATAAAATACTGTTCTTGTGTTGTGTCATGTTAAAAATACTTCAATTTATTAGTGTTCGTTCATGCAGGAAATACACAACTTGTTATTGGAGTTTAACAAACAACAACTCAATATTTGGTATTGTGTATCAGTAGGTTACAAAAAGCTAAATAAATAAAACCACAGCATTTTTATTTATGTATTTATAATTTAATTTGAAAGCAAAACTGATGTCTTTTTTATTACAAGTCATGTCTTCCTGTCTGAACAGATTGTTTCAACAAATATTAGGCTTCCTAGACGAGATAGTTTGTACTTTTACAGAGATCAAACATATATTTTCCCCCTTCATTAACTGCTTATGGTGTATCATCCCTCCCTAAAGGAGAAATATCATCGTTTTACAGTAATTTTGGTATACACTAAATTTCCGTTTGTCGGAATTAATTTCCATATCTTCAAATCTATATACATACTATATTCAACAGGTTTTTTCCCCTCAGTGTACGAAATATCAAAAATTAAATTGGAAAATGATGAAAATCTCCTGGCAATCAATACTTATGATGGTCATGTATCCAAATATCTTCATTGTATTCCAGATATCGATCATAATAAATACGTGAGCAAAATAAATGATAATTGTGTATCATCCATATATGAAGTTATTATTATAAATATTTTTTATTATTACTTTTTTTTTTATGTTTGGTGATAATGTGTATATGTGTGAAAAAATTTATTTTTTTTGTGTGTGTCTAAAACTGTATTACCAATATTTTATAGTGTTTATGATATACAAATGTATAAAATTATCTATTATATAATGTAGAATATTTAAGTCGTAGATATGTGGAGTGATGAATTGTTACAGGGATGATACAACATACCTGTAAATTAATGACATATGGTACTTTATACAATCATTGACTTTTAATGAGGTCTACTCATGACTATTCGGACCTGATCAATGATTAATTGACCGAGGCCAACGGCCGAAGTCAATCAATCATTGACCAGGTCCGCATAGTCATGAGTAGACTGAAATTAAAAGTCAATAACTGCTTTATTAAATAATAATGAATTTTTCAAACATAATAATTGTTTTAACATTTTTCAATATTATTATTTAAATTTCAAAATTTTGAAATTTTATGAAAACTTTGAAATTTTTTGAAAATTTTATCATTTAGAAATTTTTTGGAAATTTTTTAAATCTTATGAAATTTTTTGATGAAAATTTGGAATTTTTTTTGAAATATTAGAAATTTTGAATTTTTTTTTTATTTTTTAAATTGTTTTTAAATTTTTAACTTTAGAAAAAAAAAACAAATCAGTTGATAATTTTGAAATTTTTTGAAAATTTTGAAATTTTATTAAATTTTTTGAAATTTTTTTAATTTTGGAAAATTTTGATTTTTTGCAATTTGATTGGCCGACTGGAAATGAAATCTCGTCTCTGGTTGGACAACGTTGAAACCTCGAATATACCTCACGCGAGGTTTACTCACTCTGAGGTAGAGTTGAGGAAATGCTGTTTAGGCCAATCAGCGAACAGCAAAATTCCTTATCATTTAATCATTTCCAATGAAGTTTAATATAACCATTATAATTTCCCATTTGAAACCCTGTTATATCTCAACATCTGAAATGAACTTACTTTTCATTTTCTTTGCTTGTATATATACATGTATTTATGTTTTGTCAACTTTCTTTATTTTCTCATCATTGTTGCTATTTCTCCCATTTAATTTTGTGTGTGGATGCTGCGGTGTGTGTTTTGATGTGGGAGTGGGACGGGCCTATCTCTGCTCTTTGCTGTCTTCTAGCCTACAGCCCAATGGGTAATAGTTTGGAAGAATACAGAGCGGCTATTGGCATGTTCCATTCTCACACTTGCAGACTGTGTGGACCTTTTGTTACTCGGACTGATACTTATTTGAGCATATTTAGAACTAACCTCCGAGGCTCTCTCTCTTTTTTGTATGCCTTCTCTTGCTCCAGGGTCTAAATCCAAATGTAAATGCGTTGTTTTTACCTTTTACACTCCATTTCATACTACTTGTCGAAATATCGAATCTAATCCTAGTCCACACGAATTGTCACAGTCAGTTTCGGAAAACAATCATACTGATAGATGTATTTCGTTGTATAATATTAATATCCGCAGTATTAGAAATAAAATGGAATTCCTTGCAAACTCTTTGAATGATTTCGATATATTAGTTGTAACTGAAACACACCTTGATAACCAAATCAATGATAGTGACATAACTCTCGATTCATTTCCGAATATTATCCATCGAAGACCGTTCAAATAGTGGTGGTGGGCTCCTCATTTATTCGAAAAATGATATCTCTATAAGTAGGAAATCCACATTAGAAAACAATCTTGACGAAACTATATGGGTTGAAATACGATCCAAAGGCCAATCTTTTTTATTATGTAACACATATAGATCTCCATATACAGATATTGATTCCTGGACACGATTAATATACGCAATGGAGTTGGCCCTTCAGGTAAATGAAAACATCATTATCACGGGCGATCTGAATTCAAATCTATTGTGTTCAAATAACAACAAACTTATTGACCTTGTGAATATGTTTAATCTTAAGAATGTGATTGATAAACCCACCAGGATAAGTGGTAATACTAGTACTTTATTAGACCCCATTATTCTAAGCGATACTTTGAACTGTAATTATTCTGATGTACTAAAAATACCAAAACATATAAGCTACCACGATGCAGCAATTGCATTAATTAAATGCCCAAAAGCTACATCGAAATCATTTACAAGGGAAATCTGGTTATAAGACCAAACTGATTTCGTTAGATTTAATCAGATGCTAACTGATATAAATTGGAATGAAAAACTTTGCAATTTTGATGATGTAGATGATATGTGTGAAGAATTTTAAAAAATGCTCCTTCAAATCTCAAGTGCATGTATCCCTTCGAAAACAATATTGATACGCCAAAAAGACATGGTTCAGTAACGCAATACGAAAAGAAATCCGCATACGTGACCGGCTTAGGAAATAAATATTAAAATCTCAAAACGAAAACAACATTATTAAATATAAAAAACAAAGAAATAAGGTAAATAATATGAAAAAAATAGCAAAGGAGAAATTTGAAAATAACTTAGACAACTGTTTATTAAATAACTCTTCAAACCTCAAAATGTATTGGAAAATAATGAAGATGTTAATCAAATCTAACAAAGGAAATTATTGTATACCCCAACTCCGGAATTCAATTAATCATCAAAATATTGATGATATTGCTTATGACGATTCGGACAAATGTGAGTTATTGAATAAATATTTTGGCTCAATATCAAAACTGGACGAAGAAAATGTTACTCTCCCACAGTTTAATTCAAAAACAAATTATATTATTCACGAAATACATATAACAGAGAAAGAAATTACTGATGTTATTTAAATTCCTGACCCAAACAAAGCAACAGGACCAGACAAAATAAGTCATAAAATGTTTAAAATTTCTCCTGAGAAAATTGCAAAGTCCCTTCTAATAATATTTAATAAATCTTTACAACAGAGCAAATACCCTTCTAATTGGAAGAGTGCTCATGTTATTGCAATTTTCAAAAAGGGTGACACATCCCTACCCTCCAATTATCGCCCGATATCTATAATCAGTTGTGGAGGTAAATTAATGGAATGAATAGTTTATAAAAATCATCTGGTTAATAACAATCTCATATATAAATACCAATCGGGGTTTTTGCCAAAGCATTCCACTGTCCATCAACCATTAGAACTATACAATTCGATCTTAAACTCTCTTGATAAAAAATAATTTTGCTGCTTCGTCTTTTGCGATTTTTCTAAAGCTTTCAACAAGGTTTGGCACAAAGTTCTTATTCATACGGAATTCAAGGTAAGTTAATAAAATGGTTCGAAAACTATTTGTTTAAAAAAAGGCAAAAAGTAATTAATAAAAACTCTTGGTCAAGTTTCGAACCTGTCTCAGCTGGTGTACCCCAAGGGCCGGTATTGGGCCCCTCATGTTTCTAATATACACAAATGATATAGGAGAAAAACGTATATCGTTGAGTAGATTAAAATTCAGTCTAAATAGATCTAACTTAGATAAAATATATTTAGTCTACATTCGCCCCCTTTTGAATACGCTTGTGAGGTCTGGGATTAATGTGGAATTGGCTATTCAGACAAATTAGAAAAACTTCAATAAGACGCTGCCACAATTGTGACAGGTTTACCCATTTTTACAAAATCGGAGTATTTATATGCTGAGGCAGGTTGGGAAACACTATCAGACCGACGATATCGCAGAAAACTCCAATTATTTTTTAATATAAAATGTGGAATGGCACCTGCATACTTGCGTCGTCTAGTTCAACTATTCAGAGTACTACTATATACCCTTTGCGAAACGGCGATCATTTAATAGTTCCTTTCTGTAGACTCTCTTTAACCAATTAGTCATTTATTCCTTCCACAGTTAAAGAATGGAACAAACTTGAGATTGCAATCAGAAAATTAGATTCATTATTCAAATTCAAAAACGCTATTCGTCTTAACAGCCAATCAAATAACATTTCAGTTCCCAAACTTTATTACTATGGCCCTAGAAAGTTAAACGTGATCCTAACACAACTTAGATGTACAGCTTCTTTCCTCAACCATGATCTATACAAGGTTCATATTTTATCTAGCCCAGCGTATAGCTGCGGTGCCCCCCAAGACGATGTGAACCACTTCTGTTTTGCTTGTACCAAATATTCTGAAATAAGAAATTATCTGTTTCTCAGCATACGCGTTTTGTCTCAATCGATCAATATTTCCCTACTCACATCAGGAAGTGAAACCTTAAGTTATGCAGATAATTGCTTTATTTTTTATTCAGTTGTTCTATTCATAGAAAGGTCTAAACGATTTCTAATCATTTAATATACTAACCAATCACCATCCAGCATCCAAACACACACACACTTACTTATTCCTCATTTCTTTTTATTCGTTTACTATTTTCAGTTGTTATATGATTAAATTGTATTTTTTTTTCTTGTGCATTCGCAATATAATGTAATAATGATTGTATATATAGGAGAAGACTCCATAAGTTGGTAAGACTTGTGTCTGATCCTCTTTGTATCATTGATCAAATAAAATAATTATAAACTACTAAAATCTACTGGGTACCTTCTTGCATGAATTCAGTCATGTAATTTCAATACCACATTGTGGACATACAATTGATCATGTTTTTTACATATTTTATATGTTTATATGGTTATATAGCATGGAATATTACGAAATTATATTAATATACAAAGACTTATCAGGGCCCATGAGAGGTGTGTTCAGCCGGTACGTCGGTTCGGGTTCGGAGAACCACGAAGGAGCCTGTGAATCTCTAAAGGGCCCCATATCGTTCGCCATAGACGTTTTATTTTGATTTGTATTTTATTTTTGTGCATTTTTAACTGTTGTTAGAATTATCTGTCCCTGGAGCCCCAAAACAATCTTGTTACGCCCTACCACATTTCTCGTGGAGGCTCTGGGACTTACCATTTCAAATCAATTTTGACAAATGGAATAAAGTATCAATATCAGAAAGTGTAGCAGAATAAGTTAACGTGTCAAGATTGATTTGAATTTCTTAATATACCATATCATATTTTTTTTATATAAACGTAATATTTATTATCGAATTCTTTATATATAGAGATTAATATATTACCTTTTCCATATCAGCTGGGGTATCATCCATAGACCCCCATATCAGCCCGAGGCACAGTCAAGGCTAATAATATAGATGTATATATATCTTTATCATAGATGTACATATATCTTTATTATAGATGTACATATATCTTTATTATAGATGTACATATATCTTTATTATAGATGTACATATATCTGTATTATATATGTACATATATCTTTATTATAGATGTACATATATCTTTATTATAGATGTACATATATCTTTATTATAGATGTACATATATTTGTATTATAGATGTACGTATGTCTTTATGATAGATGTACATATATCTTTATTATAGATGTACATATATCTTTATAATAGATGTACATATATCTTTATCATAGATGTACATATCTCTTTATTATAGATGTACATATATCTTTATTATAGATGTACATATATCTTCATCATAGATGTACATATATCTTTATCATAGACGTATATATATCTTTATTATAGATGTACATATATCTTTATTATAGATCTACATATATCTTTATTATAGATGTACATATATCTTTATAATAGATGTACATATGTCTTTATTATAGATGTACATATATCTTTATTATAGATGTACATATATCTTCATCATAGATGTACATATATCTTTATCATAGACGTATATATATCTTCATTATAGATGTATATATATCTTTATCATAGACGTATATATATCTTCATCATAGATGTACAGATATCTTTATTATAGATGTACATATATCTTTATTATAGATGTACATATGTCTTTATTATATATGTACATATATCTTTATTATAGATGTACATATATCTTTATTATAAATGTACATATATCAGATATGTTTGTGCAGGTATCTGTAATTCAATTAAGCTATATGATGTAAATAGAAATGTATGTATCAATTACATGAACATAGATATTTAATATTTCTAACAGTAATATCTTTATTAATATCTCCAATGGTTTGCCATAGACTGTCATAATAATTCTGTCTGATTTCATTGTAATAAATTCGCTTGAACAGATCATAGAGGAGATGCTGATTTTATTTTCTTTTTTAAATCAGACATGTTGTTTATGACATCAAAGGTAATGTATGCATTATGACAAACGTGGCATTCCGTAGGTTTTACATGAATATTTCCTTGTGTGCATACAGCTTGTACATCTCTTAAGCACAAACATTCCAATTTATAATAATAAAATAGCAATAAACATGTATCAAATTTGCAAATCACAGCTTATTATGTACATTAAATAATATTAAAACATGCTTTAAATTTTTCACTTTCGTTTCCCATTATAAATTAATGCAAACTATTTGATAATGATCTTTGAATCTTATTGAGTATATGTAAATCATGTCTTACATAGAAACAATGAACACTATATGACACTGAACACAAATTGATTCCACTCTTAAAGTTTTGATTTATACTTACATAATCAGCAGAGTATTTCTTGAAGAAATGATCCGTCACCTTATTTACGAATACACCAGTGGTAACAGTGAACCATTACATATTGACTGACAAAGAAACAAAATATATGGAGTGTCGGAACCAGATTTAAGCATACTCTATGACATATTCAAACACTCAGTGTATAGTAGGACAGGAAACATGTAAAATGCTCTTGACATTTATCTTGATTGAAATTTAATATGACAGGAAGGCCAAATATGGAAATAATTACGTTTGTCAAAGTTTTATCAGATGTGTTTGAAAAAAAAACAAAATATTTGTATGTTTTCCTCGATATTTGATCTCAAATGTTAATATATCAACAAATCCCTACTGTGATGTTAAACGTAATACAAATCAATCGAATTAAAATTAGATGTCAGATGTTTGTACGATACATTAACATCTAACAGTATGCTTGGTGTTATGTCAGGTGACATAATGTTGCGTTTTCTTCACAGAATATCCATCCTATGAAGTGCAATCCCAATTAGTTTGTACATAATGTAGACACAAATCATATTCAGGAAATAAATCGCTTTTGAGAATGTTGTTATACTTAACTTATTTGATCTTAAAATGTAAAAAAAAGTCAAAGCATTTTCGACCACATGTGTCTATATTTGTATGCAGATATTTAAAATTCAATTAATATATCTGTATTTCAATGGAAATATCTACAT
>MJUT01041538.1:4249-27922 GCA_002080005.1 Gigantidas platifrons
TATAAACATAATGAGCAAATAAACAATCAAAGTATAAACAATTCTGAATGTTTTGGTGTAAAATTTGTTAGAATCTATCCAGAAATAACTTCACAATAATTTTTTTTTTTAATTTGGTTTTGGTTGATTATAAAGGGATATTTTTACAAGTTTACAGACTTTTGTCACCATACTGTACATGAGTTACAGGGAATTGTCGACTATTCACGTACACTGTATGTTCACAGTATCTTGACGTTTAATCTAGCGAAATAATAGAGAAAAATCTTTCTCTAATTCTTGTTCAATTTTCACACTTCTCAACCTGTGTGAGAAAAAAATTGATAATCAACGTGTGGATCACTTTGTTCTCAGTCGCTGATTGGTCAGTTACGAATTACGTAATTTTCTATGCTCATCTTAGCAACGTTTAAAAAATGTAAACAAATCGCGTCATCTGCTTTATGAAATATTTATTAAAAAAAATGTCAGATATCCTTGTCTGAGATTTCCGTCTTGCCCTCTTACTGGTGTTTGATTCTTTTTCTCACTAATATTTTATTGAAAGTACAGTATTTTCCTTCATGAAACATGACGTGGCACATATTTTGACTTCATTAAAGAATGACGTCAAAGGTACGGAAAAGGACATTTAGAAATACGAAAAAAAAAATGAAAATAAAAGACACAAATATATTTAATACGTTTGGATTCTGTATTTAAAAAAAAACAATGGTTAAATCCGTAATATATCTGTTATCCAGCTATCAGACAGGGTATATACATGTATAATGTGACATTCCGGCTTAGGATAATGATCTATCGGTGTGCGACAAATTTGGGGAAATGGCACCTTGGGGGTCACTTGCAAATATCTTTTAGTGGTTCATTAGAGAAACAATCTCTAACATTGTTTCCCGTTTATTACGATAATTTCTCAAATCTCGATAGTTAAATTTTCACATTTTAAAGTTCTCTGTAAACCTCGAACTTTAAGTTGTGAAAATTTAACTATCTTGATTTGAGAAATTATCGTAATAAACAGGAAACAATGTTAGAGACTATATTTATCACATATTTTAACCGTACCGTTTTGCATGTGTGATAAACGAAGACGTTCCCGATCCATATCAGTGTCCGGGGCAAATAACCGGTTATTGTGCCCTGCGTCGATGACGTCATTGTGACAAGTAAGTAAACATCATACAAAAAACCGATAAAACGGAGATGAAAAATATCAATACAAATTTGATATCAACAAAAATACAGTAATTGATCATCTACATATACAAATGGAATACTGGAAACCTTAAAGAAGAAGAAAAGTAAAACTGAGAGTAACATAAGGATGTTCAAGGATTGGTTATCAACAGTGGGAGAACACCGTAATCCTGAATATATTGGATTCAAGGAAATGTACATGCACCTGGCAAGAATTTTTTTTCAGCACCCACGAAATTCAAACAGGATTACGAACCCAATTGATTGAAAGGTATCCAAGCTTCCATCAGTAGTTATCTTAGTGATGGCGAATGTAGATATTTACGCCATCGTATCGACTATTGAGAATTATATATTATTACATGGCATTTTCCATATCGGCCCTGGTATCAGCCTGAGACTGTCATATCGGACCCGAGGGCCGATATGAGTCGAGGGCTGATACCAGGGCCGATATGGAAAATGCCATGTTATAAACTATTTATCATATATTTTCAACTAAAAAGATTTAGCCTGTAGAAAATCAAAAAATACCATTTACAACAAAAATTTAATTCAACAACTCAAAAACAAAGTTTTATAACTTGTGAAATTTACTTTACAATTATGGATTTTTTTAAATTGTCACCATAAATGTTTATGGTCACATTGCCAATAGATGCATTACTCATCATAGAAAATAAAAAAATACCATTAACAAGAAAAATTTCAAAAAAATTCAAAATTTTCAACATTTTTTTTTAAATTTCAAAATTTTCAAAAATTCAAATTTTTTTAAAAAAAATTTCAAAAATTTCATAAAATTTTAAAACTTTCAAAATTTCATAAGATTTCAAAAATTTCAAAAAATTCTATAATTTTCATAAAATTTTCAAAAAATTTCAAAATTTAAAAAATATCAAATTTTTTTTTTAGAATTTCAAAATTTACATAAAATTTCAGAACTTGTTACTAAAATATTTATTACTATATAATAAAAGGGTTGTGATATGGGTTTTACATTGAAAATCCATATCGGACCTCATATCAGCCCCCATATCAGCCCGGGGCTTGAGAACTGACACTCAGAGTTGGCGGTATCAACCATGCAAATTACACCATATCATCATAAAAATAAATGATAACTATGAAAATAAAACAGTTACTCTAATTTTCATCAGTAATAAATCTGTCCAGTCAACGGTTACTATAAATAATAACTAATAAGCAAACCGTTATCGTTTTGGCTCGCTCCCATTTTGCCAGACTCCAAAATAACACAATTTCCATACTCAAATATCCAGGGAAATGTGACAATAATTTTTATGACACAAATGATATGAATTGGAAGTCTGATTTATAATTACTGAAAAGTTATGTTCAATACCTGTGATAAATACGGTGAATTATTTTGTTGATTTTTAGACGTTATTTATTTTGTTGTTATGTTGATGAATAAATATAGATTATAACATGGCCATTTCCATATCGGTCCCGGTATCCAGGGTTGTCATTTTCAACCAATTGCCGATGAAAATCATCGGTTAATTTCACACTTTGCAAAACTACAAATGGAAAATTGACTTTTTTTTCACTATTCTTAGGATCTAAAGGCTTTTCCATACCAAATCTTATCGGTAACATGTCAATTTCCATCTGCTACTTAAAATCATAATGAAAACCCTGGGTATCATCCCTAGACTTTCATATCAGCCCAAGGCGAAAGCCGCAGGCTGATATGGGTCGAGGGATGATACCAGGACTTGTATGGAAAAGGCTATGTTATAATCTGTTTATCACATATTTAACCATGACTGAAATAAATAAATTGTAAATGAATATTGAATTTATGTTTATTCATAAACATAACAACAAAATAAATAACGTGTAAAAATCAACAAAATAATTCACCGTATTTATCACAGGTATTGAACATAACTTTTCAGTAATTATAAATCAGACTTCCAATTCATATCATTTGTGTCATAAAAAATTATTGTCACATTTCCCTGGATATCTGAGTATGGGAATTGTGTTATTTTGCAGTTGGGCAAAATGGGAGCCAAAACGATAGCGGTTTGCTTATTAGAGTTATTATTAGTACCGTATTTAGGGTTCTATAATGCGCATTGGTGCATAATGCGCACCCCCTCTTGGCCTTGAAAATCTCCAGAAAAAAACTTGTTCGTGTCTATAATCCGCATGGACTTTTGAAAAAAATCGTGATCGGAAATGTAAGAATTAAATGTCAATCGTATATATTTTTGATAGCTTTGAGCTTGTCTCTTCTTCTGAGTGAATATTAGAACTATTTATATTCTCTAAACTTGAATAATATTGAAAAATATTAATTGTTTTAAGTTTTAATATGTCGTTTTCCTACAATTTTTTTGTGTCCGGATGTTTAGTAGTGGATACGAAATGTAGCACAACATCGGTAAATACATGTTTAAATTCCGAATCTTACCGAAATTAAATAATAATTAATTCCGCGGTAATAATAATTAAAGATAAAATAAAAGCAATAAATAATTATCACTTATTAGATTAGATTGTTAAACATTGCAACGCTTGTGGTGAGTAGTTGCAAATATTTTTTGTTACATACATCAAAGAGCGCCGACAATCGGATTTTTTTTTTCTTTTAAAATTGACCCTACTTTTTAACGATCATCAATAAACTACAAACAATGCCTTGTGATTTAAAGTGGGAACAGCATCTAAGCCATGGGTGAGTTGTTTTTTTTTAAATATTATCATGAAAGAAAATATAATTATGATATGATTAAAATTGACAAATCCATTTTATTGTTTCTTTTCTTTTTATTTCAATCTTTAATTACTTATATAAACATAGCCTGACAGTCTATACCGTGGATAATGGATTATGACACTTATACACACACTGATTCTATTCTTATCGTCAACACAGTATTGATTATTTTACGCATGGTCGGTCACACTATCTTGTCACNTAATACATACAATTGGTGTATTGATTTTATTCTCGAACAAAGGTAAACCTTTACAAAAACGATTTCACAAGACAGTTGTAATTCATCACTAATAAATACATTATTAGGCTCATTTTATTTAATTTATTATTTTTGTGGGATAGTGTCAAATATAAAAATACGAAACGGACGACTTTAAAAAAAAAACGGGAAAAAAAAATGGCCGACATGTAATTTTCCGGTCTGAAAAAGAGTAAAGCACATTGTTCTTGTCTATAATGTGCATCTCTCCTACAAAATAAATAATCTGGGTAAAATCCTGCGCATTATACACCAGTAAATACGGTAACCGTTGACTGGACAGAGTTATTACTCATGAAAATTAGAGTAACTGTTTCATTTTCTTAGTTCTCAATAGTCGATACGATGGCGTAAATATCTACATTCGCCATCACTAAGATATCTACTGATGGAAGCTTGGATACATTTCAATGAATCGGGTTCGTAATCCTGTTTGAATTTCGTGTGCGCTGAAAAAAAATCTTGCCATGTGCATGTACATTTCCTCGAATTCAATATATTCAGGATTACGGTGTTCTCCCACTGTTGATAACCAATCCTTGAATATCCTTATGTTACTCTCAGTTTTACGATTTGCATTGATATTTTTCATCTCCGTTTTATCGTTTTTTTTGTATGATGTTTGCTTACTTGTCACAATGACGTCATCGACGCATGGCACAATAACCAGCTATTTGCCCAGGGCACTGATATGGATCGGGAACTTCTTCGTTTATCACATAAGCAAAACGGTACGGATAACGTACAAATATGTGATAAACATAAATTCATTTACAATTTATGTATTTCAGTCATGGTTATTTAAAATATGTCTTTGGTATTATCCCTCGACCCATATCAGCCTGCGGCTCTCGCCTTGGGTTGATATGAAAGTCTCGGGATGATAACGTGACCGATATGGAAATGGCCATGTTATAATCTATATGTATCGCTAGATTAAACGTCAAGATACTGTGGTATGTTTCAATCTGTGCATATATCGTCCAGGTATCAGTTTCGGAGCGGTATCAGTTTCGAAGCCGCCGATATGCATATTCATTACTCGTGAACTAGTGACCCGTATGACGTCAGATGCGTATATTTACATTGTCGATACAGTTGACAGTTCACCATGCAAAGCAATGTCCCGACAGCTTTCAGTTAGCTTAAGTATTTTATACGTTGTAAAATACCTATAGAATATAACTGTATTTCCTAAGTCCATTTTTTATACCCCAAATTTCCTTAAAAAAGTACCCATTGTTGCAGCTGCAAGTCATTCCAATGTTGTTTATCTTTTTGTCGTCTGCCCATTGAACACATTTCAAGTGTGGAAAAGGGGACAACACTTAACAAACAAAAAATCTACGGAAAGCCGCAAGTGTCATTTCTTATTGTCTGAAATCTTCATTTCTACAATTTTACAGATTGAACAGGAATGAGAAATGGTTCAAAATTCATTCATTTCAACTTTTTTGGGTCTGTTTATTTGAGATAAGGATATCTACTATCGAAATTGAAAAAAAAATTAAATTAAAAATTATTTAAAAAAAATAAAAAAACAAAATTTAATTAATGTCATTTTCAGCATTTGATCGTTATTACGTTAAATTGTTTGAAGTTAATTTGGATTTTTTTTTATTTTTTATTGTTAAAAAACATTTGAACAATATGGCAAGACAGCACACAATACCTTGGTACAAAGTGTGCACTATTCCCTCCATTTTACATACATTGTACATTAGGAGTGAATTTGGAATAGCTGCTCCGAAATTGATACCACCTACAGAGGTAAGTGTGACGTAGCACTCAATAATAAACAAGTTTTGCGCAAGTGTTTAAAGGCTTTAGATAAAGTTCATGTTAAAACATTTTAAAGGAGACTTGTATCTAGATATTTCAAATATTGAATATTTCTTTCAACGCCATGAAAGAAAATAATTTACTATTTTCCCTTAAGGGCTCCGAAACCTATACCGCGAGGATTTTGTACAGTCAATCATGGACATATGTATTCGTGATTTTGACGGCGTAACGTCATTACTGCAAAATTTTAACTTGAGAAGAAACGTTCAATAAAAACGTTTTAAACGAGCCGGGTGTCTATTGAAAATGATATGATCAAGTAAATTAAAATAAATAGGAGAATAAACTGTAAAACAGGGTTCGTACCTAAGTTACTTCATAGGGTCCGAGATTTATTGTGTAAAATGAGAAGAACCTATCCAAATTAATTGTATTATTTTAAAATAGTAGAAAGTTGTAGGTCTCAATTTTGCTCAGTAAGCGAACACTATATGCTCATCTTATGTCTCGATTTTGCTCAGTAAACGGACACTATATGCTCATCTTATGTCTCAATTTTGCTTAGTAAACTACAATTATAACAATAAATAGAGTGTTGGCTCACTTTGAGCTACTTTATGCAGTCACTTCTGCTATTCTGTAAACCCTGATGTCTTGTTTTAGCTCAGTTCAGCTCAATATATCTATTTAATCTTTCTAACTTCTCTCGATCTTCACTTGACAAATGGCACAAAACGAATGCAACGATTGCGGCATTTTGACCGCCATTATATACTCTAAAATTTACTCTGGATCCTCTAATTAATCGATCACTTCTATGTAAAAACCCGAGGATTCTAAAAGGGGATTTCCAACTTTATAAATACAAGATTGACGTAATGGAAAAATACGCTTTCAGTAAAGTGTTCATTTTATTTCACTACACTACCTTAGTATTTTGTCAGGTGACCCTTCATCCTAATGACTTCACGTATCCGTGTTGGAATGTTTTGATAAAGTCCCTGAATATAGTTTACGGGGAGACTTTCCCACACACATCAAATTTCGCTAATAAGTTTGTTTTGGGTGTTGATGTTTCCAGCGATTGGTTGTAGTGCACTCTTTATGCGAAGCCAAACATTTTCACATGCATTTAAGTCCGGAGATTGTGCTGGCCACGTTAGTACACTATATATTATTTTCCTGTTTGTAGTTTTCTGTAATTCCTGATCCTGATTCGGGCACGATGTACAGGTGCGTTATCATCTTGAAAGACATACTCATTATCAGCAAAATATTGTGCAATTACAGGCCACAAATTATTTTCAAGAACATCAATATATGCAAATGTATCTGGGAATTAATATTCCCTTTTACATCAGTTAAAGTTCCAATCCCGTTAAAAAATAAACACCCCCAGATCATCACACTTACGTTGAGAAGGTCGGCATACTAAATCCAGACGGTTAACTTCGTTGCCTTTCCTCCAGACACAGGATTTTTGTTAGACCTACATGTAATAATAATGTTACGGACAATTGTCCTAAAAGCGGTATTTCCCATCAGTCATTCCCTATTTACTTAACTAAATATTTGTCCTAAAAGTCTTCAAAGTTTAGGCCATTTGCCTAGAAAATGCCCCAAACTGAAACCCTGACTGACATAATATGGTTGTTTGATTCAACAACTATCTGATTTTCATCAGAATATATATTTCCTCCAGTGCGAATCAACAGTCCAGTTGCGTCTTTCCCTACACCATGCCACCCTCTTTTTACGGTTGACTTCACGAATAATGGCACACTTTTTTGCAGCTCGTCATTTGTAACCTTCAGATGCAAGTTTCCTTCTGATAGTTCTACTGCTGAACAAATGTTGTTTATTGTCATAAATATGGTGGTTATGTCATGCAAAGGTGCCTGACTATTTTTTTTCACAAGACGATTTAACCCAACTTCATCCCGGGCGGTAAACAATTTTCGTCTCCCTTTTCGTGGTTGATTTTCTACTGTTCCAGTTGACAGATATTTCTTCACAACACTGTCAATTGTTGACCAGGGTATACATATGTCCAATAAGTCAGAAATGTATGACTTTCTCTCCTTTTTCCATACACAACTTTACGATCGATTCTTTGGTTTCTGTGCTCAATTCTTTGCTTTTGTGACCGATCTCGTTTGTGTACAATTTACAGGAAGGAAACACAACAGAAGACGTCTTGTTTTCACTTACCTTTTACAGTAATATCATAATTATCCGAACTGATGTTTTAATGTAATGACCAAAAACGTAATCAACATGTATTGCAGTCGGATGCTGCCATATTGAAAATCACGAATACTTATGTCCATTGACTGTACACATGTGTTTGTGTATGGATAGTAACAAATGCGGATAGTCAACAAATCTCTTTGCTTACATTACATCAATTGGGTCAGAGCCATGTTCATCAAGGGTAAGATCGATCCCATCGATCAACCAACTTCCCTTTGACAGGGCATCTTGCCTCAGTATGCAAGTCAAATTGCCCCTGTCAATATCTCCCCCCCCCCCATTTATCAAAATTGCCCCCATTAATGTAATGAAGAAATTAATTTGATTATAAAATCGAGTTATGTGCAATAATTTGGCCCTCTATGTTTATGTACATGTATATGTTTTCATTAAAAAAATCATGAGAGATCCGACTGATTTTTCCTAATAACATAGTATAAGATGGAATGAATATGGTCATAGTTATGATATGACACAGCATATTTTATGAAAAAAAGGAAAATGAGAATTGCTGTTTATAATTTACAATGTGCTGCATGTTATTGCATGTAATGATTACATGTACATTAAAACTGAATTGTAATTCATAGTTCTGAGTAAGGAATACAGGTCCATAGTTTTCTTAGAGATATTGGACAGATACACATGAGACAAAATAACATAAAACACTAATATATTGTTGTCATGACATTAAATGTAATCAGTAATGTAATCGATTACATTTACAAAGTAATTGTAATTTAATCGATTACATTTGAAAATTGATGTAATCGTAATGTAATGTAATCATGAAAATTACAAGATACGTAATTGTAATGTAATCGATTACATTTGAAAATAATTGACCCCAAGTCTGCGACTGAACATGATTACATTATTCTATTTGTTTTTATAAGGTAATTAACTTGAGATCAATATTTTTATTCAATATATTATTGTTTGTAAATCAGTTTGATAATCTTAATGCTTATAAATTATATCTTTCATATTTTGTGTATCTTTGTGGTGTTTTAATTGAAATAATAACCGCATCGGTTGTGTAATGGTTAGCGTTCTACCCTTGAGTGTGGTAGATCATGGGTTTGAGCCCTGATCAGGTAAAACCAAAGACTATAACATTAGTATGTGTTACTTCTCCGCTATTAGCACACATTATTAAAGAGAAAGACTTATTGGTTCAGAATCAGGATAATGTGTCTGTGTGGGGTGACATGTCTATCCGCGGACTCGGTGAGCTAGCACTATAGTATAAAAATCTAACTAAACGTGTCATTTGTGAACGATTTAGAGAAAATACATAATATCTCATAAAATACCCATTAGTGTCACTAATTTATCAGTCTAGAGTCACACACAGTGTTTTCCCTAATTTTCATTGTACGAGGTCAAAGGCAACTTTGAACAGGCCACACTTGGATTTCCAAGTACATTTCTATATAAAATTTATGATTTGAACCGACCAAAAAAGTGCTTGAACCAGGCAATTTGGCCTGCTGCCTGTTCTTAGGGAAAACACTGCACACATGTGTAAAAGTCTTTTGGTGGTTATTTCTTTTCTTGTATATTGGTCCCACAAACTAAAGATTGCCGACTAGTTTGTGCGGGGTAAAGATCTCTAGAATCGAGATAACTTGCCTTCTGACACAAACTGATAGAATGCAGGTGTTTGGTCTGCATTCTTCTTGTTAAGCCAATAAGACGGCGATGCCACCCTTCAACATCATTGTTGGTTCGTGTTGGTTGACCAAAAACTGTCCGTGTGAATATGGTGTATGTCTTGTTGTTGATCCAGGTCTTAGCTATGATAAGAAATGACAAATGTTGAATGCCATCAGCTTCTTACTGTCACTGGCCAGTCATGATGGTAGCATGTTTATATAATTTCATTGCCAGCTTGGGCAAGCTTATGGCTTCGCAACAAGTTTTTATTCCTGATCAGAATGTCGTTGTCAAAACCAATAAGGGACCGACCATTTAAGGGTGTAGGCCTGGGTAACCCCCAAATTTTCCCATCATTCAATTTTTTTTAAATTTGCACCATGGAATAGTTATGTCTAAATACATTTTCTGACAAAGTTTCAAGAAATTTCACCGTGCCGTTTTCTCCATAGCACATCCTAAATATAGCAATTTTGGGGGTATTCGCGACGCCAGGTGGTAATACTAGTTTCGGAAGTTTCTAATCGATATACACATTTATTTCTGGTTGAAAGGGAATATTTTGACTTTAATACACTTGACAATGTTATTGTTCAATAAATATGAAATATCTAGCATATATGAATATCCTGTATGGAGATAAGCACGTGCAAACAGTGGAAATTGGGGAAAAAGGGGGGATGCCCTGAGGTACCACCCTGGTATTAAAAATGTTGTTGAAAAAAATCCTGTCATTTAATTTCCACCAAAAAATGTCACAGTAAAGAAAATATATATAGACATCATAGAACCAAATTTTACAAACTTTTACCGTCGGATTTTTAAAATATTTAAATTTATGTTTTTCATGGCACCCAGAAAAAAAAATGAAATTGTCGAGGAAAGTTACCACACACCCATCTTTTGCTAGTTTCTTTGTTTGTGAGATAAAAATGAACTAGTTACCAATAACAAAAAACTTTTCAATTCTTATAATTGACACAATGGATGTCCAAATTACCAAATGACTGCATTTGTCTTTTTTATTTTCAGGTCGGCTGGGGAGGGGGAGGGGGAGGGGTGGTTTGAGGGTGACTATACTTGATTAATTCATTAAAAACACACACACACACACAGACATCCACCCAGGTGTATTGTTAACTTCCTTTAAATTCTGTCCTCCAGTTGTATTCGTTTGATTCTGATTATTCTTTATTGTCTTAGGAGAAGGAGACGGCGGTATAAGAGAGGATCAGATAATATTACAATTTTTTTCCCAAACATAGCTTTCTATGTTTTACTACCTTATAATTTGCTTTCATAATCTAAGATTCTGATGAATATATTTATTTTTTTGTTTTTTTACAAACCCTTGAATTTCAATAGAAAAAGGTTGTCACGCAAATTGTGTTACATTTCTGGCATTTTTGACAACATATTTCGATGAACATTTTTTCTGGAAAGAGATATTTCAATGATATTTTGTGGGCATATAATAATAACACACTGCCTGACACTGGCATAAGCAGCAATAATATATTAAAATACAAGGAGCACGACTATGGAAAGGTAAAAGGAAAAGGAGTCATATTTTTTAACTGGCCAAATCCAATGTAAACAATCTTTATCACCAAGAAGCTTGGAATTGAGGTGGAATTTTCAAATGCACAGATGATCATATATTTGAGAAGACACTGAAAATAGAGTTATCTCCCATACCCCAGGTCTACACCCTTAACATGCAGTGGGGGGTTATGGTTTTTTTTTCGTTCAGAAATTTTTTTTCGGACAACACAAGTTAGAATATTTATTTTTTTTGTCGGGCAAAGCGCGAAATTTTTTTCCACAATTTAACATTAGGTTATTTGACAAAAACTTTGAATCAGATTATTTTTTTTTTCCTCCACCAAAATCAGAATTTTTTTTTCAGCAACATTGGGAATCAGAATATTTTTTTAGGAAAAAACCATAACTCCCCCTTCAAGTTAAATGGTCGTTCCCTAATAATAATTATTATTATTTAAAAAAAAATGTTTTGACGATTTTATATTGGGGCGATTTTGCAGTGGGGCAATTTGACCAGGTACCTTGCCTCATACCTACTGGATTTAATTTCAGACTCTTGTTCTATGTCTGAGTTGCGGAGTTTCAATTGGGTTGAAATGTAATCTCGTTGAGATTAGACTTCCAAAGAAATTTTCTGCTCTGTAACTCCAGCCTAATTTCGTCACAAGCACTGTCAAAGGTATTTCCTTACACCATTGTAGACTGGAACCGCCTACCTTAGAGAGCATTGCTGAGTGACTCGGTCGACTCCTTCAGGGCAGCAATTACTTCAATTGATCTTTAAATTCACTCATTGTCATTGATCCATCATCTTCCCATTGCCAGGCGATCTTGCCTCATATCTAGTGAATATAATTTCAGACTTCTGTGCTCTGTTTGTGTAGCCTAGTTTCAAGTGGGTTGAAGCGTAATCTCATTGAGATTAGACTTCTAAAGAAATTTTCTGCTCTGTATCTCCAGCCTAATCTCGTCACAAGCATTGTCAAAGGTATTCCCTCACACCATTGTAGACTGGAACCACCTACCTTAGAGAGCAGTGCTGAGTGACTCTGTCAACTCCTTGAGGGCAGCAATTACTTCAACTAATCTTTAAATTTACTCCCCGTTTTTGTGTGTGCATATTTTAAAAGTTATTTTATTATATGTTAATATTTTTCTTTTTCGTAGCACAATTCGCTCAAGACATAATCTTCAAACTGTTGAAGTAGCTCAATAATTGGTAGAAGTAGAAGCATTTGACGGCCCTTCACATTTTATCCTATCAGATCTTGGGCGATTTACAATGTATTTACAAATATTATTTCGATGTTGAAATATTTTCATAAATTCCACATAACTGAGATAATTACTGTACTGACGAAATTTTTGTTATTGTATTTATTTAATCATCATCATAGCAAGTAAATTGACAACAAGACATTACATGCAATATCACAATGTTTATGATATTTACTACCACAAATTATATTAGATTTTTAATACACGGTTAGTAGTAGAGTTATCTCCCCTTTTTCTTTCAAAACAAAGATGACGTTGAACAACGAGACGCCGGCGCGTTTCACCCTGATAACAGACGTTGAAATTATAAATAAGCGTATTATTTTATTTTAGATATTACAATGAAAAATTAATTGACCTGAGTAAGTTTGTCCCCAAATGTTGGTTCAATGACTTGACCAATATAACATTCCACAAGTCACCAAATATTGTTATAGCGACACATACATGTATGAATTACTTACACACAACACAAAAATTACATATTTATTAGTTTTGATGCAGTTACATTTAAATGCCTCATTCAAAGGTAATCAGTAAGATATATTCGTTGTACTGTGTGCTAGTGACCTAATATGATATATAGGGGGGTCAATAAATTCCATATGGGGCTCGACCTTCGCTCTCGCCCCATATGAAATTTACTGACCCCCATATATATAGTATTAGGTCACTAGCACACTGTAACTTATAATAGCAGGAATGCAACATTAACACTATAGACGAAAATCTTTTTTTTTTATCATTGATTATTTAATTGAATGTCAATGTATCAACTCCATTCTTTTTATACGCCCGTCTCGAGATGGGCCGTATTATGTGATTGGGTATGGCGGGCATCCAGACAGGTTTCCGCACGATAACTTTAGCTCGGTATATTGGATCTTTACCAAACTTTGACACATGATTTCCCTGTGGAAAGGGAAGAACCCTATTTATTTTGGGTCATTAAGTCAAAGGTCAGGGTCACCGTTACTATAAATAGAATTTTTGACAACAGGATCGTTTCCGCACGATAACTTTAGTTCTGTATATTGGATATTTACCAAACTTGGCCACATGATTCCCCTGTGGAAGGGGAAGAACCCTATTTATTTTGGGGTCATTAGGTCAAGTTCACCGTTTCTATAAATAGAATTTTTGACAGCAGGGTCATTTCCACATGATAACTTTAGTTCTGTATATTGGATCTTTACCAAACTTGGTCACATGATTCCCCTGTGGAAGGGGAAGAACCTTATTCATTATGGGGTCATTAGGTCAAAGGTCAAGGTCACCATTGCTATAAATAGAATTTTTGACTACAGGATCATTTTATATAGACGGGCATATTTTGTGATGCACACATTTCTTGTTTAATTATCAGATTGTGTTAAATTTTGTAAAATTTGGTAGTATTTTGCCTTAATTTTATTTGTTCATTTAATCTTAAATAAACTTTTTTAGGCAAATTTGAAAAATGGCATAAAATTTCAACAAAATACGCATATTAAATATGCTTATTTTGTTGAAATTTGATGCCATTTAAAAAATATACTAACTAATTATGCATTTGTTTCTGCTACATTAATTATATGATGTACTTCTCATCTTATGACAATGAAAAGAAAAATATAATTCGAACTGAGATGGATTTTATAGCTTAAGAATTTTCTGTTAGATATTTGTTTATTTTCTTTTAAATAAAATGTTATTCAAAATGTATTGCTTGTTTATTTGAAAAATCCAGCTGGTTTTAAACACTTAAATGCATATTAGATGAAATATGAAAAAAAAAATGTTGATAGATGTAAAAAAAAAAAGTGTTTTGCCATTTTGTGATTTTGTGATAAAAACAAGAGACTTATATATAACTCTCTTGTTTTTATCACAAAGCTGATTATATTATGACATTAATACAATTGTACTAACGATATACATGTATGTACAAATGTACGTCTTTGTATACAAACAAATGTAATCGGTACTGGTCTGAAGCAAATTATTGAATTTATTATGTACAGTATGCACAGAGGTTTTTAGCATGAAATCACCTTGGTCGGAGTTTTTCGCGGTGATATGTCATAAAATCTCTGTAAAATGTCGGTGAAATCACAGTGAAACTTTCACCGCGAAAATATACAAATTAGGGCCTAAATGTCGGTGAAATATTTTAATTGTCGGTGACAACACCGCGGCGAAAATCAAATCTCGGAGTAGAAGGACTTTCTGTCTTTTGTTGGCGTTTTGATAACTGAGTCTAAGAGTATTTATTCATCATGCTAAATAGTCTATGAAAAAAAATCCACGTAAATTTTCTGAAGGGTCTTTGCTTTTGAAAATGACCCGGCAAAAAGGTACAATTTCAATTTTTATTGCAGAAATTGAATAAGATGGCCTATATAAATGCGAGATTTTATTATTGCGACGAGCCAAGATAAAGAAAAAAAATCAATGTAAATTTTTATCTAAACATGTGTTTTCGTATTTGTATGTCGTTAATCCCTTTGCAAGCCACGTGTCATGTTTACCTTTAATAAAAGTGGAAACACATTCGTTTGTACACACATTTTTCACGTGAATGAGAATCTAGAAAGGTTTCCACATGTTGGTAATATATTATCGATCAAAGCATGCTTTTGGGGATCTAGAAACTTTTGTTACAGGTGAACTTTAGTCACGTGCCGAGTCGACAGTAATTGAACATCCGAAGGCTTGGGGCTCGGCTTGGGTGATATGAAGGTTAATGAAATTTCAAAGAAAGATCAATTGAAGTGTACAAAATAAGGAACCAACCATTTAACTTTTATATGTTTAATCCTCCCAAGCCATATTTTTAGTTCACTTGGACCGAAGGTCCATGTGAACTATTGCCATCACTTGGCATCCGTCGTCTGTCGTCTAAACTTTTCACATTTCAAGCTTCTTCTCCGAAACCAATAGGGCCAATTGGAACCAAGCTTAGCAGGAATGTGCCTTGGATGGTTCTCTACAAAATTTCTATTTTTTGTTCCAGTCGGATATTCAACATGGCTGCCAGGGCCAATAATATGCTCTGATTGGCTGAAATTTCAAAGATCTTCTTCTCTGAAACTAATGACCTGACTGAACCCAAACTGTAAATGAATGATCATTGGAATGTCCTTTACCAAGTTTCTGTTTTTTATGCCGATCGGAAATCCAAGATGGCCGCCACCGCAGGACATATATTAACATTGGACCATATGGGAAAATGCTCAAATGCCTTCTTCTCAGAAACTACAAATATGATTAAAGCCAAACTGTACATGAATGTTCATTGGATGGTCCTCTACAAACTTTAGGTTTTTTCTTCAGATATGAAATTCAAAATGGCGGCTACGGCAGGACTTAGTTTAACATTGGACCCTATGGGAAAAATGTTTCAAAACGCTTCTTCTCTGAAACCACTTATACAATTGAAACCAAACTGCCCAGGAATGATCATTGGAAGGTCCTCTACAAAGTTTATGTTTTTTATGCCGATCGGAAATCCAAGATGGCCACTACCGCAGGACATAGATTAACATTGGACCATATGGGAAAATGTTCAAATGCCTTCTTCTCAGAAACTACAAATATGATTAAAGCCAAACTGTACATGGATATTCATTGAATGGTCCTCTACAAACTTTAGGTTTTTTGTTCTGATGTGAAATTCAAAATGGCGGCAATGGCAGGACTTAATTTAACATTGGACCCTATATATATGGGAAAAATGTTTCAAAACACTTCTTCTCTGAAACCACTTGGACAGTTGAAACCAAACTGCCCAGGAATGATCATTGGAAGGTCCTCTACAAAGTTTATGTTTTTTTATGCCGATCGGAAATCCAAGATGGCCATCACCGCAGGACATAAATTAACATTGGACCCTATGGGAAAATGTTCAAATGCATTCTTCTCAGAAACTACAAATATGATTAAAGCCAAACTGTACATGAATGTTCATTGGATAGTCCTCTACAAACTTTAGGTTTTTTGTTCCGATATGAAATTCAAAATGGCGGCTACGGCAGGACTTAATTTAACATTGGACCCTATGGGAAAAATGTTTCAAAACGCTTCTTCTCTGAAACCACTTGGACAATTGAAACCAAACTGCCCAGGAATGATCATTGGAAGGTCCTCTACAAATTTATGTTTTTTATGCCAATCGGAAATCCAAGATGGCCACCACTGCAGGAGATGGATTAACATTGGACCCTATGGGAAAATGTTCAAATGCCTTCTTCTCAGAAACTACAAATATGATTGATTGATTGATTGATTGATGTTTAACGTCCAGTGAGCAATTTTTCAGCTATATTCAGGACGAGAATAATTTAAACGCCACAGGACTCGCAACAAAGAAATGTGATGGGTAGGGACGGAGAATTTTGCCAGTGCAACAGGTCTCTTATGGACCACTCATCATGAGCATAATACTCATAATGAGCTGTTACACTGGGTTCTTCAAAGTGCAAAGAGGGTGGCAATCTCTCAACACGGGACCTCGGTTTTATTTACGTCTCATCCGAAGGACGGGTTGGTTGTCAATTTATACATCCCGCACAACCGACGGACGTCCCTTCAAGCTGAAGAAGCTCTCGGTCCCATTTCTATACCCCGGGGTTCCCGCGGGGTTACTACAAATATGATTAAAACCAAACTGTACATGAATGTTCATTGAATGGTCCTCTACAAACTTTAGGTTTTTTGTTCCGATATGAAATTCAAAATGGCGGCTACGGCAGGACTTAATTTAACAATGGACCCTATGGGAAAAATGTTTCAAAACGCTTCTTCTCTGAAACCACTTGGACAATTGAAACCAAACTGCCCAGGAATGATCATTACAAGGTCCTCTACAAATTTATGTTTTTATGCCGATCGGAAATCCAAGATGGCTGTTACCACAGGACGTAGATTAACATTGAACATTATGGGAAAATGTTCAAATGCCTTCTTCTCAGAAACTACAAATATGATTAAAGCCAAACTGTACATGGATATTCATTGAATGGTCCTCTACAAACTTCAGGTTTTTTGTTCCACTATGACTTAGTTTAACATTGGACCCTATGGGAAAAATGTTTCAAAACGCTTCTTCTCTGAAACCACTTGGACAGTTGAAACCAAACTGCCCAGGAATGATCATTACAAGGTCCTCTACAAATTTATGTTTTTATGCCGATCGGAAATCCAAGATGGCTGTTACTGCAGGACGTAGATTAACATTGAACCATATGGGAAAATGTTCAAATGCCTTCTTCTCAGAAACTACAAATATGATTAAAGCCAAACTGTACATGCATGTTCATTGAATGGTCCTCTACAAACTTTAGGTTTTTTGTTCTGATATGAAATTCAAAATGGCGGCTACGGCAGGACTTAGTTTAACTTTGGACCCTATGGGAAAAAATGTTTCAAAACGCTTTTTCTCTTAAACCACATGGACAATTGAAACCAAACTGCCCAGGAAGGATCATTTGAAGGTCCTCTAAAAAGTTTGGTTTGTTATGCCGATCCAAAATTCAAGATGAATGCCACCACAGGTCATAGTATTAACACAGGACCATATGGGGAAAATACAGAAATATGTTCTTCTCTGAAGCTATTGCACTGATTGAACCGGTACCTAAACTGTGCATCAATCATTGGAAGGTCCTTTACAAACTTTGTGTATTTTGTGTTGATCGGAATTCCAAGATAACTACCACTGCAGGACATAGTTTTTACATAGGACCAATTGGTTCTTTTTATAACCAGGTGAACGCTACAGGCTCTTGAGAGCCTCTGGGTTTTTTTTTATGAAAAACAAATTAGATTTCTTTTCTGAACATGAAAGTAAGTATTTTTATAATATTTTTTCTTCAAATTTTACCAAAATTAATCCCATTGAAAATTGCAACGTCAAGGTTAGATTATGAGTTATTTGCATCACTTAGGTAAAGTCTCTCTAAAATTTGATGCTAAAAACATGCCTCACCCTTTCCTAATATTTGAAGCGATAACAGAATGACTAAAATCAAATCAACTCAACTACACCAGTTCAGAAGCCACAAATTAACTCTAGATACCAAGCTTGCATTCAAAAGATCATGTTTATTTTAATTAAAAAATAATACAATGCAAGCTTATAAATGGTAATGATCACATAATACTAAACGTTTGTACATTGTTTTCTTAACATAATAGATTAAATCAAAAGCAAATTTCAGAATTAAAGAACGAAAATATGATGACAGCTTGCACACCTGAAAAAGAAAATAATTATTTGTTATGAATCATTCATATTATCAAAAATGACAGTTTTATATTCAAATCTCAAGAACATACAAATGTACAAATAAAGGTTAATATCCCATTTCTTTATTTCGCCGCGTCTAATCATCGATGTCGGTGTTTTGGCCTTGTAAATCACTGACAACACCGTGTTCAATTTTTCTTGGGCATTTCGTGGTGTCAACACCGACTTTTTTAAAAATTTCGCTGATATTTTCTTGATTTCACCGACGTCGGACCACAGTGATTTCTTGCTAAAATGCGCTGTGCGTACTGTAGTTCTAAATAAAAACTGAAAATTTTACTGGTCCGAAAAAAGTTTCGCTGGTCTTGTGCGAAAGGACCAGTCAGTGCTTATCATGAAGACTGTGAAATACTTACAATATTATTACTTGTTTCTGTTTATTATTACTTGTTTCTGTTTTCTGTTTTAAGATTTTCATTAAATATAAATATCTGTTCTAAAGCTTGATCATGTGTTGTTGATGTGTAGTTGTATTGATAAGAAAATTTAAATTATTAATTCAGTTTAATTGTTAATACTTTATATATCCTGTTAAGTATTATAAAAGAAGAAAAGTTTAAATGTTATAAAGTGACTTAACATTTCTTCATTTAGACTGTCATTTATTAAAAAATGCAGAGGTAACCATATTCTATCTACAGTACCTTATTTTTTTTTTGCAAAAGTTCAGAAATCATTTATATTCATAAATGATATTTGGGAAATTTTTTTTTATAATGCATTCAACGTATTTTCTAAAGTGGGTATTAAACAATTGGATTTTATTAGTTGGTCATCAATGTTTGATATGCATATACATGAAAAAAGATCTGCTGTTTAAAGGTTAAATATTGAATTTCAGATATTATTTTATTTCACTGATCGATTAATTATGGTATTTTAATTTCTTTTCCAGAGAAAAGGCTATAGCAGCTACTGGAGACAGAGGTGTACAGCTAGCATCAGACTGGTCAGTCAATTTATTATTAAGAGCTTAATATATATACTAGTCCTCAATATTACATGTTAGCTTGTATCAAGTCTCCCTGCATCAGTTTAAATTGTGTCTTTTAGGACCCAGAACCTTTCAACATTTGGCTATTAAGTTTAATTTTGGAGATTTACATTTTATCAGTTGATAAAACATGCTCAAATTGTAGTTTTGTGTAGCAAAGAACGGTTTCTAAGTTTTTGAAAATTAGTATAAAACCCAGTCAAGTTGTTGTTCAGTCTAAGAAATATAGTATGACTGATGATAAGGACATATAATCGCTATAAATTTTCATGTATGTGGAGCAACCCAAAATCACATGGTAGTTTTTAAGCTCTGGCCCTATTCTGAAGCTTCAGATCTCAGCGACCATTTTCCTGATTCCGAGCCAACCAGTCTTTGCTCTTTCTCCTTAATATTGTGTGCTTAGTGGAGAAGCAAGATATACCAATTATTATGTCGCCTGCGTTACGCAGAGGCGACATATAGGGATCACTATCCGTCGTCTGGCATCGGCGTCACAAAATAAGAAAGTTTTGAATCTGCCGCATGTCCACTTCCTGTTTGACGGAACTTAGAACTATCCGTCGTCTGGCGTCGGCGTCACAAAATAATTTCTGTCACATTTTTCTCAGGAACCACACAGGCCAGCTTCTTGATATTTGGCACAGAGCATCAGTATGGAGAACTGTATCGTGTAAGACAGTTTTGGATCTGCCGCATGTCCACTTCCTGTTTGACAGAACTTAGAATATTTTAGATATCAAAATAATTTGTCACATTTTTCTCAGGAACCACACAGGCCAGCTTCTTGATATTTGGCACAGAGCATCAGTATGGAGAACTGTTTCGTGTAAGACAGTTTCGAATCTGCCGCATGTCCACTTCCTGTTTGACAGAACTTAGAATATTTTTGATATCAAAATAATTTCTGTCTCATTTTTCTCAGGAACCAGACAGGCCAGCTTCTTGATATTTAGCACAGAGCATCAGTATGGAGAACTGTATCGTGTAAGACAGTGTCGAATCTGCTGCATGTCCACTTCCTGTTTGACGGAACTTAGAATATTTTTGATATCGAAATAATTTCTGTCACATTTTTCTCAGGAACCACACAGGCCAGCTTCTTGATATTTGGCACAGAGCATCAGTATGGAGAACTGTATCGCATGTCCATATCCTTTTTGATGGAACTTACCTATAGATTATTTTTATTCACATGATAATATCTCATCCTTCAAATAATTCATCATGTCAGAATAAATTGTAATTTTCATAAACTTCATCAGTCAAAACTAACTATATCACAAAATTTAGAATATTATACTTTTTCATCATGATGTTACTTTCAATGATGAAGTAATCTAAAGAAAATAAGTTCGCAGGCGACACATGTCTTCCCTGGAAGACTTACCACTAAGTTACTTCTTTGGTTTGACTCGACAATCTACCGCACTCGGGTCCAGCACTCTAATCAACACTACCGATGTGGTTAATACTGTTTAATGTATTTACTTTCCATTGTATTGGTTAAACAGACCCAACATAGCTTGATAAATATAACTGATATGTATTGTTTCACTGCACAAATGTGTGGGTATATGATAAATTGGTATGCTAATCATTCTTCATTTTTGGTTGTAAAATTCATTTAAAGCAATTTTTATAAAAAAAAAAATTACTGACATTTTTCCATAGGACTAAATATGAAATAATTAGATTTTATCTTTCAAAATTTTGTTCATAAGAATGCACAGAATTAACAATATATCTTTTAGTGAGTGCCCCTTCAATAAACTCTCCAAACTATTATTACAGTTTTTATTGGATAGGTGTCTATCCAAAGGATAGATACTATCCTATGTTACCACAAATAATAACAAAATCACTCAACCGGATGTGACCAACGTTACTCGTTAGTGACCATGCACATGCTGTAGAATCCTTTGCTCAATAGCTAGNATTGAAGGGGTTAGGGGGTTTTGGTATTTAATGCCACTGTCAACAATATTTCAGTTATATCGTGGCGGTCAGTTTAATGGTGGAGGAAACTGGAGTACCCGCAGAAACCAACTGACCTGTCGCAAGTCACTGACAAACTTTATCACATAATGTTGTATCAAGTTTTTATTGTAAATTCTAAGCAATACAATGTATATAATATTTGTTAACTTATTATATTTGTTCTTAAGTTGTATTTCTGAGTGTTGAAAATTGTTTTCTGAAGCAAATCTTGAGTTGTATCACATGTAATTTCAATATTGGAATTGATCTATATTTTCAGGCTACTTTCCCACGTTAATGATCCAACAATAGGCAAGCACATTCCTAGAGAGTATATATTATACCTGTGTCCTGTTGGACCTCTGCAGTCACAGTTGACTGACTTCTGGGAAAAGAGTCTAGGTACATGTGGTTGGAATGGGGCACATTCCTATTTCCCTCATATAACACTATGTCCATTTTTCAAAGTAAGTATAGTACATACTACTTGTATATGTAAACCTGACTTCATATTAGTGTTTATCATTTTGAGGATAAATAATGGGGGGAGATTACTTTCAACAATATTTCAGTTATATTATGGTGGTCAGCGTTTATTGATGGAGGAAGCCAGAGTACCCGGAGAAAACCACTGACCTGCCGCAAGTCACTGACAAACTCTTACACATATAGTTTACTTGTATCAAGTACAATTCCCCATGAACAGGATTTGAACTCACAACTTTAGTGGTGATAGGCACTGATTGCACAGCTACATGTAGTTGTAAATCAAGCTACCATATGATCATGACCACGACAGACCCTAGTAACAATATGCAATACACAGAAGACTAAAGATAGATACAGTAAATTCAGAAGTTTTTGCATGATTTAAAAAAATAATGTAAATCCAAGACAACGAACTACAAAATTGTGAATTCAAATTATTGTGATTGTTATTTTAATGTAAAAAAAAGAAGTTATATATTTATGCCCAACTCTTTTCATTCACTTTAACTTCAAAAATACATGGATTTCATTGAACTCTATATACAGTGTGATGATAATAAAGTGGAGGTACTGAGTAAAGCCATGACATTGATGGAAGAAAAACTAAGTCATTGTCCTGGAAAATTACACCTAGATTTCTTCAGCCAAGTCAACTTTATAGGACTCTTTGTTAAAGACCAGCATTATGATTTTCTTATGAACATCACTGATGAATTCTCTGCAGAAATAAGAAAATCAGGTAAAATAATGACAACTGTAGACATTTTAGACACAGGTTAGGGTTAGGGTTAAGGTGTTTAACACCACTTTCAACAATATTTTAGTTATGTCATGGCAGTGAGTGTTATTCGTGGAGGAAACCGGAGTACCCGGGAAAACCCACGACCTGTCGCAAGTCAGTGACAAACTATGCAACACTATCATTTTTGATTTATTTACTTATTTAATTTATAAATTTGGCCGAAACGTCCAATGTCCGAAAAGCTCTTGTCCGAAATGTCCATGGCCGAAAGTCCTAGGCCGAAATATCCTAGGCCGAAATGTCCGGCAACCCAAAATACCATGGATAGGGGTGTCAAAATACAATGGGTATGGGGGTCGATATACCATGGGTAGGGGTGTCAAAATACCATGGTTAGAGGGGGTCAAAATACCATGGGTAGGGGGGTCAAAATACCATGGTTAGG
>MJUT01041538.1:54524-69040 GCA_002080005.1 Gigantidas platifrons
AGAGAAATACTCAAATTACACGAACAAACTGGTAAGTGAGTGAGATCAAAACAACAAGAGAAATACTCAAATTACAAGAACAAACTGGTAGGTGAGTGAGAACAGAACAACAAGGGAAATACTCATATTACACAAACAAACTGTTAAGTGAGTGAAAACAGAACAACAAGAGAAATACTCAAATTACACAAACAAACTGGTAAGTGAGTGAGATCAAAACAACAAGAGAAATACTCAAATTACAAGAACAAACTGGTAAGTGAGTGAGAACAGAACAACAAGGGAAATACTCATATTACACAAACAAATTGTTAAGTGAGTGAGAACAGAACAACCAGAGAAATACTCATATTACACAAACAAACTGGTAAGTGAGTGAGAACAGAACAATAAGAGAAATACTCAAATTACATGAACAAATTGGTAAGTGAGTGGCAACAGAACAACAAGAGAAATACTCAAATTACATGAACAAACTGGTAAGTGAGTGAGAACAGAACAAGTAGAGAAATACTCAAATTGCAAGAACAAACTGGTAAGTGAGTGAGAACAGAACAATAAGAGGAATACTCAAATTACATGAACAAACTGGTAAGTGAGTGGCAACATAACAACTAGAGAAATACTCAAATTACATGAACAAACTGGTAAGTTAGTGAGAACAGAACAAGTAGAGAAATACTCAAATTGCATGAACAAACTGGTAAGTTAGTGAGAACAGAACAAGTAGAGAAATACTCAAATTGCATGAACAAACTGGTAAGAGAGTGGCAACATAACAACTAGAGAAGTACTCAAATTATATGTAAAAACTGGTAAGTTTGAAAAAGCAGAACAACTAGAGAAATACTCAAAATACATGAACAAACTGGTAAGTGAGTGAGAACAGAACAACAAAAGAAATACTCAAATTACATGAACAAACTGGTAGGTGAGTGAGAACAGAACAACAAGAGAAATACTCAAATTACATGAGCAAACTGGTAAATGAGTGAGAACAGAACAATAAGAGAATTACTCAAATTACATGAACAAACTGGTAAGTGAGTGAAAACAGAACAACTAGAGAAATACTCAAATTACATGAACAAACTGGTAAGTGAGTGAGAACAGAACAACAAGAGAAATACTCAAATTACATGAACAAACTGGTAAGTGAGTGAGAACAGAACAACAAGAGAAATACTCAAATTACATGAACAAACTGGTAAGTGAGTGAGAACAGAACAAGTAGAGAAATACTCAAATTACATGAACAAACTGGTAAGTGAGTGGTAGATAACAACTAGAGAAATACTCAAGTTACATGAACAAACTGGTAAGTGAGTGAGAACAGAACAACAAGAGAAATTCTTAAATTACATGAACAAACTGATAAGTGAGTAAGGTTTAGGGTTAGGGTTGGGTTTATGGTGTTTAATGCCACTTTCAACAATATTTCAGTTATATCATGGCCGTCAGTGTTATTGGTGGAGGAAACTAGAGTGTCCGGAGAAAACCATTGATCTGCAAGTCACTAACAAACTTTATCACATAATGTTGTATCGAGTACACCATGCCATGAACGGGGTTCGAAATCACAACCTTAGTGGTGATAAGCACTGATTGCACAAGTAATTGTAAATCCATCTACCATAAGATCACGATCATGATGGCCACTAAGCTGGTAAGTGAGAGAGTGATTGTTGTTTAATGCCAAATTAACAATTTTTATACGCCCGTCTTTAATACGGGACGTATTATGGTATACCAATGTCCGACTGTCCGTCCGTCCATCCGTTTTACATGTTGCGCTCTAACTTAAGAACCCATCGGCCAATTTACTTCAAATTTCACAGAGTTATTGGAATTTATGGTCTTACGATCTGTATACTTTTTTCATTTTCATTCCAGAGTTGTGGGACTTTATTCATCAGATTATAGGCAATTTTTCGTATGTCGCACTGTAAATTGAGAACCCCTTTGTCAATTCACTTCAAACTTCGCATAGTTATTGGAATTGATAGTCTTATGGTCTGTATACTATTTGGTGAAATTTCAATTTTTCATGCCAGAGTTATGGGACTTTATTCATCAAATTGTAGGCGATTTTTCGTATGTCACCCTGTAAATTGAGAACCCCTTCGCCAATTTACTTCAAACTTCGTACTGTTATTGGAATTGATTATAAGTCTTTACTGATTTCTCAAAAAATGTGTCGTATTACTATGTTTAAATGATTTTTTTTTCAACTTTGAGGATTAACATTGAGATTTTAGTCTTTACAATTGTATGAATGTTGACGACGGGCGTATCATGCGCTCTTGGCGCAGCTGTTTATTTATTTATATCATGACAAGAACAAGTTACATTTGATGAGATGGTGATGAGGTCTACTGTATATAAGACCAACATGCTCAATTGGATTTTTGTAGTGATAGCTCACTG
The DNA here is from genome assembly GCA_002080005.1 of Gigantidas platifrons. Taxonomy (NCBI): domain Eukaryota; kingdom Metazoa; phylum Mollusca; class Bivalvia; order Mytilida; family Modiolidae; genus Gigantidas; species Gigantidas platifrons. The sequence continues at coordinate 56,952 of MJUT01041538.1, forward strand.
AAACAACAGCTATGTTGCTCCACTCAGACACATTATCTTGATTTTGAGCCAACCAGTCTTTGTTCTTTCTCATTAATGCTGTGTGTTTAGCAGAGAAGCAGCAAAAACCAAATTTATAGTCTTTGGTTTGACCCAAAGAGGGCTTGAATATGCAATCTTTAGTCGAGCACTAGCAGTCACACAACAAACTGCTAAGTGTCAGATAGGAATAGCAGCTAATGTAAAGATTTTCTCAAATGAAAAGGAAGTTTTTGGATGCTCTGTACTCACTTTGAAGTGTGTGTACTTGCAGCAGGTATTGGGTGTAGTTTCTATATTTATAATTATGTGACTTTCCATATATTTGTTAATCTATCAATCAGCTTCTTTGATATTATATGCTAAAAACTTACAAGAAGCTTGTATGAGACATTTATATCTAAAAACTTACAAAAAGCTTGTATGAGACATTTATATCTAAAAACATACAAGAAGCTTGTATGAGACATTTATATCCTGTAGGAATACAGTTCAAGAACATTGAACCATTCAGGCAACAGTAGTTTATATTTAATGCAATGTTTTGTGTTTCAGATGACAACATATTATTTGTTGGACATTCAGGAACCATAGATCTATGTACCAGGTCTATACTAGGTAAAAAGCCAAAGACCAAACAACAATACCAAGAGTTTATCAGTAAATTACCATTCTGTAGTATATATACTGTAGAACAAGCTAAGGACAGTAAGAAATGGTCATCTTGTTACAAATATCATCTACCTTTAAGTACAGGAAGATGTTCTGGACTGAAAGAAGACACCTTTAAAGATGTTATGTCATAGAACAATATAAAAATGTTATGTCATAGAACAATATAAAAATGTTATGTCATACAACAATATAATTTATTCTGATGTCAAAATCCATGATATATAACTGAAATATTGTTGAAAGTGGTGTTAAACACCATAAACCTCAAAATCCATGTGAGACCCACCATAGCACATAGTAGTTTCAGGGATGATTTTTTTCAGTTTTTATGCTGATTTCAGCTATTCTGTAGTTTGAAATTCAAGACCTACTGATTAGAGAAACCATTTCTTTTCAAGAACATTAAATTTCCTGACAAATTATCATACCCTACACAACAAAGTTGTAATGGTTATGTTTTAGACTCCTTGTTGCAATACTAGAACATTCATTACTTATCCAATTTGCTTTAAATTTATGGAAGCTGTCTAGTATCAATATTCTGTTCAAATTTGAATGTCAGCCATGTTCAAATACTTTGCTTTTTATCCCCCCGCGATAGCGGCGAGGGGATATAGTAATAGCGGCCGTCTGTCCGTCTCTCTGTCCGTCACACTTTCTTGTTAACACGATAACTTTAGTAAACATGGATAGATTTGAATAATATTTTGCATGTGGCTTGTAATTATCATTATCTTGGATGGGTTCTAACATGGAAATATTTGAAGCAAGGGTTTTGGGGGAAAATATTAGTTTTTGGTTGAAAAATCACCAATTTTGAGAATTCTGTCTTGTTTAATTACCCGATAACTTTAGTAAACATGGATAGATTTGAATAATATTTTGCATGTGGCTTGTAAGTATCATTATCTTGGATGAGTTCTTACATGGAAATATTTGAAGCAAGGGTTTTGGGGGGAAATCTTAGTTTTTGGTTGAAAAATCAACAATTTTGAGAATTGTGTCTTGTTTACGCGATAACTTTAGTAAACATGGATAGATTTGAATAATGTTTTGCATGTGGCTTGTAAGTATCATTATCTTGGATGGGTTCTAACATGGAAATATTTGAAGCAAGGGTTTTGGGGGAAAATCTTAGTTTTTGGTTGAAAAATCACCAATTTTGAGAATTGTGTCTTGTTTACGCGATAACTTTAGTAAACATGGATAGATTTGAATAATATTTTACATGTGGCTTGTAATTATCATTATCTTGGATGGTTTCTAACATGGAAATATTTGAAGCAAGGGTTTTGGGGCAAAATCTTAGTTTTTGGTTGAAAAATCACCAATTTTGAGAATTGTGTCTTATTTACGAGATAACTTTAGTAAACATGGATAGATTTTAATAATTTTTTGCATGTGGCTTGTAAGTATGTTATGTATTAAGACTGCAAGGCTGCTTTCTATAAATGTATAAAACTAAATATTATGCAAGTGTGGGGGGATATGTCGCGCATTCATGCGCTAGGCGGTTCTTTTATTTATCTGCAAACTGAGGATTTAGAGAAATAAATACTTTTTGAGCAGTCTTTGTGCTAACCCACTTTCCCGAAGCCCAGGACAAATATAACTGGATTCGGACAAGTGAAAATTATTAAAGATTTTGGAAGCTTTCTAATATCAAAACTGAGATCAAGCTTTAACAACCATTTTTTTTTCTGAAAAAAAGCGTATTTTTTGTTGTTGAAAAATAAGGACTTTGAGAAATGGATATTGTTGCCTAATTAGAGCATTCATTACTAATCAGATTTAAAAGTTTATGGTATAGTCTCAAAAACCAAAAACCAGATCAAGTTCGATTAACAGCCATTTTAAAAATTCTTTTGGGGAGTACGTTTTAGAATGTTGTTCTTGAACCACTTTCTAACTGGAGGTATGTGAGCACAGAGCTCACTGTTTTCTTTAATTTTTCAATATTGCATTGATATAATACATATGTTATAATATGTAATTCACCTGTGTAAGAAATTTTGATGAATTTATGCAACTATATTGTAGTCTATCATGTAAAATATTACAAGATTTAAAACTCCAGTATTGTATAATATATAGTGTTGCTATTAATTTATAACAGTTAGAATAATCTTGGTCTAATTGTATTATGTTATTAGTATTTGTTTATTATATGTTTACATATCACTACTTTAATCCAGATTTCCCTGGGTCAAAGTTGATGAAGGGGTAGTCGAGGTCGTGATCATATGGTGGTTGGGTTTATAACTATCCATGCAATCTGTGCATATCACTACTTAAGTTGTGAGTTGGAATCCCGCTCACATGGGGTGTACTCGATAAAACATTATGTGATAAACAAAATTCAGTGACTTGCGGCAGGTCAGTGGTTTTCTCAGGGTACTCTGGTTTCCTCCACCAATAAAACTGACTGCCACAATATAACTGAAATATTGTTGAAAGTGACATTAAACACCATAACCCTAACCACTAACCCCAAATAAATAAAAAGAATAAATACATTCCACTCCTTAAAAAATGAGTAAAGCATATATTAATGTCAATTCAATTGATTGATTGATTGATTGATTGATTAATTGGGTTTTAACACCACTTTCAGCAGTATTTCAGCTATATCATGGCGACCAGTTTTTAGTGGTGGAGGAAGCCGGAGTACACAGAGAGAACCACCGACCCTGGGCAAGCAACTGGTAAACTTTATCACTTGCAGCTGTGAGTCGAGTACACCCTTTTTGTAATCAACAAAGCTGGGCACAAACCCATGCCGTATTGGTGATAGGCTTGTATGAGCTGTTATATCCAACAACCTAACTCATTGAGCCACCCTAGCCCCTCTGTCAATTCAAGTTAAGTTCATTAAAAACAAAATTACATATTTTTTTACATACAATTATTCACATCTGAAAATAGATATCAAAGAATTTATCAAGGTGCTACACCTTAAGCCAGACCAGCATCAGTCTCTGTTGTCACAAAGGTGTTGACTGACAAGTTACACTGACGCATACATCTGGTCTTTAACCAGAAGTTTCATAACAACACAGTTGAAGGTTAAAATAATCACTGCCTTTCAATGATTTTATGTTTTATGTTCATTAGACTTAAGCATTCCTTTTACATAGTGATAACTTATTCCATTTGTGTATAAATAGAACTTTTACAGTTATTTTCATTATGATGTATCAAATAGATGTAATGGTTGGGAAAGTAAATTGTTTGTAGACAATGTATATATAAAATAAATTCTAGAATTTGATTCGGACCAGTAAATTCAAATTTTCATTTCGTGGGCTGAATATAATCCTTGAGTGGTCCCAGGGCTCACCACACTTGCAAAGCATAGGGAGACTTGACTTCTCCCTCAGAGAACATAAGGGAGAAGTGAAGGCATGACAGGGAGACTTCCAACAGCTTCATAGAGACGTGATTCTGCAAAAATGTGGGGGTTTTTTGCATCATATTTTTTTAATATTTGCATTTGAAGTGTGCCTTTGCTAATGTCTTGTTAATATTCATGTTTTGTATTTGTATTATTATTATTATTATTATTTATCTTATATTTGTTGATTTTAGAGTTTTTTTTTCATTTTGCCTTGAAATCTGTAAAGGTATATTAATGACATCTAAATGTTCGTTTCCTTTCCCATTGGTTACAATTGCTTTGTCAATCAGCTTGACCATAAAACGAAGATTATTTGCAAGAAAGGAATGACTTGCAAAAAGAAATGAGGCGACTTTAATTCGCTTGGCAGTCGAGGGAGTGCGACTTCAGCCGATATAGGGCAAGTATTTCGCCCACTTCGCCTAGCTTGGTGAGCCCTGCGTGGTCCCCATTCTAAAAGAATCTAGAAACTGATGTAATCAAATTGTATCTGCACTAATAAAATAATGTGCCAATCGCACAGTCTCATATTACCATTCCCGGTGTCTCTTACAACCAAAACGCTATGCATATCATTAAAATTCTAATGGTTTGCATATATTAAATTTTAAGTATTTTACATTCAATAATTTTTCGAAAGGGAATGCTTATTTTTATTTTATTTTTTTGTGTGTGCTCAAAATGGAAACAAATGTTTCAAAACTTGATGAATATAAAAATATCTTGTGAATGAGTTATTACTCTGTATATTATGTAACAGTTATGATGTTAGATATTGTCAGTTATGTATTGTTATTATTCTGTTAGCAGTTATGATGTTAGATATTGTCAGTTATTTATCATTAGTTATTATTCTTTTAACAGTTAGGCTGTTAGATATTGTCAGTTATGTGTCATTAGTTATTGTTCTGTTAATAGTTAGGCTGTTATATATTGTCAGTTGTTTTTCGTTATTATTCTGTTAAAAGTTATGATGTTAGATATTGTCAGTTGTGTTTCGTTATTATTCTGTTAAAAGTTATGATGTTAGATATTGTCAGTTATGTGTCATTATACAATTGATGACTTTCCATGAGGTGAATACAAGGATTAATCAACCCATGGAACATGATATTCATTGAGGCATCCGAGATCAATCCTTGTATTCACCGAAATTGAAAATCATTAATCTGTTTTATTATATGACATTAAATCAAATTTGAATTAACACCAAACAGCGCCAACTTTGTTCCCCAGACACCCCTGTCTGCCCAACGTCTGCCATTATTAATTTAATTATGTACTGAAATAATTGGGAAACACCATTTCTATTTTAAGGTGTCTGGAGAAGCTTTGGAATATTATGTTCACCTCTCGTGACTTTTTGCGTGGTGATTATAACGTTTGATCAAAGAACGTTACTAAGGACGTCAGCCAATCAGAAAAGACATTTTCTGAAGTCATATAATAATGGTTATTATTCTGTTAACAGTTAGGCTGTTAGATATTGTCAGTTATATATCATTGGTTATTATTCTGTTAACAGTTAGGCTGTTAGATGTTTCAGTTAAAATAAATATTATGTCCTCACGTAATACATTCCATGCCATTATTTGGCATTCGTTTTAGTTCGTCAAAATCGTTCTTAATTTAAACCAAAATTTGTGGAGAATGGTACTCAGTATTTTAACATTGTAACATTCAATGACCCAATCATTTAAGATGTTTGATGTTACTTTATGCAGAATATGTAAAACATGTTTCAAAATAATGAAATCTGTAGAATTGTAATTGTCTGCATGTGGTTTCAGAGAAGACTGAAATTTGAATCCTTTACAATATTAACAGTGATGGCACCTTCATGCCACCTATCTAAAAATGTAACATGATTAGGGATAACCACTAAGAAGTAATTATTTATTATCATTAACACATATATAGCTTTAATATCAGAGTATATTTACATAAGCATGGACTTCAAGTTCTTTTCAATCATTACATTTGCAGTGCAATAAAGTTAAGATTTTGTTTTTGCATTATTCAAATTCATTTCCTTTTACCTGATTCATGTAAAGAGTGAATGGTAAGAAACAGAAACAGACAGAAAAGATTACACTCTTAAAAACAACTGGAAGGGCACTTGTCTCTGCTCTTTTCATGGATCGTGAAAACGTTATTGGTAAATTGAGGGAGGGGATTATTAATTTGTCATTCTATCTCATTAAACGATAATTTAGTGGTGACAAACAAGTATCTGTATCATTTAATCAGAGATTTCTTCCCTTTTTTTTTTTTATTACAAAAATAATATATATTCAAACATGAAATAAGAATTCTAATAAGTCGAAATTTTTCTGAAGTCCAGTTTTAAACTTAGTGCTTTTCAACTTAATTTACTCCTCTTATCTCAAATTTCGAAATTTTTGGTATCTCGAAGTACAGACCCTGGATCGTATAAGTTTACACTACGCACGAAACGAACGAACGCTTCACACGAACGACACGAAAAACGCACGATATATGAAACGAATGCACGATACACGAAGCAAACGCATGATACACGAATAGTATCGTGTTACTATTTGAATGACTTTTGTGCAAATTGATGTGATTAACTTCTGTAATCTTATATTTTATAAGCAAGTTATATATATAAATGATAAATTAGTCGGTAAAGTAATAGGATAATACAATTTATATTAAATAGTTTTTTATTACCAATGTGTTTAATAATTATATTTATGATTAAATTTTAAATCTCATATATTTGACTTCCAAATATGACTTTCTCTTTATATAATTAAACAGAATTTATATTTATTTAATTATATAATTATACAGAATTTATATTTATATAATTATATAATTATACAGAATTTATATTTATAATTATTCGGATTCTGAATTGACAATTCCAACCAGACATAGGTGTTTCAGTTATTTTCTCGGTTAAGCTGTCCGAGAGGCGTGTGGCTTCAAAAGGTCATATAGTTGTTAATTAGAATGAAATTACAAATGTAAGAGTTGACATTTCACATCTGCAGTGCATGTATTTTCCAGGTGAAACTGCCAGAGGCATTTGTTTACATACATGTAGATGATTTCTTGTTTATTTGTCCTAGAGTAAATTATAGAAAAAATGCATTTATTAAATATGTTTTCCCTTATTGTACAAAATTACTGGTACATGTAAATAAAGGAAATACATGTTTGTATATGTAAAATTTTGTTTACACTTTAATTAAAAATTTTTAGTAATAGTAAGATTGAAATTGTAGTAATTATTTTAAACTGGAAATCGTAGCGTGCATTCTTTTCGTGTATCGTGTATCGTTCTTTTTGTGTATCGTTCGTTCGTATTTCGTTTCGTGTGTTCGTCTAATTAAACTGGCGAACGATACACGAAACGAAAGAACAAATTACATGCACGAAACGCAAATGAACGAACGATACACGCAAACGAAACGAACAAAAAACGCAAACGATACGAAATATCTGTTAAGTTAAACGATCCAGGGTCTGTACCCTTTCAGTCCCTAATATACAAATCCATTCAAATTATGTGCGCTATGTCGAAATAATAAATTAGATCAATTAACAAACCTGTATCAGGTGAGATTTATTTTGGCAACTGTTAATTATCATTTGTAAAGAAAACAATTGGATTTCTTAATTGAAACATTGAAATCATAATCATATGAATGAAATATTATTTAATGATAAATTGCAAAGCGTTTGATGTCATGATACCTTGAGTGTAACGAAATCTCCGAAGCCATTAAACAGCCCGCTGTCTACAGCGATATCACTCATTCTTTTTATGAAACAATATCAAATTTAAAAAACGCTAAATGATTTGTTCAGAAAAACATTTCAACATTTTGTCAGATATTTTTTAGTGTTCAATTACGTGGTATTTATAGAATTCTATGAAAGTTCGTTTTGTTGACAGTTTCGTAATTTTTAAATACAATATGATGAATGTACATGATGTAATCAAATGCGTGTTTCTTTTTTCTCTCGAAGTTTCCTAATAATTATTGAATCTATACTTGGTAAAATTCAGATAATAACACCTCATCAGAGAATATTTCTTATTATTTTTTTTTTAATCTGAGTTTATGCACATGTTAAAAATATGTACATATGCAATACGTACATATTGTAAATCACTGACAATAGTTCGCATCCACTTTTATTAAACTGAGGTGCCTATCTTGCTTCATCCCTCACTCCCTTTATGTCGAATTTCGGATAACTCGAAATTTTGCAACGGTCCCATGAACTTTGAGATAACGAGATTCAACTGTATGTATTTCATGTTAAAGTATATACCTACCTTTTCAGTTCAGTTCAATTTAGGGTTATTGTTTTTAACGCCACTGTCAACAGTAGTTCAATTGAAAGTCGATATTCATTAAACAATTACAATACAAGCTCTATATAAATTATAATGAAATGGAACTTTTTATAGTAAGCGAGGTGTAGTCGATACAACATTATGTGATAAAGTTTGTCAGTGGCTTGCAGCAGATCAGTGGTTTTCTGCGGGTTCTCCATTCTCCTCCACCAATAAAAGTGACGACAACGATATAACATAAACGTTGTTGAAAGTGGTGTTAAACACCATAACTCTAACCCTCACACCTTTCCACATTTACACACAAATTTATCATATTCACAAACCATTCACACCATTCCTTGTTGACCATCACACCATATACAGTTACATCATATGCCATATATTTTAATTTGATAATGTTGAATGTTTCAATTAATGAATGATAACAAGTAATATTTATACCACGGTTTTCAGAGTTAAATAGTCAAACTCGAAGCACAAGATTGTTTAACCAGTTTTGATTAACGGAAACCATGGTATAAATGAATTGTAAAATGAAGCCAGGCAATATCACATCTATGTCGTTGATTATTGCACAGCTCTCTGAGAGTAATAAAACTACAGCCCAGATTTAAAGTGTGCAATATCTCATATCTGCCTGTATTATTTCATAGTTTTTATCTCACCTGGCCAAAGGCCATGTGAGCTTTTGCCATCATGTTTCGTCTGTCGTCGTCGTCTGTAGTAAACTTTTCACATTTTAATCTTCTCCTCAGAAACCACTGAGCCAATTTAGACCAAACTTTGGTGGAATGGTCCTTGAATGGCCCCCTTCCAAACATTGTGTCTGGTGATCCCGACTTCTAACCAAGATGGCCGCCAAGCTAAAAATAGAAAAAATGGGGATGAAATTTTGATTGTCCATTGCTGCTTTAGTATAATATTCTGGGTTTTTGTTGTGAATTTTTCTTTCAGCCGATTTATACCGATTATGCAAATTAGGCATATTTTGATAAAAGATCACATTTAAATCTTCTTCTCTGAAACTGCTGAACCAAATTAAACGACATTTGGCTGGGATAGTCCTTGGGCGGTTCCATTTCAAAATTTTGTCTGACAGCTCCGCCCTCCATTCAAGATGGCTGCTGTTACTTAAAATAGAAATTTCTTCAATTGTCCATTGCTGCTTTTTTATAAATCTAAATGATCTCAAATTTTTACTGCAGCGACATGGAAATGAGTAGATTAACATATATTCCGGGTTTTTCTGTGAAATTTTTCTTTCAGACGATTTATACCGATTATGCAAATTAGGCATATTTTGATAAAAGATCACATTTAAATCTTCTCCTCTGAAACCCCTGAACCAAATTAAATCAAACCTGGCAGGGATGGTCCCTGGGTGGGATCCTTTCAAAATTGTGTCCGACAGCCCCGCACTCCTTTCAAGATGGCTGGTCTTACTAAAAATAGAAATTTCTCCAATTGTCCATTGCTGCTGTAGTATGAGTAAAAATGAGCTCAAATTTTAACTACAGCTACATGGCAAGAAGTAGGTTAACATATATTTCCATTTTTTCTGTGAAATTTTTCTTTCAGCCGATTTATACCGATTATGCAAATTAGGCATATTTTGATAAAAGATCACATTTAAATCTTTTCCTCTGAAACCCCTTAACCAAATTAAACCAAACCTGGCAGGGATGCTCCCTTTCACAATTGTGTCCGACAGTCCCGCCCTCCATTCAAGATGGCTACTGTTACTAAAAATAGAAATGTCTTCAATTGTCCATTGCTGCTTTAGTATATGTCAAAATGAGCTCGAATTTTAACTGCAGCTACATGGCAATGAGTAGTTTAACAGATATTCTGGGTTTTTATGTGAAATTTTTCTTTCAGCCGATTTATACCGATTATGCAAATTAGGCATATTTTGATAAAAGATCAAATTTAAATCTTTTCCTCTGAAACCGCTGAACCAAATTACACTAAACATGGCAGGGATGGTCCTTGGGTCGGTCCCTTTCAAAATTGTGTCCAACAGCCCCACCCTCCATCCAAGATCACTGCTGTTACTAAAAATAGAAATTTCTTCAATTGTCCATTGCTGCTTTATTGTAAAGCAAAATGAGCTGAAATTTTAACTGCAGCTACATAACAATGAGTAGATTACCATATTTTCTGGGCTTTTCTGTGAAATTTTTCTTTCAACCGATTTATACCGACTATAGAAATTAGGCATATTTTGATAAACGATCACATTTAAATCTTCTCCTCTGAAACCGCTGAACCAAATTAAAGCAAATTTGGCTGGGATGGTTCTTGGGTGGTCCCCTTTCAATAGTGTGTCCGACAGCCCTGCCCTCTATTCAAAATGGCTGCTGTTACTAAAAATAGAAATTTCTTTAGTTGTCATTTTCTGTTTTATTACAAATCAAAGTGAACTCAAATTTTAACTGCAGCTACATGGCCATGAATAGTTTAACATATATTCTGGGTTTTTCTGTGAGATTTTTTTCAGCCAGTTTATTCTGTTTAGGAATATTATGAGATAAAAATCATATCAAAATCTTTTGCTCAGAAATTTGAGTTGACATGATCTTTGGGTGGCCCACATTCAAAATTATGTGTATCACCCACATTTTCTATTTCAACTTTAGATGTCAAATTAAAAACCAGGTGAGTGATTACAGGCTCATGTGAGCCTCTAGTTAGATGTTGCTTACATTCTGGTATATAAACCATAAAAAGATCAAAGGAAAAGAATGCACTCATGTTACAATTATTGATCCTTTTTTAAAAATTATGAAGGTATTAAATAATTTGACTTGAGACATATTCTATCCTCTTTCTTATTGCTTTAAATTTGTGCTAGATAAAAATATGAATTATTGTACAATGTTTTTGCCATTATTGGTTTTCTGACTATATATATTTATATTTTGTGGCCAGCTGGACTGGACTTGATTGTTCAAACTTGTTTTTTAAACTTATTTTCATCAGCTATATTTTTATTGTTCGTTTCATAGATTTTAACTTTTTAGTATAATCTCATTTTATATATATATATAAAATTAAGTTTAAACAAAGGATGTGACTTTGATTTTAGCCTACCTGACTGTTTTCACTCATTTGGTCATACCCGAGTGAGCTTTTAATATCACATAGTCGTTTTTAATAGTATCACATGGCATACAATGCCTCTGGCAGTTATTTATCATGGTAACTTTTTCACTTTCTATCTTGTAAAACTGCACAACCAAATATAACCAAATTTGACAGACAACATCTAATCTTTGGAAAGAGGAAATTCAGACTTGTGCATATTAAATTGTACCTCCAATGAGAAGGATCTAATGAATAAAAGTTTGAAGATACCACAGGTGTAATTAGAATCTGTAACTCAAGAGAGAACAGACAATACATTTAGAATCTGTAACTCAAGGGAGAACAGACAATACATTTAGAATCTGTAACTCAAGGGAGAACAGACAATACAATTAGAATCTGTAACTCAAGGGAGAACAGACAATACAATTAGAATCTGTAACTCAAGGGAGAACAGACAATACATTTAGAATCTGTAACTCAAGGGAGAACAGACAATACAATTAGAATCTGTAACTCAAGGGAGAACAGACAATACATTTAGAATCTGTAACTCAAGGGAGAACAGAC
>MJUT01041538.1:76145-110737 GCA_002080005.1 Gigantidas platifrons
ACAGACAATACAATTAGAATCTGTAACTCAAGGGAGAACAGACAATACAATTAGAATCTGTAACTCAAGGGAGAACAGACAATACAATTAGAATCTGTAACTCAAGGGAGAACAGACAATACAATTATAATCTGTAACTCAAAGGAGAACAGACAATACGTTTACCAAAAGAAAAAAGACAAAAAGACAAGCAATGGTCAGCAAAATACTTCTCAGAACACATAAGTGGTGATACAGGTAAATTAAAAGAAAAAAATCAAAGAAGCACGCAGCTGCAGAAATGTTATGTTAAATATTTGTTGTGCTGTTCATTGTAATATGTAGATTAAGATCTGCATAAAGAAAGGTCAGAGAGAATATGAGGATCAACCTCAGCTTTCTAAAGTTTTGCATAGGCTGAATTGTGGAAATTAAAAAAAGTTATTTCTTAAGAATCAGAAATCCCAGGCAAGGTGTTCTCGACACACATTATGTGATAAAGTTTGTCAGGGCAGGTCGGTGGTTTCCTCCGGTTTCCTTCTCCAATAAAAATGACTACCACGATATAACTGAAATATTGTTGAAAATGGCATAAAATACCATAAACCTCATCCACTCCATTGTCACTTAATGTTGACACACAAAAAAGAAGAAAAAATTATCAATAGAAGTCATCTTTCGAAGTCAGTCACGAAGTGTAAACAATATCTAGTTTTATTATATTTCTCTGATGTCACACTATTATTGGGACAGTGGGTTATTTTAAAGAATCTATATAGTTTATTATTTTTGTTCTTACATATTATGTGAACTTAAATATTTTACCATTTTAGGCTTAAAAAAGTATTATGAATATTTTGAGACTTGCAGGTATCAAACTGCAGCTGGACTTTTTAAACACTTCTGTCTAACCACAACTCTACGATGATCACACTACTGTACTAGATCACTCTTTATTGTAAAGTTTCTTTAAAAAGTACATATAAACAACTTGTTTAAATGAGCAATATATGATTAATTTTTACAAGTCATCATGCATGTATGTAGCAACGCTAAATGTCGCACCAACGCTAAATATCGCACTCGACGCTAAATGTCGCAAGGCTGACGCTAAATGTCGCAACCAACGCTAAATGTCGCAAAACCTCCTGACGCTAAATGTCACACCTTTAACGCTAAATGTCGCAATATTTTGAACTACTGCTATATGTCGCATAAGACCAAATGAATTATCAATTTGATATCTTAAAGTAATATGAAAGGCGAATATCATGGACTTTTTGGATTAAATATTTTTACTTAATATGCCACTTAATTTAACTAAAATCAACTGCATAACATTAAAAATCCGCTCAAAAGCAGAATTTATGAGCAAATCACAATATATTTGACAGCAGATAATTACTGTTGTTAACAACAGTAATGTAAATGATATGCGCGTGACCCAACATTTGAACTCTTTCGGGGAGATTGTGTTACGGGTGTGTTCGATTTGTGTTTAAATTATCTCCCTTTTGGAAACCTAGCTGTCAAAAGTAGACATTTAGTTTTATGTTGATAGGTTTTATTGATATATTTTGTAATGATAAGGCTATTTGTAATATATTTATCGTATTTAAACATTGACAAACTTCTGCAAATAAAATTTGTTAAGAAATTTGCAACCGTCCAAAATGAATTGGTAGTGACTTTTTACTGATATACTCGTGTTGCTAGGCAACAGTTGCCAATTTATAATGAAAACATTCTGATAATTTGGAATGATGGAAATTACAATTGCCATATACATTAGGTTCTTGCTGAATAATTGAGTCTTCAACAGCATTAAGTGAAGTTTCATATTTGTCAGACTTAACAGTGGTATCAAAAATAGTTGGACATGCCTCTTTTTATTGATTAACTGTACTATCTAAAGGTGGAAAATCATCCATACTGTCAATTTCAATGACAGATATTTCTAATGCTTCGTTCACTAGAGGTACACAATTATCTGGGATCCACGTTTTATGAAAACCAAACCCAGAACTTGTCCATAGTCACAGTCTAGGAACCTGTACGCCTGAAATCTCTTATTGACGTGCTCTTCTGTAAACTGCATTACGGTTTCGGTGGAAATCGACTGCCCACGCTTTCAAGGCAGGCAAGATTTTCGGAATTTATTATCGACAGATACAATGTATCTGTGTAAAAAAGTTACAGAATGTACATGATTCATTACTCTAACGGACGCTAAAGTTTCTTTGGATAAAATAACGCAACAAATTCAGAATGGAGTATCAAACGTTTGTTTTTACTACCAGAAAAGGTAAAAATTCCATTTTGTATGCCTAAATGGCTTCCAATTTAGACTATTTGCATGGATAGTTTTGGATGTGAGAAGCATTCTTTTTACAAATAAGCGATAAAGAAAACAATTTTTCCTAATAACAAATTGGATTGAAAAAATGAATGTGCTGTACGGCTGTTTGCTGTAGCTGTGTATGTCTGTTTGACGTCGCGTTTGAAAACTGTCTGTACCCTGATTGACATGCTAAATTTGTATTTTAAAATGTCTATTTATTTAGCAATGCTGAGGTATTCATATCTGTAATTTTGCATAAACTGTGTTCATATCTATTGACATTACCAACACAAGTATCGGGAATATTATTCAAGGATAAAGGGTCAAACGGGACAATTTTATTTTATCCTTGCTCAAAAGAACCTGTTAAAATGGTAAATATGACGCTATACGGCTAATACATTAAAAAAGCAAAGATGCAGTCCTTGCATCAATTAATCATACGCATTCTATCAAGTTTTTGGAATACAGGCTATTAGAATTTAATGAAAACATAGAAAAACTTACCTGCCGTGAAAGTGTAAGATGTGGAATTCCACCGAAACCGTAATGCAGTTTACAGAAGAGTACGTCAATAAGAGATTTCAGGCGTATAGGTTCCTAGACTGTGATAGTATAATGATTGGATCTCTAGATTTTACTTTCAGTGGCTCAAATATTGTATTTAAAGATACCAACTGTTTTGTCCATGAACCCATTTCTAGGGGTGGATATACTGACTGAATTGGACAACCCAAAACTGATGCTGCGGCCAATATTGCCCAGGCTGATGAAACTGTTTTATTTGTAGCGGCATCTTTACAAGCTTCGTCATATAATAATGAAACCAGACGAAGACGATCATATGTGTTTGCATCATAAATAGATTTGTTGCTGACCAACTTGATACAAGTAAGTACTCTTAGTCTTGGTTCTAGAGATTCATTACCAACAATGTCCACTGACACGACAATTTTCGTCCATGGAAACTTGGATGGGTTTTCTGTCTTTAATACACATTTTGTGCTCATTTAGAATTTGCTTCGATACCCTATCCTCTGTTAAGCAACTTTGTGCTGAATATACATGATTTGTCTCATTAATAATCTGGGTAAGTGGTTCATTGCGAAGTAATATTTTTTCAACTTCTACGCCTTCAACCAGCAAGTTTCTATTTGTGTACGACTCTAATCTAGCAAGGAAAAGAGTATAATCAAACCTGTCATCAGTTGATTTGCAACACTGTGTACAGAAAGTAACAGTTTTGACAGTAAACTGGTCTTTGTTCAAGTTTTGGCATCTGATATGAAACCACGTTTCACATTTTTCACAATATACACACGTTCGTATGCAGTTCTTTTTACAATTACCACAAGCCATTGTATGTTCTCTTGCCCAAGGAGAAAATAACCCTTTAAAGGGTTACGTATTCTCTTGCCCAAGGAGAATATTAAGACTTTGTGTTTATTATCTTGCCAATGAGAATAAATTGTTTTTCGCATTCCTTTGCCCAAGGAGAATACCTTTTTTAAACCTGCTAAAAGGGTTTGAAACTAATACTGATATTGCGGATATCAGTAGAACCGTCAGAATTCGTAACCAATTTTCTCTTGCCCAAGGAGAACATATAAATGGTCTGTCGAAGACAGTCACAGATTCAAGCAATACTTTGCAAGAATCGGTTTTATTTTGCGTGCAACGCTTTTTATAGAAAACTCAAAAATCATATGGTAGTTTGTATAGGGTCAACTCAAACCGCCAAAGAAAGTTTTCTTTTGAAGTTTTAAATTTAGTTATATTAGATTACAGACACAGTCCGAGTTTGTAAACTAATATATCACACAAGACCCATTTCCATTTCAAATATGATGCATGGGCCGTGTTCTCACAAACTATGGAATTTGCGGACCAGAGCATCAACTTAAGCCCAAAACCACATAGCAGGCCAGATGCTGCTATACATAGGTTTAGAATATTTATCGAGCTAGAGTATCTGGACTCCCATTCTTAAGCAAATGAAAGTTTGAGAGTCCTGGTACTGAAACAACATGGGTTTATTTGCGTTTCCCCATCCCAAGAGTTGGGCGCATACCAAGTTATACAGATGCGTTTACCAGTTGAGCATTACACACCTCACACACACACACATTCACAAACATGGTTAAAATTCTGGTAACGTAGATTTATACTTGGTATTGCAATGGTGTTACCCGTCTTCTCTTAGACATCCACTCT
The DNA here is from genome assembly GCA_002080005.1 of Gigantidas platifrons. Taxonomy (NCBI): domain Eukaryota; kingdom Metazoa; phylum Mollusca; class Bivalvia; order Mytilida; family Modiolidae; genus Gigantidas; species Gigantidas platifrons. The sequence goes on from MJUT01041538.1 coordinate 80,680, forward strand.
TATTATTCTGTCTTCCTTGTTAGGAATTTTAAGTGCGACCTCCTGTCCTTCAACTCATTTCGATAATAAGTATCACCCTTATTAGGGGGTCAGGCCTTTAACCCCACTGTTTTTATAATTATTGACAAAATTATATTATATGATTTACACACATATGCTGTGACTTCCAAAGAATAAAGTTGTTTATATTTTTACTCAGTAATTTGTCAACAATTTTCAGTTCCTGTCCAGAGGCAAACCAATAAGGTCTACCCACAGGATTACTACATTTGTACTACAATGACAACAAATTCAAACAGAAAATCCATACCCACACACAAAAAGGCATATACGACAACTAGCAGATACAATAGGCACTGATTGCACTGGTAGTTGTAAATCCAACTACCATACGAGCACGACCACGACGGCCCTTCCAACTCTATTTCCTAACATAGACAATATATTTTCAACCATTGTAGAACGAAAGAACGACCCGACTAAAGAATCGTTCAGCAACTGAGCTGGTTATTCATAAGGTCAGAAGATATACCGGTAATTGACAGTAGCCTACTCCAGACGACCTTAAATTCTATGTAAGTGTTTTATTAGGTGGCTGTGTTATACCAGAAGTTCATTAAGTAGTTATATGTATGTCCACAACAGCCAGTATCAGAATATGACGAGAGTAGTATATGGGTACAACTCAGTTAGCATTTGCGGAGGTGGTGCTACCGGAAGTCACGTGACCGGAAGTGACGTCAGCAACGTGACCGGAAGCGGCCCTGACCGAAGTATGTTCTGCGCAACCGGAAGTGGCGCAATATCCGCCTCTTTTCACCGGAAGTGACGTCAGTCACGTGACCGGAAGAGGCCCTGTTCGGAAGTCCTCGTGTGCGCATGTGCATCCGGAAGTTGCGCAATCATTTCTCGCATTTTTTTCTTACTCATGTAGTAGTACAAGTACCATGGCTACCGAAGGTCACCCGGAAGTGAGGGTTTCCCGCGCTTTTTTCTTAGTACAAGGGGGTGTTATCTACGACGTCCGCGTCCTATATTTAGCATGGTTACCGGAACTATCCCTGGATATCTATCCTTTTCCCGCCATTTTATTTTCATATAGTATATATGTTGTGTAGTACTGCAAGTATTTCTACTTGACTAAGAGTACGTTTGAACACCCAATAGAAGGTCACTCTGCATTTATCCAGGCTTGTGACTGGTTATAACTAAAAAGTTATAGGTTGCATTAACCTTTTTTTTCATCTTTTTTTTTCTTTCTTTTGTCTTTTTTTATTTCATAACACATGTTTAACAAGTAACAACACAAATTTATGTACAGTGTCCGTCGCTTCCACGGGATTTTCTAAGACCTGGTAACATCTGTCATGGTATGTCCTGCACATCGATGAATGGGGTAAAAAATGCAATGATGTCCGCACACGGTAGATCCTTCTTATTGTACTCGAACGGTATTGTAAGTCCAACTCGTACAATGTTTGTTCATAAAGTTCGCGTAAGCCCTTAAAAAGGGTGGTCTTCCTGTGGGATCGTAATACTCTCCTCTAGAATGGGCGTCGATATAAATGGCTACCCAGTGTTGTCCCGCGCGGTTGTCTGGATCCATGTTTCCCACCAGAGCCGAAGGTACGTTTAATAGTCTGGGTAATCTGTTTCTGGTGTACACTCCTCTAAATACTGGTCTGGTACGAGGATGTTTTTTTTTCAATAGAGTGTCAATCTCTAAGGTGTTCATCTAAGCACTGTAGTCAAACAAGACTTATCTGTTTCTATCAATTTCAATGACGTTGTCAAATTCTGCATACATGATCACGTTGATGGTTGCTGTAAGGGCATGGGCGAAATGAATCTCCACACGTAAATTACCCTGTTTTATAAGCTGAAACGATCCCACCCCCGACATATCCGGAGTCAGATCGAATCCAAATAAGGTGTTTCCTTTAGCGTATTCCTCTGGAGATGGTATTTCCTTCGTCTTGATACATCTTTCCCGTACTGGTATAAAGTCCCATATAACTGCGAATATAACCTGCGTTTTCAAAGTCGGGTTGTAACGGTTTGGCGGGAATCTGTCGTCCGTCCATGTTCAGTGCGACAAAATTGATCTTGTAGTGTTTAAAATCGAAAGGGTTTTTCGTAATAGTCCCATTTAAGCCATCACTGTGCACACACCCTATGATCAGTCTCTTTGGTAATTGGCCCAAAAACATGTTGTCCTGTATGTAATTCATGTTGCCACGGAGAACTGTATATACTTTGACTTCTATACGTCGGATGGGGTATTTACAGCTGGTCTTTTCCAAAGCTTTGACGTGACCCATTATTACGGCAGGACTTAACTGTACATTTCTCACAAATAAAGCGAGATCCTTGATTTTGATCTTATAGGTGTGGGCATCGGCCATTAGGGCGAACACGTCTCGACTTCGTCGTAATTTGATTTTCAGATCGACGTGATTCAGTAAATATTTATCTTGACAAAATAAATCCAAGTGTAGTTTTCCCGTCATCTGTACAGACTTGCTTTCCGGGACGTGAATCCTTTGTTATCGGTTGTTCTCTTATTTTGATGTCCCGGTGTATCCTTGTACCACTTGACTCCCGTTAATTGAGATTTTTTGGCAGCTGGGCCATACTTGAGTAATGTTTCTATGTAAGCTCTATAAGGGTAAAAGCTGGTCGGTGGTGAAACCAGTTTTTCGTTGAGGCTACTAACACTGACATCACTAAAGAGGGAATGCATCCATAAGTTGACAGGTCCAACGTCCGCTCCGCCATCCAATGCAGTATTGTCGTCATCCACGATCTGTGCTTCCATAAACAGGTACGTATTAACCAAGTCGATGTAGTCGCACCCCGCCCCACTGACTGCAAATTCGTAAGGTCCTTGATCCGGCAGAACCGATGGCAATCCTTTCTGCTCTCAATACCCATAAGCCACACTGGTCTGTGTAGGTGGAACTTCAAATAAATCCAGTTCTGATTTCGCGCATTCGAATAAGTTGGGGCGTACAAGTGCCAAGTCGATACACTGTCCGTGTCACTCGGTGCCATTCGCAAGACTGACACTTCAAGTAGGTGTTGTGTGTTTTTGTAGGTCCTGTTTAAAGATCCAGCTATTGAAGGACTCTGGACATTCGAGCTACTTGACTAAATACTGAACTCTTCGTCCCTTTTTTCTCTTTTTCAAAATGGTTTCAATCTTGTATACGTCGTCTGTCTTAATGACTTTCTGTAATTCTTCGGTATAGAATGTTCCTTCCAGAATTTCACCGTGGTCGTCTTTGACTAAGTATACTGGGGGTCTGGTTTCGATACATTTCACTACCGTAAACAATTCTTCAATCCAGTTGGGTAAATATCCTTTCTTGAACGTACGCTTGGTTTTGCTGAGTCGCAGGAGAAAATTTGGACGATTTTGTGGGTCCCTTTCTTCCATATAACCTCTTGGAAACCGTTGTTTGGTTAGCCCACGTGACTTCTGCAGGTGGTATGCCTATGGTTCTGTGAACGTTGTGGTTATAGGATGTGACCATCTCGGATAGAACGTCTACGTAGGTTAAGGTTTATCTGTGTGTGAAATACTTCCACATCTCGGTTTTCAATGTTCTGTTAAAACGTTCAACGATACTGGCTTTGGTTTCCTCATTGTAAGTGGAACAGAAGTGCACGTCGTGTTCCTTGAGAAACTTTTGAAATATTCGGTTGGTAAATTCAGTTCCTTTGTCTGTCTGTAAATGTATCGGTTGTCGACCCGTCTTGAAAATGACCTGAAAGGCTTCTTTTAAAGTCTTCCCCGTCTTGTCTTTCAATGGAACGACCCATGCATATCGGGATAACACGTCTATACATGTCAACAAGTACTTGAATCCGTTGCTATAAGAGGCTAATTTTGCCAGATCCACTAAATAGGCCTACCACTGATGATCTATTCCATACACGACCACTTGACGTCTGGGAAATCTTCGTCTAGTTGGTTTATGCAAAGTGTAAGTGTCCTGAGACTGTAACCATTCTCTGACTTCTTTCTTCGTATCGCCTTTCTGCTTAAATTTACTCAATCCTCCATAACTGGCGGGAGCAACTACATTGTAATAGGCCGACTCCATGTTTACAACTGACCCCTTCGCGGTCTCAACCTCCATTTTAAAAGTCGACCTAGTTCTGTTCACGTCTTGTACTTCTTGGTGTTTTTGGGGAGTACGGTCCAATAAGGGAGGGACTCTGTTGTCGTTTGCGGGGTCTCGGTGTTCTTTTCGTTTGAGTGATGCATCTCCACCGGTCCTCGTGACCAATCAAATCTTGTGAAACATTTGCTTCTCGTAAGGCCTCTCCGAATGTTTCCCATCCTTGTGGGTTGAAATATTTCCTTTTGCGTAGTACGTCGTTCGCTAATTCCACCACGTTGCTTCCTTGACCCGTTTCTCCCTTGTATTTCAGTTCCCCTTTCTCGTTCCAGCTAATGTCGGGACTGCTCTTCATTTTTTTCAACAAGAATTGTGCCTTGGCCTTCATTGTTTTTGGTACGCTTTCCAAAATTTCGTTGTCGATCAGGTCATGTTTCACGGGTTCGGGTGCGACTGCCACGGGTCTGGGTCTGTAATCGTCGTAGATTCTGTAATATCTCTGAAAGTACTTGGTATTTTGCAGTTTGGGTGTATAACCTTCAATACCCATTTGGACCCAAAATGACCTTCTATTGGTAGATCAAATGTACTCTTAGTAAAGTAGAAATACTTGGTTTAAACATATTTATTTGTCATAAACAGGACAAAAGGATCAGGCACAAATTAAACAATTTAGGTTGCCGTCTCCGTTATTTACATGATATACATACATTGACATATACTGAAATAATCTACATTCAACATTATAACAATTGGTGACAGATATAAAACAGACATGTAAACTTCAGCGAAATAAGTACATTACGAGAACATCTTTTCATGATAGGAAGTATGAGAGAGAATATTAAGATAAGTTGTTTTTGACTGGTTAATTTTCTTTAAGTAGCTTTCGCTTTCAAAAAAATAAAAATAAATTGAATGAGATAAAAGAAGAAAAAAAGAACAAAATAAAGAGAGGAGAAAAAAAAAAGAAACATGCTTGCAATCGTGGTATAGTAATTTCAAAAATTAGTCAATGAAGCGCCCCGTTTCTTTGATAAATGATCGAACTTGCTAGAAAACAGAGCTGTCAGTTTCACGACTTTCGCCTTCATCGCCATAAAGTAATACATTTAATACAAAAGGTATATTTATCAATTCTATATTATTCTTTAACTTATTTCGTGCAGTAACATATTTTGTGCAGTATAAAAAATAATGTTCAGCAGTTTCAGGACCAACTCCACATGAACAAATTGGATTTTCTATCAAATTACTTCTGAACAGATCTGATCTTAAAGAACTACATTTTTGGCGTAATCTGGCATGAAGTATATTCAGTTTTCTATTGCCGATGAAGTGATATGTTGGAGGCCGGGGGAATTGAAGGTATTTTAGTTTTAATTTCCTTTTAAAAATATGTACAGACGGGGAATTGCGTATAAGTATGTCTAGATCATTCCAAAGTATGAGGGTTGCCGGGAAAAAAGATTTCTGGTAAAGAGTAAGACGTGATAGGGGTGTGGTATAATTTTGACTACTTCGCAAGTTATAGTTAGTAGATTCAGAGACAAGTGGTGGCATCAGATCAGTCAAATATTCAGGACACTGGCCTTTGGTTATTTTGTAAAATAAAACAAGTTTTCACTGTTCCCGACTGATTAATAGTTTTTCCCAACCCGTTTCGCGATATAATGATTCTTTGCTTGTATATATAGTCAAACCTGTAATAATTCTAGCAGCTTCGAGATTGATTTTTTTCTAAACGATCGGCATTCATCTGACCACAGCTGTCCCATACCTCGCAAGAATACTCCAAAATAGGAAGAATGAACGTTAAATATATTCTTTCTAAATATTCGCGGTCAAGCTTGAACTTAAGTTTTCTTAGAACATTTAATTGTTTTGACGCTTTTTCAATAATTTTATTAATATGAATAGTCCACTTGCAATCCGAACTAAAATATACGCCCAAGTGTCTATGTGAGGCAACAGGATCAATCTAAATATGATTAACATTCTAGTTAAAGTCGCGGTTTCTAACACTGAATACCATTATATTTGTTTTATCTGGATTAAGTTTAACAAGCCATTGTTCTGACCAGTTTGATAGATTACTCAAGTCTACATCCGTCAAGTTGACGAGGGTATGTTCGTCATGAGCAGAATGACCTATCGATGTATCATCTGCAAATAGTCTACATAAGCCTAAAACTTCATCGGCAATATCATTGTCATACACTAAGAACAAAAGAGGATCCAGAACTGACACCTGAGGAACACCAGCACGTAAATTACCAGCCATTGATATACCATCCTTCAAGACAACTCTCTGATTTATGTTTTCTAAGTAACTATTAAGCCATCGTAAAAGCGTATCTTTGATACCATATCTTTTTAGTTTTAAAATTAAACCCTTAATCCAAACTCTATCGAAAGCACGACTAATATCACAGAATGTTACAGATGTCAATTGACTATTATCTAATGCCAGTAGTATTTCGTGATATAACTCAATCAGTTGGTGATTTGTAGAATGGCCTGGTAAAAACCCAGACTGGAATTTATATAATAGTTGATTTTGGTGTAGATGGTTATATAAGTGTTTATAAACGATTTTTTCTAAGACTTTACTAATACAACATAACAGTGCAACTGGTCTATAATTAGATACCAGAGAGTTGTCTCCTTTTTTAAAAAGTGGGATAACATGAGACATTTTCCAATCTGACGGGAAAACACCTAGTTTCAGTGATTTGTTGAACAACATAGAAAGAGGTAGAGCAATTTCATTTTTAACGGCTATTAGCATTTTATTACTTATCAAATCGTCCCACTGCCTTGTTTGGGTTTAGAGTCGAGATAATGTCAACGACATCTTGCTCAAAAACCATAAAATTACCAAGAGTTTCACTTCCTCTTTCATCGAAGTCGGGTAAATTTTTATTCTCGTTTTCTAAATGCGTTACTGAACAGAAGTATTTGTTCAGTATATTACACTTTTCCTCATTTTCGTAAACCAAGTTAATGTTATTCCACGGATCATGTAACGGGGGTGTCTTGTTATCTGGACTTTCATTTTTTAGTAACATTTTTATTGTTTTCCAATATAATCTACTATTTGATGATTTTATGTCTTTCAAATTTTCATTTACTTCCGTGTAAAACTTTTCCTTAGCGTATTTTTTCATATTGTTTACTTTTTTCGCTGGTTTTTAAATTTTGAATGATTGTGGTCTGATTTGTTTTTTTAAATACAATCGTCGAAGTCGGTCCCTCAGTCTAATTGCAGTCCATAGGTTTGAGTCGAACCAGAACTTGTCGTCTTCACGTATAATTATTTTTTACGATGGAATACATAATTTACAAATGGCCAAGAAATTGTCTGTAAAATTTTTACATGCTGTATTGATCTCGGTTACTTTGTAGATAAGCTCGTACCAATTTACTTCTTTTATTTTTGATTTCATAAGATCATAATTAAAACGCTTGTAATTCCAAACGTCTCTTTTAAATGATTTTTTATGGTCATAGCTGCTGTGAATTGTAACATATGTACCGTCATGGTCACTAATTGATCTGTCAATTGGTATAGTGTCGCTATCTATAACATGCATACTGTCCGTTACTAAAATAGGATCTATTAAAGTTTCACTGTTACCAGAAAAATATGTGGGATTAACAATTAAGTTAGTCAACCCATTAACAGTAAGGATATCAAATACACAAGCAGGTAGATTAACCATAAAATGTTTGTTGAGATCACCAAGAGATATAATATTAACATTTTCGTCCATTGCTGCCTTTAACATATCGCCAAAAAGAGTCCCAAAATTTGGATCGCACTGGCATTCTGATCTATAAGTAATGTTAACAAGTATAGAAGATTGCTTAGTAAAGAGTTCAAACCACATTGATTCAACATTTGCTGATTCTAGGTCATCACGTCTAGAAAATCGGATATTATTTTTGAAATATACAATAACACCACCTCCCGCGGAATTTCTATCCTTCCGAATAGGTTTTTCAAACCCTGGTAATAAAATATTTTCTGACACAATATAACCCTCTAAGTGCGTTTCGGTAAAGAAAACGATATCAAAATCTTGTACAATATGTACTATATCATTTATCTTGTTTCTTATACTGCGTATATTATGGTGATAAATGGTTAAACAATAGTTCTGGTCTGTGCTTGTGTTCCCAGGACCCGGGTTCGTTTCAACATCACCCGATATCAATAGTACAATATTTATAATAAATAATACAAAATATATGTTAACAAAACAATATTTAAATGGATATCCATATAAGTATGCACAATAATATATTCTATTCAATAATTCATTCAACAAGTTGTGAAAACTATAACTTTTTGTATATCTGTGTTTTACTATCACAGGACGAATCTTCATATAAAAAATACCAATAGCCACTCTGTAAGAAGATAAGCCACTATCCATTGTCAAAAATTTATAGGCATGAAAATATTACAATTATCATGCCCACAAAGTTGTCAATGAACAATGACTCGGTAGACAGAGTAGTACAGGTTCGCATGTATTGAAATTTTCCAGGTTGCAGCATGTTTCAAAAAGAATACAAGAACAAAATATAAAAATAAAGAATATTAAATTATCACTATTGACCACTATGACACACATGGTATTGAATGTAGGAGCATGTGATAAATTCACATTGTAGTTACTATAGTTTGTGTAAGTTTAACAAAACAGATTAAAAAAAAACCACATTTATGTATGCTTTATAACAATAGTACATCATAGAACAGGTAACATTATAAATAAACCTGTTACTATTATTTTGTGACCTTGGAGTATACAAACGGATTCTGATTGGATAATAATTATAGCCTTATACACCCGGAACGGTGCACTTGATTTGGTATAATTTTAGACAATTAATTGACCTTGACCGGTTTCTACTATAAGTCACAATGTAAACAATGTAGTAAGTTTGTGATAGGACAAAGGGGAAATTTAAAGAAATAAACAAAGCATGTTTTTTTAAAGTTGGATGGTGAAAAAAGAAACTAAAGTATATCGACAATTGATAATGATGGGTTGATACTACTAATGGATTACAAAAAGGAGAATTATAAAAATAAACAACACAGATTTTTTTTTTAGGGGGGATGGTGAAAACAGATAGTAATAACGAAAATTGATAATGATGGAATGATAATTCTGGTGGAGGATAGAGGGGGAAATTACAGAAATAATAATAATAATAATAATAATAACATTGTAAACCTCAATATGTGGAAAATAATATAAACAATAAGAAAAAACACAATTAAATGAGTCTGAAATGTTATTTGTAAATATATACTTAATTTTATTGTTTATTTATTTAACTGAGTTTAGCGATCTCATCTCATCTTGGCTTCGAACTGGCATGATCCTGCTGGATTGTGTTTGCTTCACCAATATTGTCCCATCATGGGTCCAGAAAGCATGTATTTTGTTTTGATATTTCAATTCCCCAAGTTGTTTGATAAGTCCGTGGCGTTTTTTCGTCAAATTTTCTGTTATAAATGTTTTATTTGGATTGTCTTTCAGTGCACGCTTGTTACTGTAAACAAGTTGTCTTTTCCTATAGCTCAGAAACCTGGCAATTACAGATATTTTTCCATTTTTTGTTTCACCAATAGGATGACTTCTCCCAATATCCTCGATTGAGATGGATTGTTTTAGATTTTTATTGCATATATCAAGGACTAGTTGATCCGTATTAATGGGCATGATGATTTGTCCCTTATTATCTACAGGTGCAGGAACGTTGTTGAACCTTAGGCTGGTTCGTCTGGAGTATTGTTCCTGCTCCTCTATACGATTTTCAACCTCATTAATTTTGTTTATTTTGTGTTGCAGGGTTTGTATTTCTACGGATTGTTTAGCAATTTGGTCACTTTGACATTTAATTTTATGATGGTTGTCTTCTATTTGTTTAATCAGAGGTTCAGTCTGGGTGCGGACAGTTTCGGCGACCATATCATCAACAGTAGACTGCATATACTTACTGACGTGCTTTGAAATCATAGGTATGATCGAATCAATAAATGTCGTGTTGCTTAGAGTGGATATAACAACATTAGAGTGCTTAACTACGGTCTCGGAATCGACTGTGTTGATTTCATCCCCCTTTCCTGACGTTTCTACTATAGTTGGAAGGTTAGAAAGATTTTGTTGGACATTGTCGCTGTCTTGTCTTGCTTTTGTCTGACGTTCGGTTTGTTTAATATTGGGGGATAAACCATCAGGACTCTCTGGTTGCCCACGTTTCAAGCCAGATCTTGATGGAGTACCGGTCCGCTCGATTCGTTCCGCCATATTTGTTTACAAAATTTAACTTGTTTATGTTGTGTATATATATTATAATATGAAATCAATTTAAATGTCAAAGTAACATAATAACGACAGTAACTAAGTGTACTAAGGTTTCATAGACTTCTCATACATTTGAAGATACACTATAAATACCTATTGCTTCACATTTGCTTAGTTTTAGGACGAGCTACATGTACACGTCAGTCACCTCCGGCGCCATTAATCCGTCCCAAATACTTGCAGTACTACACAACATATATACTATATATATTATATTATATGAAAATGAAATGGCGGGAAAGGGACAGATAACCAGTGAAATGAAAATAAAAGGGGGCAGATAGCCAGGGCTAGACGCGGACGTCGTGAAGAACACCCCCTTGTACTAAAAAAAGCGCGGGAAAATCCCGTTACTTCCGGTAAAAAGGCTCCACTAGGGAAGATATTGCGCAACTTCCGATTGGACATGCGCACACGAGCACTTCCGGTCACGTGACTGGCGTCATTTCCGGTGAAAAGAGGTGGTGAATGCGCAGAACATACTTCCGGTCATGGCCGCTTCCGATCACGTGAATGACGTTACTTCCGGTCTCGTGACTGATGTCACTTCCGGTCACGTGACTTCCGGTAGCACCACCTCCGCAAATGCTAACTGAGTTGTACCCATATACTACTGACAAGAATAGATAATAATAATTAGATTTGTGGCAATGATGATCCTTAGTTCAACGTTGACTTTCGAAAGTTCGAATGTTCGAGAAATCGGGGTTTATTTGACAAGGAATTCATGGCAAAATTGACTGGACTTAAAAAAAAACGTTCGAGCGATCAATGATATTCGAGCCATCCGAGTTCGACTGTATCAACAAAATGAGTTGGGTAAATGCACACTCGTATCTCTTTCTTTACTTTTCATTAGTTATAATATATGTAATTGTATTCTACATTCGTTAATTTCATGTTTCAGTAATAGTGTCATTAGTATGAAACTTCCAATTACTGCTACAATGTATATGTGTGACGTGAAAAAGATGGAACTCCAAGGGATCGTCCATTGTAAGGGAGGTTATCCAGATGCCACCGACCACCAACACATCACAAGAGATTGAGCACAGTTAAAAAACGATGGGAGGTTGGCCAAATAAAGTAATGACCCCAGAAAGTTCTTTCAAGGCCATACGATGACAAAAATGTGATTCGACTTTTATCGCACAAGTGAACTAAAGAGTTAATATTAATGAAAAAACACCACTTTTGAAAAATGCGCTCAGGGGAACGGTCTTTCCCCCATTATTTACGCCGCTGCCCATCCCTATGGGAAATATGCACTTTAACATAGAGGTCGGGACTAAAACATGACTTATATGTATAAGTTAGAGTAAAATCAATGTTGGGTCAATTATCTTGATTTAGTCCCAGGTGAAATTTACCTGCACTGACGGAATAAATTGCTATTTTTGTTGTCACCTTTGCAATACTATATTCTACTCATGAAGTCAGTAGAAATATGATATGGATTTTTCTTATGTATTCATTTAGTCTCACTCCTATGGAAAACATTTTTGTTTACATGGGAAGGGACTAACATAGAATCAATATATTTATTGTTTTCTGAACGGTCAGTATGATATATCAATCCTGTTTTACAATGCAGTCTCACCTCTATCGATCGATAACGTTTTGCAATGCAGTCTCACCTCTATCAATCGATAACGTTTTACAGTGCAGTCCCACCTGTATCAATTGATAACGTTTTACAATGCAGTCCCACCTGTATCAGTCGATAACGTTTTACAATGGAGTCCCACGTGTATCAGTCGATAACGTTGCAAGTATTTCATGTTCTGTTACCCAATATGGTGCTCATTAAAAACCTATTTACCTGTGCATTTTAAAAACAGTGTTTCTGGCGAGTTACTCGGTCAAATAAGATGTGAGGCTGGTCTTGAATGCCTCCACATCATCCATATTCAACTATTTTGATGGTAAATTATACCAGTCCTTGATGGTCCGCGGAAAGAAGCTGTATTTATAAGTGTTACTGGATGTTTGTACATTTCTGAATTTCCGTGGGTGATATTGCCTGGTTGTCCTGTTTAGTTGTTTTATACAATGTTTATCACTACCTGATGATGAAAAGCTTTGTGAAACAAGCATAGCCTTTCAATTTTCGTCTGATTTCCAATGTTGGTAATTTTAAATCTTTTAGTATGTTGGTAGCTGAACCCCGGGTCTCATAATTATGAATACAAAGATATACAATCACAACTTGCAGAAATTATAAATAAATTTAGAGAAACACATGATATTGTTTTATGTGGAGATATGAATGGGTCACTACATAGAGAGAAAACACAGCATGATGGTCTATTACAAAAGTTCCTCGAGGAGCATGGAATAAAAATTGAACCATCTTATCCAGAAAAAAGTACCTTTTACCACCACAATGGAAAATCAGAGGGGCAAATAGATTACATTATATCTCTAGGAAAAAGCATGATGAGCGTTAACATACTAGATATGGAAAATACAAATACGTCAGACCATGTACCAACTATAGCAAATATTTAGTGCCACCCTCAGAGAAGGAAAGAAAAGCCAAAATTATTGAAACCAAAGATCAAATGGAACAAATGTGATACATAAATCTATAGATCCACAATAGCAGAGAGTATAAATAACATGCTAAGTAAAAGTAATAGTAACATTGAAGACAATGTCGTGGCAATGGAACAAGTGTTACATGAAGCCTCATCTAAGTCAATTCCTAATTATAGCTCTGAAATACGCCAGAAACCCACAGGGAAGTCAATATGGAATAGAGGGATTGCTGAAGCTGCTAGGAATGCTAGAAAGAGCCATCGATTATGGAAAGAAGGTGGAACACCTCAAGATAGAAAAGACCCACTGAAGGCACAGAAAATAACAGCAGACTATTAAGAAAGGCACAGATACAAGCCTATGCCTCAAGTAGAAATAGCTGGGCCAGAAAAGTAATGGATGCCTCAACAACAGACTCCAAATTATTTCATACACTTATTAACAAGCAAAGAGGTGGAAAGTCACAGAACACAAAGACTCTTATTATGGAGAATAAGATTGCTGACAATACAGATGACATCCTTCACATGTGGAAAGAACACTTTGAAACCTTATCAACAGTGGACCTCAATCAACATTTTGACTATGAAAAGTACCACCTCTGTACAATCCAAAATGATATAATTCGGTTGTTTCGAATCGTGTCAATTCCGACCACGTTCCGTCTTTTTCGTGTCTTGACGTCTGAACAAATTGGCAGGCGACTTCCGGTGTTTACGCTATTACTGTGACAACATCAGCATATCATAGTCGTAGATGCGGTAGATTATAAGTAATATAAGACGCCAAGGAAACCGCTGAATAAATACTGGTGTTCGGTACCCCACTATCTGTCTTATATAAGAAATATATACATAAAGGCAGATAGTTTTCCTTTCATGATGCTGACAGCCGCAAATAAAGAAAGAAAACAAATTTAATTTTAAAGAATTATTTGTCTCTGCGTTGAAGTCTTTGATACAAATAAAATAATTTAATTGATATCTGTCTTTTACAGAAAATGTTAAGATATTCTTAACTTGAGAATCGAACGTTAAAACGGCACATATCGATTGGAGTTTTTGTTGTGTACATTGAGACCGGAAGCTCAGGACCAGCAGTTCCATCGAAAGCACGTGATCTGGTAGACGAAAATAACAAACTTTTGACGGAATGGAAATGATTCGAAACAACCGAATTGAACATTTCGAAAAAGGAAAAGTTAAAATTGAACCAGTCAAAGATTCTGAGGTAGTAAAAGCAATAAAGAACCTAAAAATTGGGAAGTCACCTGATATAGATGGGATAACCGCAGAACACTATAAAAACTCATCAACTGAGCTTCTGCCTCTAATTGTCCACATATTGAATGCTATATTAGAACAACTAGACATTCCACAGTTACTGAAATCTGGAATATTGACCCCTGTATTAAAGAAAAATAAAGATAGAAGAAATCCTTCAAATTATAGAGGAATAGCTGTCACAAAAATATTTACAAAAATATTACAAAGCGTCATAAAAGGCCGAATTGATAAGAAAATTGAAGTGATACAGAATCCCCTACAAAGAGGCTTCACAGATGCAGTATCATCATTACTAGCTGCGTTTATAACATCAGAGTTTGTACTCAATGGCCATGAAGATAATGAAGACGTTTTATTAGTAACATTAGACGCAGAAAAGGCATTTGATAAATTGAATCACGAGATACTATTTAATAAACTGTACCACTATGGAATTGTAGGTGACACGTGGATACTGCTGAGAAACATGTACAGGAAAATGAATGTACAAGTGAAATGGGAAGGTGAATTATCAGACAAGATATATATAAACAGGACATACAGCAGGGTGCCAAACTGTCAACTTCACTATATAAATGCTACAACAACAACGTTATTCTAGATAGCATCAGTAAAAGTGGATTAGGAAGCCATTTTGGAAACATTGGGGTAGCATCACCAACATGTGCAGACGATATTGCCATTCTTGCAAACTCAGATACTGAACTACAGGGTATTCTTGACATAGTACACCATCATACACAGAGAGATTTAGTGAAAATAAACCCAGACAAATCAGACCTAATAGCGTATAAGGCGAAAGATGAAAAAATTGTTAAATTTGGTAATAAAAGAATTGAAAACAGTGAGAAGACAAAACACTTGGGTATATGTAGAAATGGGAAAAATACTGTGGATATAGAAAAGAGATTAAAATCTGGCAGAGGCACAATTTACGGCCTGTTGGGAGCAGGACTACAAGTAAGAAAAGGGTTTTCACCTATAACTGCGCACAACCTGTGAAAAGTTTATGCGTTGCCAAGAATGACATAAGGTCTCGAAATTATGGCCATGTCTAACAAGGACAATGACCAGCTTGAAAAACTGCAAAAGAAAATCCTCAAACAAATTCAGGGATTACCATGCCGTGCTGCTAACACTGGTGTCTACGTGCTCCTTGGAGTTGTACCGGTGGAGATGGCTATAGGAAGGAATATGCTATCCACTTTCATGAACATTGCAAGGAATAAATTGTCAGTTGAATATCATATAATTAGCCGCGAGCTAGCTATGAAAAAAGAAAACGGAAATATCTTCATTAATAGAATCCAAAATTTTTTGGATAAGTATGGGTTAGGAAAAGTGGAAGAATATCTCCACAGCCCAAAGGCTAAAGAAGTTTGGAAAAGTATAGTTAAAAAACACCAAAATAAGTTCTGGAAAGAAAGCTGTAAGGAAGATCAAGAAAATAAGAAGACATTAAAATACTTGCAACTACAGGGAAACTTAACGAAGCCTCACAATATATGGCACAGTGTCAAGAATAATGAAATTGATATAAAAGCAGGAGAAATTAAAGCTAAAATAGCTACACAGACGTATATGGTACAATGTCAAAAATCCAAATTTGTTAAAAATGCTGCAGCAACCTGTCCATTATGTGGAACTGAAGATGAAGATTTATATCACTTCATACTGTACAAAATTAAGTAGAATACGTAAACGGCACCTTCAGAAAATAGAAGATTATTTAGAGAAGCTACATAAAGGATTATACATCAAAATTGTAAATGAAAACACATTACTTCAAGTTATCATAGACTGTACTAGCAGCAGTATAAACTATATGTGAATGATAAGGAGCAAAAATTATACTAAGCTAGAAATCCTAACCAGAAACTTTTACTTGGATCTACATAGAAGCAGGACGAGACAGATGGCGGGGTAGGGCATTGTCATTGCTGGACGTCTATACACCGTATATTCAGTATGAATATGAACTATTTTATATTTTAATAATAAACACTCTTAATGATTACGGAGTGCGTTTTGGTGTGAAGAACAAGATACATTTTATAACTTAATTATCATAATCTATTTTAAGTGCTCATAGAATACGTATATATAGTATTTTAAATGCAGGCTTTTACGTTTTATGATGGGGCTATCGAGATGTCATTTTATATAATAACTACAACAGAATTGAAATTAGTTTTAGCAAGGGCATAAATAGAGACATTTTAATTTCTTTTAAATCTAACTTTATACATTTTAACCAGTTGGAATACTAGTGACTTTTAGATATATTCTGGGAGACGGATGGTTGATGACACTTTTTATGCTTTTATGCATGTATATAGATTTTACGATTTAATATTATAATGAAAGTTATTAGCAGTGATATGACTATTTTATTGAATGGATGCTACGTGTGTGGAAATTCATATGGGTGCGGGTGTGAATATTATCTGTACATATGTAAATACATGTTCTCACAGCTACGCGATATATCCTTTATGGAGTGCTCCGAAATAGAGCGGAGGTCAATACCTGTAGAAGAAGAAGACGTATTTATTTATTTTATAAAATATATAACAATTAGTTTCATTAAGCAATTTTTTTTTTTTTTTTTTTTTTTTTTTACAAAACTTGACATCAATAATTAACTACAAACTGCTCGAACCACTGTAAAATGTACTGTATTTATGGTATCATAGAATTTGGTATACAAATGTATTCGTGTTCTATTGAATTTTCCTTGAAAGCATTTCAGGTGTTCATGGTCGACAGGTCTATAGATAATGTTTTGAACCATGATGTCATTTACTTGGGAGAAACTTTATTAGTACTATTTACTTTTTCTGATCTATTATTTTTTTCTTTCTTTAAAAATTGCTAGGCATGACACAGAGCTCAGATAAAACAAATGCGTGTCAGTGTTCGTAACAAGACAATCGTACAAAATGCAACCGTCCTCCACACAAGATGTGTACTATGAATCTTTAATTACTGTCAGAAGACGTGTGAACGGGACAAATATCTTTCGGCGACATATGTTCAGGATAGATAACGATAACATTCCACAAAAGCCTCCTAGTTCATGTTTGTAAATATTTGGTTTACAATATCAATCAAAACGGACAAGTGTTCAAAAAGCAGTAAATATTTATATCTCCAAACAAACAGAGATGAAAAAACATAGGACCATATCTCTGCTGTGTGCAAAACAATAGTCATACTGCACGTAAAAAATGGAAAATACTGGAAGTTTGGAACAACACCTGCATTTTTACTTCAATGAAAAGAAAAGTGTATAAAACATTATTTTAAGTCGGCTGAGTACTAGTATTAGATTTGTAATATTTCAAGCTGTGCTTTCACACATACATCATTCGTCTCCAATTTTATCCAGTCCAAATTGAACATTGTCATATATACTCATTTTCGAAGAAGACGTTTGTTGAAATGTCATCGGCCTTCGTTCGGAAGGGTACACTAAGGGTTGTGGTTCGGGAATATTGTCATCACGTGACATGCTACGCCATGTTTGACCAGAACTTCCATGACTAGAATATGACACCATAGGAGTGGTATCATACGTATTGTCATAATCTTCGTTGTAGGGGGCATTAAATCCGGTTGACATTTGACCTTGATATGACTTAATTGGTTGGTTGTTCTGTGTTAATGTACTGTAAGGTGTCGGCTGCGAGGGCTGTAAAGGATATCCGGTTTGTGTCGATTTCGGATAATCATAATTTGCGTAACCATTTTGAGTATTGTATTGTAGACTTGGGTATCCATACAGCGGAGGAGAAGGTTTAATCACGTGATATTCCATAGGAATTGTCCTATCTTTCGCACGATAATCTGGATTTGTTACCATGGTAACGTGTTTCTTTGGAAATGTTCCACTGGTGCGGCCATTTTTCAGACTTGAAGGTGACGGTGGCGGCTTCTTGTCAATAACTGCATACGTGGGAATGAAATCTGGCTCAAGTTTATGTTGTAAACTTACAAATGACCCATCCTGAAATGTATAAATGTAGTGAATTTTAATTAAAATTTTCGTTTTCTTTGTAACGTTTTGTAGATCAGTTTTTCTCACTAACGAGACAGCACAGTTCCTATTTTTAGCCGTGTGAGATATCCTTTTCTCACTTTTGAGACAGACCAGTTCCTATTTTTAGCGATGTGAGATTGTCTTATCTTGCACTAGTGCAAGACAAAAAAATCACGTGCGTTTTACCGTCAAATACATGCTGTACAGTTTATGTCAACTGTCCCCAGTTCTCCATGCTTCACCAATAAAACCACGATTCTATTACATAAGTATTTTTAAATTAATGTATGTATACTATTCTGCTAGCTAATAATTTAACTATCGTGCACCTTTCATGTTTCACGGTGTATGACTTTCAAGTCAATGTTTGTTTACTTTGAGTAAATAATAGAGTGCTCTCCCTTGTTAGTAACTAACGTACCTCCCTTTGACCAAATTCAAATATTTTTTCACAGCCACAGGTTTCATTTATCATATATTTATTAAATACATTGTATTTTATTATGAAATACATTTAAAATACTGCCAAGACACGGATGCATATGAATAAATTGAATGTTTACTTCAGCAATGGAAACAAAATTTGCGGGAAAACGCTCGATCGGGAATGTAAACAAAACAATTAGGTAACAGCTGATAAAAGTGAGAAATAAAATCAAACACCGGCAAAAAGTGCAAGACAGGGAAATCTCCGACACCCTCGGGTAAGATTTCAATCGTCCTCTGACTCGGCGAGCCTCGTCAGCGAACGATTGTAATCTTACCCTCGGGTGTCGGAGATTTCCCTGTCTTGCACTTTTGCCGGTGTTAGATTCTATATGTCTTTACCCGTGGGTGAGATCAGAATTTCACGCTACTTTTCCCGTAAAAATGCTACGTTTGGCAAAATGTCATTGTATCAATAAAATCGTTTATAATATCAATTATGATGTTCACCGCAAGTGCAGGAAATAATTGTTTTATTATACCGAAACTATATTTACAATAATGTTGGATGCAATAAACAATTATTTGTGTGTTTAAATATCTTGTGTTTTCATTCTTGCGTTTTTAACTTCCGGTCAAGATTGTAATTCCGGAATGCAAGATTGTAATTCCGAAATGTTACATGTTAAATTAGTGAGAAAAAGAATCAAACACCGGTAAGAGAGCAAGACGGAAAAATCTCAGACACCCAAGGAAAATATTTCTGGTCTCTTTCCCGCGGGTGTCTGAGATTTTTCCGTCTTGCCCTCTTACCGGTGTTAGATCCTTTATATCTTTTTGTCACCTTTCATTTGGTCATTGTATTGTCTGGTCTTGTTTTTTTTGTTTTACGGCGACAATCCAAACTTCCGCTCATCATGCTCATAAACCCATCCACCTACATGTACATAATTCTTAATTGTAGACTTATTCTTGTCATAAATGTACTGAAATAATGCTCGTTCTATTTAACTACGTTTTTTGTTATTTGTTTGAATATTACCTTTTGTAATGTGTTTGATTGTTAGCTTTTGTAATGTGTTTGATTGTTAGCTTTTGTAATGTGTTTGAATGTTAGCTTTTGTAATGTGTTTGAATGTTAACTTTTGTAATGTGTTTGACTGTTAGCTTTTGTAATGTGTTTGAATATTAGCTTTTGCAATGTGTTTGAATGTTAGCTTTTGTAATGTATTTGAATGTTAGTTTTTGTAATGTGTTTGAATGTTAGCTTTTGTAATGTGATTTAATGTTAGCTTTTGTAATGTGTTTGAATGTTAGCTTTTGTAATGTATATGAATGTTAACTTTGGTTGTGTACTTTGTTTTATTTGCTTGTCTCATTATCTTTTTGTGTATCAAAGAGAAGAAAACCATCTTTTTACATTTACAGATACAATGTATGTTGGTACGTGTGTTATTTAATATAACTTGTTATCATGTACATGTACGTGTGTTATTTAATATAACTTGTTATCATGTACATGCCATCAATGTAACTTACACTTGTCTGTGTTTCTTGATCCCTCAATCTATATACAAAACACGAATGTAGACAAAGTAGAACGCTGATGAACACCAGAAGTAGTCCTATGGCTAGTAAGATAGCACCTGGGATTGTTAGTGGTCTGAAAATAGAAGTAAAATGTACTAAAGAAAAAAGACAGGTTGGCGGACATGAATACATACAGCAACAGGGTGTAAACTGGTCGGGATTTAGCTAATTATTGTACCAGTAATTCTAAAAATAACTGTTACACTAAGAATTTCTGCAATCACTGATATATTTGAAAGAAAACTTGTAGAGAATATTCCTTGGATGAGAATATGCAATTCTGTATCCACAGTGTATCCATGTTACTATTGTCAGATATCATTTTGCAACGCACCGCGGCCTTCATCCGAATACTCATTCCGAAAAAGAAGCCCGTTATATCCAATAGAACCGCTTCGTTTGTTTCAATAATACCGTATCTTATTTAATACGTGTCCATGTTATCATTGTAATATAAATTATTTTGTGGGTGGGAAATTTAAGATGACCACTATATATGTGTCCATTGCCTTGATATTCTGTTGTACACGTGTATATTACCTCCAGAAATGTATCTACCTTTTGACATAAAATATAATGCCGAATACTAGTACTGAAAATGTGGAAGGTAAAATTTTGAAGTATAGGGAAAGAAACAACATTGGATCACAGGGGCCTGGAAATATAAATGCCCCAACACCTAATTTGATAATCTACTGGTGCTATTGATATTATAGTAGTAAATATAGGTGAGGTATTTCGTGTGATATAATATGTTATTACATACTTATTTAAAATAAAGGCATTTTTGTATGACCAATATGACCGGAAGTAAACTCTCCATATTTTCACACGCCGAGAAAATAACCGGTTATTGGATTACTACAAGATCATTTCCATATCGGCCCGGGCCAATATGGATGTCTCTAGATGTAGGAAGTATGTAATAAATAGTTTAATACATGGGCATTTCCATATTGGCCTGGTTATCATCCCGAGACCCCCATATTGGCCCATGGGCATTTCTATATTGGCCTGGTTATCATCCCGAGACCCATATTGACCCGAGACGAACCAGGCCAATATGGAAATGCCCATGTATTAATCTGCACTTACACATTCCTGTGTATCGGATGACAAAACACACAAAAATAATAGTAATACAATGTTAGATCTAATTACATTTGAGTTATTGTATACAATGAATTAAAATGGTCTCGGTTTCTGAGACGATAATTGGACATCTCTACCTTTCGACTAAAATAGTTACCCCCCGCGTGACATCAAGGGTATATTATATATTATCAGCCTTAAAATGGGAGACTTCGACATTTAAAAGGTAGTGAATCAATTGTACGGTGACAGCGAACCGTACAATTGATTCACTACCTTCTAAATGTCGATGTCTCCCATTTTAAGGCTGATCATATTTTTGTACGAACTTGATTGCATAAAATTGTATTGTTTTGTGTGTTAAACCCAATGCGTTGACCGATAAAAGTTGATCTGTGTGTTTATTGATTTTTTCGCTGTCACCGTACAATTGATTCTCTACCTTTTAAAAGTCGATGTCTCCCATTTTAAGGCTGATAATATATAATATATGGATATTTTATTCTGCTCAACAGGCGCTCGAGGCACGGAATTACTATCCACCTTTACAGCTACATACGTGTGTCGACCCTATATAACTCATAGAATCGACACATCTAAGTTGCTGTAAACACAAGATTAAATGAATATAGACATGAACAAGTTAAATTCAGGGGAAAAAAGAGATGAAATAATAACGAAATTTTATTGAAAATAAATATAGGAAACCAGAAAGTGAAAAAAAAGTGAGGGGNGGCAGGGTTAATTCCGTGTCATGAGCGCCTGTAATTCTGCTAACAGATCGATTATTAATTTGAATTTATTTTAATTAATAAAATTATATTTTAATGCCTTGTTTATGGTTAAAACAATCGTTGGTGAAAAACGTGGTTGTCATGGAATTATGGCAGATGTAATATAAAATGTGTACTGATACTTCAAGCCATTCTTGGCAGATCTACAAGTGTTGTATCATTAGTTATTACATATACAGTGAACATATAAAAAAGTTAGATGTCAAAGATGTATAATCCGTCTGCTTCATGGCTTCATGCTGCCTTATCGGCTTTCATTCACCAATGTACCTGAATTTTAATTATAATATAAACTGGTGATTGAGATTTTCCTTCGATAGTTTCAAGTTACAGAATTTATCAATAGTAGTGTTTTTTTGTTTTTTTTTTTAGAAACATGATTCTTTTCTCTCTATAATCAGTCATGTGAGTGCTGTTAACATAAGATGGTATCAATATGGACACGAACAAGTTAAATTAAAGAAAAAGAGATGAAATAATACCGAAAGTAAAAAAGGGTGTGGTAATTCCGTGCTATGAGGGTCTGTGGTGAGAGGTAGTTGTTTGTTTTGTTGATATTGGTAAAATTGTTCACCTTTACTGTTTATTTTTTTTATTTTGCATAATTACAGTCGATGTCCGAAAGTATACCAGTTTTCTATTGCTCTGTTATATAACTATCATAGGCATATTTCAGTTAGTTTATGGTGTTTAATACCACTTTCTACAATATTTCTAGACATATTTCAACGAATTAACATCTATCATTAAAAAGTTTGTATCCTTTCTAGAAAATGTTTTTGTCTTATAACATTGAAGTTCTTGATTTCTATTAACATTAATGATCTGGCTCTCACAACATGTCTTTGACACTTTTCAAACAAATTGTCCCCCTTATGATGAAATATAAACATAGAAATCAAATCTAGTGCACGAGACGTATTTCTGGAATAACCTTCAAGTACGCTCACAATCTAAAGATTGGAAAGACAAATATATTAAAGTTTTGGGAGCAATAAAACCAAAGGGCCTAAACATGATAGCCAAAATCTGATATAAAGCTCTGTATTTATAGCAGAATGCATGATGAAATTACTACCGACACTTGAGGAAGAAAGAGCTAATAATCTGCATCATCTTATCAGTCAGATCACTACACAACCCTGTCATATATAACACTTGTTTATATGTTTGCTTACTAGGTTATTAACGCTACTGGACATGTTCCAACAAGATATAACTAATTTATCAACAGATGCAAATTACATGTACTTCGCTCTCCAATTTGACCTAATATTACCAAATACATTACAATTGGTTCGAGCCCAGGTCAGGTCAAACCAAAAACTATACAATTGGTATTTACTACTTCTCCACTAAGCATGCAATATTAAAGGAGTAAGAGCAAAGACTGGTTGGCTCGGAATCAGAATAGTGTGTCAGAGTGGAGCGACATGTCTACCCGCGGACTATTTTTCAATGAGCTAAAAAAAAATCAAACTCAGCATGTTGATCTAGAACAAAGCGAACATCATCATCATTTCATTGAATGTAACTTGTTCTCGCCATGATATAACTGAAAAATTGTTCATTTGGCGTTAAATGATAATCACTCACTCACTCATTACAGTTGCATTTTAATTGGATCACCGTTGACGAATGTACACAATTTTGGGTGATCCATGCATATGGTCGTCTCATTAATAACATATATAATCTTAGATCCATACTGAAATTGACATCTGTGTGAGTGACAATCTGAGGTTTTAAGGGGCCATGTAAGTCATTTGTTATTCTAATGTAGTTGTTTAATATCCCTGGTTTGTGATTGGACAATGCTGTAATTTTCATGGTATCAATTCCACGGTTGAAAATCATGAGATATTTTAGACGATTGCCGCTTACGTCATCTTGTCAACAATGTAGCAATACACATGAGTATATTTGAATGGAGATAACTGAATTGTATTTGAATATTTCACGGCATCATTTGTCGATTTAATGGTGTAATTTTCACCAATTCCACGGTTGAAATAGCATGAACTATATTTTTTTTAATTTTAGCTGATTAGTAATTACCGCTTATGTCATCTTGTCAATAATACGGAATAAAAAATTATGATGTATGTATGTCTATCCTATACATGATTACATTAGAATGGAGATTACTGTATTGTATTTGAAATTTCACGGCATCAATTGTCGATTTAATGGTCGCAAATATCCGTTTACGACCATCAAATCTCCAATTGATGCCGTGAAATTTTCAAATACAATACAGTTATCTCCTAATTTTTAGAGTGCTAAATTTCATATTGCAGGTGATCATTCTTTGGCATTTCTTTTTTATTCCAAGTTGTCAGGTTAATGATGTATACATCGTCAGAGCCTATATCAATATTGCAATTCAGCTTTATTTTTAGTTTAATTACCAATTATCACAAGAGACAAAACCATACTTGTTATATAAGAAATATTTCGACTACTCTGAGACTATTGATAATATCGCCTATGAAATCATACATCGAAAATTAAATCAGTTTCCATATTCGCGGAGAATGGACAAAGCCATAAGCGGGACCGGTCTTTATTTGGAAATTTAATAAACGTTACATTGATTTGTTTTGGACCAAATTTTGGTTTTGGTTCCCTTGTAGAGACAAAACATGTCAGTAGCGAGACCCAATTTTAAGAAAGTCAGGATCTGGAAAGGAATTAGTGATCGAACTTGCATATTCCAGAAAAGACAAGAAAAACTGTTGCAATGAAATTTTCTTCATTCCTCCTTATTACCAAATTAAACGTGGTCAAGGGCAACAACCTTTAAACCTAAAATCTTATCCATTTTTTGTTTACCAAAAAAACAATTTATGACTATATGACGGTGCATATTTATATAAATCACTGGTAAGCATGTTCCGTTGACAGATGGATAGTCCATAAATATGCACAATCAGTGACTGCGAAACTAATGAAAGTTAAGCTTCATGACCCTTTATACGAGAATACGAGACGAAACCTGAAGCAAATTTTTCTAATGAGTGAGATTTTCAACAACATCGATAGAGTTTTTTTTTAAGTGTTTGTTATTAAAGTAATGTTATTTCGGGGATAGAATCATAAGCCAATGGATTGAAGCACTTACAATTGACCCTAGAATATTTTCATATACTCATTTCATATGGCCTCAAAAGGTCCCTGTAATTGCTCAAAATTCAAAACTTTCTTGAGGACTTGCAGCGGCTGAACCCTCAGTAATATGGGCTCGTCGAGCTCACCAGAATCTATTCATAGCCTATACTTTGACAGTTGGATCCTCAAATCCCTCGTTGGAAACCATATGTCATAATGTGTTCATATTTGGTGGGATTGTTAAGCATGATTTAGTGCTGCTACCTATTTCTTCTGAAAAAGGAGCTTTTTATGTTTCATGCACCTAGTTGTACATACTTATGACTACATTCACCTTGTTCGTCTGCTAACGACTCGTGTAAGCACATTACATGTATTTTTATCAAAACCTTTATTTCTTGTCTGACATTTACAAAAGGAAGTAGTCAGCCTTTTTAGATCAAATGCCTTGGTGTTCTGTCTTCCTCAATGGCCGATATTCAGAATTGTCAATTTTGAAAACACACTAGAAGAGATACCTTTACTGATATAAATATAACACATGGATAACATCTCTTTCTATCGCGACGGGGGCATATGGCTACGTGTAGCAATCTTGTTAGTTTTCACCAGTGTATTACAAAGAACTGAGCAATACTGTTCCTTGTATCAGAATTTCAAATAATATATTATGACCCTCTCTGACGCACATTCTCGCTTACTTGTATGCATTTCAAGGTCAGCAATCACAGACCATAAACACCAGTCTGACTGAGTGATTAAAACATAAAATTATGACCAAAAGAATGTCAATCGAAGACACACGAAGATTGAAATCATAACCAAGGTGACGAGTAATACAGGAATGTGGCTAGGTCGTGTAGTTTACAATAATGGAGATCGAATTCCTATAATAACATATACAGCCAAACCTACCTTAATGGGCACCTCTATATAACAAATCACTGTCTATAAAGGGCACCCCTATATAACAAATCACTGTCTATAAAGGACACCTCTATATAACAAATCAGTCTATAAAAGGCACCTCTATATAACAAATCACTGTCTATAAAAGGCAGTCTCATTTTTCCCATTAATGAATAGTGTATATAATTTTAACCTTTATATAAAGGGCAACTGCTCATAAAGGCCACATTTTCAGGTTCACCTGAGTGGCCTTTATACACAGATTTTACTGTATAAAACCATATGATATTAACTACAGATTACTGATAATGTGACTTTTTAATACATAGAATCTAAGTAAATGTATATCTTTGTGAATCAGGAGAAATTGTTCGTGCATTATACACAATCTTGGAATTTGATATAATGTACAGTAAGTATAAGATGATAATATCAACATTATTCATCTGTTGAACGCCTGGTGATCGGAATGTATGACGAAGATGTCATTAATATTTACGGAATCAAAGACGTGCCTAAACATACCATTCTTTGAAGGCCACGACTCTTATTAAATCGAATACATAGGCGGCAATGGTTTTTGAACATTTGGAATTTATCATAAATTTCTCCAGTTGTCGTATGTACAGTCCCTATATAAATAAACTTAGCTTAAATATCAACTTTTTCCCAATAAAACACCACACCCAGGGGAACTGTACTCATAAAGTCAAGGGTGTCGATTTTCATACGCAGGGTAGCGATTCCAAGTAAAATAAACAGGATGCAGACGACAATATATTATGCTAGTATCTCAATTTCTAAAAAAATAATTTGAACTCAATTTTGGTCTCAAGATATTGATACTCATGGATTCTATCTTATAAGACAGTTAAACATTTTTGTAAGAAATATTTTAGAAATCCATTAAAATACAGGGTTCAGCTGGTAGCGATAATTAATTCTGCAGAGTTGCGATTTTTGTAATACAATTTTGAAAGACAATTCAGTTTTATAATGAAATAAGCTTTATCAATTACACCAAGATTAATTTATTTAATGTTTCATTTTATCCTCGCTCTGTTTGGGGGTATATATATGGTTCATCATGTTCATCCGTCCATAAATAGCCGCAATTTGTCTCTCCATTTAAACTAATTGACGGATTTCAACAATTTTTATGGCTGCGGTGTGGAGTGTAGCACCATGTGTGTATTTATTTTTCTGTGGCAATGGTCTGTATGGTGACAGTTTAATTTAGATTCAAAGAATGGGATCCCTATTATTTTAATATAGTTTTACAACCTGCAATTAACAACTCGTCTTTAACCAAGAAGCGGGAATTAACTTTGTCACAATAAGTGTTTATTGGGAATCGAAAGAGGATCCATATATAAGAGGACCCAGCAATATAAAACACCATTGGATTCACAACTTCAACTCCTATGTATCCATGAATTGCAGGTTGAAGTTAAAACTCATGATGCAGCCTACTTGATATCGATCACATATCTTTTTTTCAAGTCGGACCTGTTTCTTGGGGTAATAGAAGTTGTATTTAATAAAGGAGATGTTACGTAAGACCTATCAATCAGCATGTTCTCTAAAGCTACTGATACATACTGAGTTATGTATTTATTTCTCTAAAGCTACT
Organism: Gigantidas platifrons; assembly: GCA_002080005.1. Classification (NCBI taxonomy): domain Eukaryota; kingdom Metazoa; phylum Mollusca; class Bivalvia; order Mytilida; family Modiolidae; genus Gigantidas; species Gigantidas platifrons. The sequence continues at coordinate 108,620 of MJUT01041538.1, forward strand.
GACACCTACTGAGTTATGTATTTATTTCTCTAAAGCTATTGATACATACTGGTTTATGTATTTATTTCTCTAAAGCTACTGATACATACTGAGTTATGTATTTATTTCTCTAAAGCTACTGATACATACTGAGTTATGTATTTATTTCTCTAAAGCTACTGACACATACTGAGTTATGTATTTATTTCTCTAAAGCTACTGATACATACTGAGTTATGTATTTATTTCTCTAAAGCTACTGATACATACTGGGTTATGTATTTATTTCTCTAAAGCTACTGACACATACTGGGTTATGTATTTATTTCTCTAAAGCTACTGATACATACTGGGTTATGTATTTATTTCTCTAAAGCTACTGATACGGGTCATTATCAAAATACACGCACTTTTTCCTGTTCATATTTTGGTGACATCAAATATTTTCGTTCCCGTTTTGCTTTAGCCTATCAGTTTTTCCTACATATTCACATAATATGCAGTCGGGAAAACCACCATGAAACAAAATATTTCTAGATATGTAGCACCCCCTAATACCTTTCAGTCCGTGGTGTTACCAACATAAAATTATTCTGTTTAGGAAAATGAAATATATTTTTTGTGTAAAAAGTGGTTACATACATAATATACAGGGAAATTATGCATAATACAAGATATTTTCTTTGGAGCACTAGTTTTTTTTCACAATATTTGGATATGTAGTTGTGGAATTCCATTTAAGTTGTATTATGAAACAAACAAGTTTTCATAATTGTATTTTGTTTCACTTTATATAAAGAAAATATGACTTATACATAGTTATCAAAGTCATCTTTATTCAACTATAATATAATTTACTTCAATTATGTCATTTATCCTTTTTATGAAACAATTTACATGAGGTAACACCACAGATGACAAAAGTAACACCAGGGACATCTTCATGAATGTAAACATTTAATTCAAGAAAAAAAACACAACTATCAACCTATATGTGTTGTTTTCTTATTGCTTTCAGTACAATATTCAGTTTTTCAACATATTGGTTTAATGCATGAGCAATATCAGTTTTGTCCATGGTGTTATGAAGATATGTCCCTGGTGTTACCAGGTCTAAAAAGTATACTCCCACCAGCTTGTTAAACTATATCTTATATGTAAATGACCATGTTTGAACAATTGTTCTGCATAGGTTAAAGAGCATTATTATGTTCTGAATATTACTGTTTATGGAATAATGTCTTTATTCACAATTTTAATGCTAAATGTCTGTGGTGTTACACAATCTTTATGGTAACACCATTGACAGTAACACCACAGAAAACAGGTAAGTATTTTCATGATAAAAGGAAAATAATGTCTCCCTGGCGATATTTTATATGTATATCCAGTGAAGAATACCAAATGCAATGTATTGTGTATTTTTACATTTTGTTCAATTCTAACAAAAAGAAGTAGTGAGATGTACACCATAGACATGAAATTTATATACTATGCCAATCGCACGTACATTTTCGGCTCTACATTAGTTTATGGATCACTTTTGTTCTTGTCGTCTGCACATGTCATGAAACAGGAAATAAGCAACGGGAGAAACTATTTTTGCTTCAAATATGACAAGACAGATAACTCTTACCAGCCTCAATAGGAAGGGTAACACCACAGACATGAAAATCTATAACAGCAGGTTTTTTTTCTAATTTTCTTTTTAAATTTCAATATATATCGAGCAAAAATAATGTTGTTCTATTAGAGTTTTAGGAATAGTTCAAAAATAATATAAAGATCGAATAAAATCATTACATCTGAATACAACATGTAGTCCAAATAACCAAAAGAAAGTCATTCTGGAAAAATAAAACGTAACACCAAGGACAAAACAGGTCTTTGTGTAGCAAGTATAAATTCGCAATTGGACCAATCTGAATTTAGATGGTAAAACTACAGAGAGCTGATGTGCCTTCATGCAAAACATGTTTTCTCCAATCAGTTTGGTTGATATTTGTCTTTTAATTGCGTAATAACAGAAAAGTGCGTGTTTTTTGATAATGACCCATACATACTGAGTTATGTATTTATTACTCTAAAACTACTGATACATACTGGGTTATGTATTTATTTCTCTAAAGCTACTGATAC
>MJUT01041538.1:113907-141680 GCA_002080005.1 Gigantidas platifrons
ACTGATACATACTGAGTTATGTATTTATTTCTCTAAAGCTACTGTCACCTAATGAGTTATGTATTTATTTCTCTAAAGCTACTGGTACATACTGAGTTATGTATTTATTTCTCTAAAGCTACTGATACATACTGAGATATGTATTTATTTCTCTAAAGCTACTGACACCTACTGAGTTATGTATTTATTTCTCTAAACTACTGATACATACTGAGTTATGTATTTATTTCTCTAAAGCTACTGATACATACTGAGTTATGTATTTATTTCTCTAAAGCTACTGATACATACTGAGTTATGTATTTATTTCTCTAAAGTTACTGATACCTACTGAGTTATGTATTTACTTCTGTATTGAAGGTCTGAAAAGGGACATTTTTGTTGAAGAAAATAAAAGTACATATCATCAAAGAAGCTTAGAGTAACCATCCTCCAAATCCGTGTCTCCTCTGAAAATACCGAATAGATACCAATCCGCGCATTAATATGACTATTTTGCCCTATCTGTACACTCCAGTAATGAAATGTGGGGAAACTGTCCGAGTGATATAATGCTTGGTGTGCTAATATCGAGTGTAGTAGACCGCTGTTTCGGTCACCGGTCGGGTCAAACCAGACTGTGAAACTGATACTCACTTCTAAGCACAGAACATTCCATATTTGACGTATGGAATGTTCTGTCATTTGAATGTCGGTAATTTGCAAGTGTGAAGAAAATTGTATGAATATTTCAGATGCTGCTCGTTTCTGTTAATCCCCCCTCCCCCCTTTTAATTTAAAATATGACAAAGACCAAATGTTGTTTTCCTCTAGTGATGCATACAAAAAGCTAGCGGAATTGACAAAATGCAGTATCTGATTACTAACAAACTTGAAACTTAAATAACAACAATTACAAACTAATTTATTACCCCTGGACATATCAAGCCTAATCATTACTATTTGTGACAACCCAGGTATGCTAGTCCCTATAGTGAAATACATACATAACAAACTTAAAGTGGTGATAAATTTCTTGTTAAAGTAAGAATCAATAACATTACTACAACCCCCAATGACAGAGGGGCTTTAATTAAGATGATTAAGACTGGCCAAATTGTTACATATAATTGTATAAGCAATATTGGTAGCCTGGTGTTGATTAACTAATGGTTTTCTACTAATGAATAAAATCACGTTCATTTCCCCCCCCCCCCCCCCCCCCNCCCCTCACCTGAATAGATATGAGATAGTGTGACCCTTTTTCCCTTTTCTAGATTTGTCTATTCTAATTGTCGCTGTCCTTATTTATTTATTATTATTATTGCACTATGAAAATGCATTGTCCACTTTCTCTCGTAGGTTATGAACAAACACGTACGTGTTACAAGCGAAGTGACGGGATGGAAAGTGGACAAAGCTAATAAAACCCTGGTTCATCTCTGGTATTAATTTTAGTTCTGGTGGGGATATCGGGTACACCAGTTTGAAACTAAAATGTCCAGAGGTCCTTGTTATTACAATTTAGAGAAACACTTTTCATTATTTTCTGTTGAATATTAAGAGTACAGTAAAACCTGCCTTAAAGGCCACCTCTATACTCTATATAACAAATTACTGTCTATAAATGACAGTCTCATTTTTCGGATTGGTGAATAGTGCATATAATTTTAACCTGTGTATAAAGGGAAACTGCTCATAAAGGGAACGTGTTAGGTTCCCTTGAGTGCCCTTTATAGACAGGTTTCACTGTACTTACATTCTGACAGGTAGAAACGTAGTTATGTAAGAGTAAGTCAAACAAAACAAAAACAAACTTTTTTAAAATGTGTCTTGCCGCCGACCCTTTTTTTGCATTAGATGTATTTTTACTTTCAATGATCTCATTTAAATCAGTAACTTTGATATGGCTTTTATGAGAACAATTATTTTTTACAATTGGTTCATTTTAAATGGTTTGTTAGAATTTGTTCATTCTAAATTACTTTTTACAGACTGCTATCCGTTTTTGTATATAAAAAAAATACATTGTTAAAACAAAGAAATTTTAGAGGCTCCGTTTATAGATAGTTGGTCAGCCATCGCGATTCGTGTAAAATATTAATTGAACAATCTCCGTTAATAGAGGGGGAGGACAGGGGGAAGGGAGACAGGGAGAAGGAGGTGTGAGATAGGAAAAAGGGGGTGGGAGAAAGGAGAACAAGGGTGGGAGAAAGGAGAAAAAGGGTGAGAGAAAGGAGAGCAAAGGAGAAAATGAGGAAACAAAAAAAATAGATTTAAAAAAAATGATCTAAAATGACAGAAAGGTAATGAAACATTATCATTTAATCGAATACATAAACGTAATTCATGATAAAGATGAAACTGATAACATTAATGATCAATAATCAACAAGACGTTCCGATAGATGAAATGCGGATTTTGACTTCACGTTTCGACTTCGTTATTTATAAATTTAGCGTTCAACGTTTACGATTTTTATTAAAAATAAACAAAACTTTTTTTTAACTTTTTTTCATAGGGAGATTTATTTTTCCGGTGGGAGAAATGAGAAGAGGGGTGGGAGAAAGGAGGAGAGGGGTGGGAGAAAGGAGAAGACTACCCCCTGTCCTCCCCTTCTTAATAGCCACAATAACAGTACAGGTGTTTATCACGAGACACGACAAAATAAAATAATAAGAGAAATAGCTCTAAAAAAACCCATAAATACTTAGTTTATCAACGTCCTACTGTGAAAACAACACAGTTTTTATATCTGTTATTGATAGATATAAACATATACTCTCGGGATATACATAGTATACATTTATGTGTCGGTATGTGTATATTTATGGGACTATATCTTTCAGCACATAACGTTAACATTAAAATTTCAGAAGAACTAACAAACGACAAGATTGGAATTACAAAAAAATACATGATAGTGGATGCTTATAATTCTATTGGTTGGTTGGTTGGTTTGGTTTATGGTGCTTAACGCCACTTTCAACAATATTCAAGTTATATCGTGGCCGTTATAATTCTAATAGTTTCTTTTCTCTTCATGTTTTGTATACCGGTAATAAAAAATATATCTAAAGATCTGTGTGGAAATTAATTAGCCCAATTAAATATCGACATAACATTCATAGAAATACGTACCCTCCAATTGCCAGGAGAATAGTTCCAATGAACACAAAGACACTTCCAAACGAAATAAAAGACAACACAACTTTCTGAGGGATCAACCATCCGTGGAAGTTAGCTATCCTTTCAAATTCTTCTCCCGGAACTCCCATTGTTCGTTCTTATTCTCCCGAAAAATTCACTATTTCAAATTCTTGCCTATTTTCATTTTTAATTAGAAGTGCGAGAAATAAATCCGTAAAAGTTCAGTTATTATTGTCCCGGCCATGGCGGACCACTTTTTTCTATGTCAATATAAACCACACAAAGTTTAAATAGTTTTGTTATTGGACATTCATAAGCGTACACAAACTACTAATATCAAACTGTTCCGAGATAAAGGGATTTTTATACAAACTCTTAGGACAACTATAACATTAAAGCGGCAAATTTATGTACACAGCTATTAACACGATTTGTTATAGACTAAACTGAGGGAGTAATGATCTTCACGTTTTCGAATGACTTTCTCAATTATATCGTTGCTATGACAACATATAATTTTGTGCACAGGACAAATGTGAAAACTATTATTACAATATTCTGATTACATCGAGAATCATTGCCAACTTGCAACAATCTGCACAATAAGCATGTTAATTAAATTAAGATACACTTGTAACAATAAAAATATTGTATTGCAAATGTTAAAGATGTGTATTTTTTCTGGTATATTCTTTTGGTTGCAGTGTAGACGGAGGGGACATTACCAGTTGTCAGTATTGAATGTGATGGAAATCAATAGCAACAAACTTTGTCCCCCTCCCCACCCAGTCACTTCTTCAAAGTTTATTAAATTTAGTAATTGTATTACACGTGACTGGGTAGCATTTTTGTGTGGAAATATCATTTATAATCCCGTGACAGTAATTATAAGCTTACATAAAATATATTGCATCTCTAGTTTGTTTTAAAAATTTATTCTCACTCGAGACATAAGGAATACATACATGTATATAATTCACTCGAGACATAAGGAATATATACATGTATATAATTCACTCGAGACATAAGGAATATATAATATGGACTTTTTCATACCATATTCCAATATGGTACCCCATGGTTTATACAAGATGTGATGTTAGATGATCATGATGGAAATGTCATTTTGTATTTATTTACATCGTATACTTAATATTAAAAATGGATATTTCGTGAATGGTTTTCTATACTAGAACTGGATGCATGACTTCCTAATGTTTTCTCCATCTCATTATTCAATGAACTAAACATCGGCAAAGGTCACTTTCATGCGCAGTTCCAACTTTTGACGGTGTGTGTGGTTTTTTTTATTATTATTATTTGTTTGTTTGTTTGGGGGAGGGGGTGAAATATAAGCTATAAGCGTGGGATCTATAGGACAGTCTGGGTCTCTGGCGGGTACAGGATAGAACCCAGGTAGGATGAGCAATGGGGTGAAGCTCCAGATGCGTGTTTAGGGGTATGGCAGCCATTAGTATATAAATGTTCTTATAAAATAAATACCGCACACTGATAACAAGTAAACTTTGTACATCTTTGCGGGGCGCATTCCACTTTAAACCTACACCTGACATTATTATTCTGTCATGCTGGTGATTATGTCCCAGTTCCATGAATGAAACAGTCGTTACATTAATATCCCGCAACGGACATGGTACCAAAGCAGTGACCATTGACAACCATTCTCGACAATTACCCCAGTGACCATTAACAACCATTCTCGACAATTCCCCCCAGATCTCCTAGGGACCGTAGTGGTCGTGATCTTATGCGCATGTGAATTTACAACTACACGTGCAATCAGTGCCTATCACCACTAAAGTTGTGAGTTCGAATCCCGTTCATGGCGTGGTGTACTTGATACAACATTATGTGATAAAGTTTGCCAGTTACTTCCGACAGGTCGGTGATTTTCACCGGGTACACCGGTTTCCTCCATCAATAAAACTGACCGTCACGATATAACTGAAATATTGTTGAAATGGCGTTAAACACAATAAACCAAACCAACCCAAACGCAACCCCCCAGACACCTCTATATACTATCACATCAAGAAGGGTCAAAACTGTGTTCATTCCAAAGCCCTGTATCTCGACAAATAGCGGACAGAAATGTCCCACTCATATTCCGTTTGACTTCTATAAATCTGCATGAAAAATTCTTAAAACTCCATTTTTCAAACCAACAACTTCTTTTTCAAAAACTATGTAAATATATAATTTATACGAACTCGGACAATTAATTTCAAAAGTTTTGGTCAATTAATAAAAAAAAGTTGTCCGTGATAGAACGGAATGAGTTTACCACATTTGTCACACATGAAATCATCATTAACAAGTGTAATCACGAATGAGACAGTCATAAAGAGACAAACGATGGGCTTGCCTTCGGAGTTGTGGCTGTTGAAGGGTTATATTCCATGCTACATAGGGTTAACATGATGAATGCATTTTCTTAAGGTCAGAATTGAAACGTTGGTTCAACTTTAATTTTACGCAACATGTAGTAGCAACGTAGAGTTACCATGTTCTTAACGATATAATACAATTGTATAACTTAAACATTTGGCCGAGGAACCATCAAGAATTGAGCAGGCATTTGGATCACAGGGGTTCGTTTAGTGTGATTTGTGGGCGTATTCTATGAATGGGAGGTCATTACCCAACACGATAAAGTTTGTTAGTGACTTGCGACAGGTCAGTGGTTTTCTCTGGGTAATCCGGTTTCTTCCACCAATACAACTGATCGCCACAATATAACTGAAATAGTGTTGAAAGTTGCATTTTACACCATAACCCCTATATATGTACCATCTACACACCGCTTAAACACATGTCTTATTGAGGTCCAGAACGATTCTCTCACATAATCACGCTTAAAAATTTGCTAAATCAATCAAGTCATTAGCATAATCAAAACATTTAATTTTTTATAACCACAGTTTTTTACGATTCAGTTTTATTAAGATTTTTCCTCAAGATGAAAAAGGATTTCTTGCAATATTATGGAAAGCGTTAGTATACATGGCAATTTCAGAGTCTATACATGACACACGACACATTGTACTTCAGTATAAACGAAATTCTTATGACGCTAAGACTAGCCTACCAATACTCGCTTCTCAGGTCGCAGATGCTCTTAATATTTGACCTTAATTATGCTAAATAATTAAAAATATACAGAACTTTCATAAATCAAAATTTCGTATTTAATTTGTAGACCAATAAAAATAGCATTAGCAATGTGATGACTAATTTATCAAACCATTATTTCAGTAGCAGAGGAGTTGGAAAGGGGGAAGCTGTTGGAATAGACTGGAAAGTGGGGAGGGGGCAAACTTTATAAGTGGACCGGAAATCATGTGTGTGGGGTCCAAGCATTAGAAGAGGGCCGGGAAGTAGGACAGCAAGCTTTCAAATCTGACAAGCAAAATGAAAATCACGTCATTTGACTTCAATGCATGACTATCCTTATACCTCTTGGTAAACTGAACATATTTTTTATTCCATGCTAAACAACCAGGATTTTCCTAATTTTTGTCAAATACGTGGTGATAATTTTACCCCACCTATTTTCAGAGTGTAGGGGCAGTTGCATTGCCCCCGCCTCCAACGCCCCAGAATAAGAGTAGCTTCTTTGTTAACAGCAATCCTCTATCCCACCATTACTAGAGACTTTCTTGCTTGCTATACTTCATATTACTAACAGGTTATCTGTTTTTATTCCCGATCTGTGATCCTGAGTAGCCGAGGGTACGAAGTTGTTTTTTTGGTATATTCCAGGAATTAAATGTCTTGTAATTAAAGTTGCACATTTCCAAAATTAGTGCACTCTGCATCTATGCACAATAGGCTACCACTCTGCATCTGTGCACAATAGGCTACAACTAAATAGACAAATATGAAATTGCATATTGCAATCTACATGTTGATTTCAGTGGTGGTTATCATACATATACGTGTACTACCAGATATACACAAGCACATTGGTGATAACTGTAGTAAATATAATGCATAGGAAATATTAGCATATCCACCAACATGAGACTTGTATTGGAAAAACAAAAATAAGTACCTACTTATACTTCTCATAACAATATCAGGGGACACAGAGATAAACCCTGGTCCACGTACCGCAAGATGGCCTTGTTGGTCATGCAACAAAGCAGTAATGTCGTGGAAACACAAAGCTCTTTTGTTGCGACACCTGTCAAGTATGATATCATATAAATTGTCAAAACATGAATTCTGCATTGTACTCTTGTATATGGACTCGTCAAACATTTCATGGGATTGCATGTGGGATGCCAAATATTTCGTCATATATATTTAATATGTCCTCCATAGAAACATCAAATCAATTCTCAAGTCTAAATGAACATCTTGCTGAACTAAAAGAAATATCATCTCCGAAAAAGAAAATTTATAAACTAGGTAGTAAAACACCTTAACATATACCACTTATGAGTTCTTAACTTGAATTTTCAATCAATAATTTTGTACTCTGTTAAGTCAGATATAATATTTGGAACAGAAACTTGGCTAGAAAAAGAAACATTACAAGATTACATTGTGTACAGGAGAGATCTTCCATCATGGTAGTGTATTTATTGCTGTATCAAAAGACATCATATCTGATAAAATCACAGAACTACTAACAAATTGTGAGAACGTGTGGTGAATATTGATAACTCCAGAAAAATAATTCCTGGTTGCTACTACAAACCACATTTAGATACAGGTTCATCACTAGAAGAGCTGAATCCCATCCTAAAACCACACAAGTGGTAATTCAAAAGCTACCATAATTGTCGGGGATATTTTAATCTTGGTCATGTAGTGTTGCACATACCATCAGCAATTCCTGGAAAGCCAGATAATATACTACACCAAACACTTATTGACATGATAAATGACCACTCACTTGAACAAAGTGTAGACAAACCAATCAGAGAGAAAGACCATTCAATCTTATATTGACCAATGTAATAAACAAAACAAAAATAAACTGGAGTTCATGCCACCTAATGGGAATGCAGATCACGACATCGTATTCGCTGAATGCACACTATTACTGAAGAGAAATAAAAACACCTAGAAATATTTAGCAATTCCATGAGGCAAATTGGGATAAAATCAAAATAGACATTCTACGACTAATAGAAAAGATCAAAACAAATTATGACGATAGCAGTACAGATGAAACATGATTGACCTTCAAAGAAGACATAATAAAAACCATTACTGCTAATATTCAACAAAAACAAACAATACACAAAATGAAATTGCAATGAATAACAAACCATTTATGCATAAAATTAACAAAACAAAACGTCTGCATAAAAAATCAAAGAAAAATCCATAACTGAAAACCCGATACAATGACATGAAAAGAACATTGCAGACAGACATGCGCTCGGCACATCAGCATTTCATAGAATAAATGATACTAGCTTTACCAATTGGAGAACTAGGTAGAACTAACAAAAGGCACACGCCAAAAAAGTATTCTCTTATATCAAAAGCACGAGAAATGATAATTCTGGCTTAGTTGCACTTAAAAAGATGGCATGCTCACAATGAACACCAAAGTAAAGGCAAATATATTAAACGAGCAATTTCAAATCACATTCACTACTGAATCATTTGCTTTCCCAATACCAGTAACAATTCCATCGTCACATGTAGAAACGAACTCCATTAAAATATCAGAAAAGGTCATAAATAAATTATTACATAACATCAACCCATAAAGGTCCACATGCCCTGATGAACTATGTGGCAGGGTATTAAAATAAATGAAAGACCATCTTATTCAAATCGCCACAATCATCTGTCAAAAAACAAACAACACTTACAAAATACATGTACCTACAGACTGGAAACATGCAAACGTCTGTCCTGCATTCAAAAAAAGTTGGATGGTTTGGTTGGTTTATCGTAACAGTCAGTTTTGATGGTGGGGGAAACCGGAGAAAGCCACCGACCTGCCCCAAGTCACTGACAAACTTGATCACATATTGTTGTATCGAGCACACCTCGCCATGAACGGGTTCGAACTCACAACTTTAGTGGTGATAGACACTGATTGCACATGTAGTTGTAAATCCAATTACCACACCTCGATTACGACAACGACGGCCCCATATTCAAAAAAGGAGACAATCTCAATGCCATAAATTACAGGCCTATCTCATTAATGTATACTTTGTAAAATAATGGAACACATCATAGCTAGCCAAATATTGGAACACCTTGAAAGAAATAATATATTATACGACCTGCAACATGTCTTTCGATCAAAAGGCTCGTGTGAGATACAATTAATATCTTTCATACAAGACCTGGCAAAAGACAATAATAACAACATACAAAATACAAAATATTTAGGCATAGCCATACAGTCAAATCTAAAATTGATTTGATTGATTTTTGGTGTTTAATGCCACTTTCAACAATATTTCAGCTATATCATGGCGACCAGTTTTAGTGGTAGAGGAAGTCGGAGTACCCTGAGAGAACCACCGACCATGGGCAAGCAACTGATAAACTTTATCACTTGCGGCTGCGAGTCGAGTGCACCCTGTTTTGTAATTTACAATTGAATATCCACGTAGATAAAATAACTTCAAATGCAAATCGTCAGCTGAATTTGCCAAAACGTAACATTAAAGTATCATCACAACAAATAAAAGAAAGGGCATACATGTCTTTAGTTATACATAAGATGGAGCTTGTGCATGGGACCCTCACAACAAAAGCCAAAATCAACCAAAATGAAATGGTCCAACGCAGAGTTGCTAGCTATTTACATGCCAAACATGTAGATACCACAATGCCAGTTCTGACTCAGATATACTTGAACATATGCAGTGGCCAACATTAGAAATGAAACGCACGAAAACAAGACTAGTGATATCACGGTGTATAACCTACCTCAAAATCACGTGGTTTTGATGGATAAGGAACATCCAAAAGGTAGAAAAAAAAGTCCACTTCACGTTGCAAAACACCAACGTTCTCGGTCAATTTTTGCTCAAATTCTATAAAGTTATGTGCACGTACCCCACAAGAACATGTGGAATTAAGCAATATATAACCTTTTCGATAATTCTCCTTATATTTTTCAAACACTTCGAAAAAATGCTATGATTTTCGTTGGTAAGGAACACTTAAAATTGACTCGGCGGAGACAAATGCTTCTTGCCCGACGCCCTACAAGTTAAACACAAGTAAAGTGTTTTCGTTGCAGAACAAACTGATATTTCCGTCAAATTTGTAGACATTATACTAACATTTGCACACGTTCATGTCAGATATTAACAAAAATTCAAAATGGATAAGGTACATATAAATTTTCAAACCGGGTATGGTACACATCAATTCTCATATTTCTGCATTGCATCTCCGCAAATTATTAAAATGGCTTTTATAATTCGTCTCAACGTCTCAGATTTTTGGATTTTTTCGTCTTTATTATTTTATCTTGCAATCACTATATAGGAAACACAAGTGATATTAGGTCAATGGCATAATAACTGTTAAAATACGATATTGACAGCACATGTAACGTTCTTGTGTATTAGCTCACAACGTGTCGAGTAGTATACGCCCTTTCATTTAACGTATTTGCAGTTTTAAATAATCTATCAGTATATTTTCCTTTTTATTCATTTTTTAGTATCTGTAGCAATGTATCTGTGTTCAGGCTACAGTGAACAATTCACCAAGAAACAAAGTTTAACGACCACGAGTCACGAAAGCATCCAGTCCAAAATGGCCAGAAGACTGCAAGAGCCAGATATATTTGTCGAGCAAAATCGTTTATATCCAAATCCCATTTGCAAAGACATCGGTGCCATGTGTGCAAAGAAACAAAAACGTATATTTGCTCCACGTGTGGGAAAAGTTTTGCTATAAAATCAGATCTTAAAATAGACACAAGAGACGAGAACAGCAAAATCTTAAATTTAAATGTGACGAGTGTGGATTTACTTCAGAAACTCAGGGTGGGCTACGAGACCACATGGGGAAACATACACGTGAAAAAAGACACTGATGTGTGTAAAGATTGTGGAAAGTCGTATGTTTTTCATTCTGGTTTATCCAGACACACCAGACAGATTCATACTCCCAAGTGATTAGCTTTCAAGAACTTTTTTTTTAAGTATTCAACATGACTTCTTTTTAATTGTACGTTGAAGATTGTTTTTGATACTTATATTGTTTTTATATTTTTGATTCAGAAAATCAGTATTGATTGAAGAGATTTTATAAGATTTATATACATATTCTTAATGTTTTTTCCTTTATTTTCTTGTTATATGCTTTCAAGAAGAAAGTTTCAGAGTGTAATGCTTCCTAAATTCTTCATGCACAATCTTTTCATTGTATATACTGCAAATAAGAGTAATAACAAAACTACCGAACACAAAGACCAAAAACCGAAATGAATCCACAATCAAGAAATATTCTTCGAACCACATTGCTATTGTGTTGTATATATCTTTTGGAAGACTTTTGGATTGATTTAGAGCAGTTCATGATAATGTACATATGTATAACGACAGTAAGACATTTTATTCATGTTAGTCTTTAAGGCAACAACCATTTTATTTTCTGGGGAATGACAGGAGTTTGTACTTCAATTATTTTTTTTCAGAACAGAAAGCATTATGTCATTTGATGGTCATAAACAACTATAAAAAAAAATTCAACATATACTAAAATAAAATTAAAACTTTTTTAAATCTTTCTAGAAATTTTTTTTTTTCAATTTTCACAAGAAAATCTATTTAAAGCAAATCCCTTAACAAAAATAATTGTGGATTCATTTCGATCTTTGGTCTTTGTGTTCGGTAGTTTTGTTATTACTCTTATTTGCAGTATATACAGTGAAAAGATTGTGCGTGAAGAATATAGGAAGCATTACACTCTGAACTTGATACCGTAAGTACTAGTACTATATATAATCCATGGTCAAACGATCACTAAATCAGTTTCAGTAGTTTGGATGAAAATAAATAAGACAAGCTTCATAACATTTTATTGAAAACAACAATTTTCTTCCTGAAAGCATATAACAAGAAAATAAAAGAAAAAACATTAAGAATATGTATATAAATCTTATAAAATCACTTCAATCAATGCTGATTTTCTGAATCAAAAATATAAAAACAATATAAGTATCAAAACAATCTTCAACGTACAATTAAAAGGAAGTCATATTGAATACTAAAAAAGAACGTTCTATCTTGAAAGCTAATCACTTGGGAGTATGGATCTGTCTGGTGTGTCTGGATAAGCCAGAATGAAAAACATATGACTTTCCACAATCTTTACACACGTGTCTTTTTTCACGTGTATGTTTCCCCATGTGGTCTCGTATCCCACCCTGAGTTTCTGAAGTAAATCCACACTCGTCACATTTAAATTTAAGATTTTGCTGTTCTCGTCTCTTGTGTCTATTTTAAGATCTGATTTATAGCAAAACTGTTCCCACACGTGGAGCAAATATACGTTTTTGTTTCTTTGCACACATGGCACCGATGTCTTTGTAAATGGGATTTGGATATAAACGATTTTGCTCGACAAATATATCTGGCTCTTGCAGTCTTCTGGCCATTTTGGACTGGATGCTTTCGTGACTCGTGGTCGGTCAAACTTTGTTTCTTGGTGAATTGTTCACCGCAGCCTGAACACAGATACATTGCTACAAAGTAAAAAAAAAAAAAAAAACCCGCGCAGATACTAAAAAATGAATAAAAAGGACAATATGCTGATAGATTATATAAAACTGCAAATACGTTAAATGAAAGGGCGTATACTACTCGACACGTTGTGAGCTAATACACAAGAACGTTACATGTGCTGTCAATGTCGTATTTTAAAAGTTATTATGTCATTGACCTAATATCACTTGTGTTTCCTATATAGTGATTGCAAGATAAAATAATGAAGACGAAAAAATCCAAAAATCTGAGACGTTGAGACGAATTATAAAAGCCATTTTAATAATTTGCGGAGATGCAATGCAGAAATATGAGAATTGATGTGTACCATACCCGGTTTGAAAACTTATATGTACCTTACCCATTTTGAATTTTTTTTAATATCTGACATGAACCTGTGCAAATGTTAGTATAATGTCTACAAATTTGACGGAAATATCAGTTTGTTCTGCAACGAAAACACTTTACTTGTGTTTAACTTGTAGGGCGTTGTGCAAGAAGCATTTGTCTCCGCCGAGTCAATTTTAAGTGTTCCTTACCAACGAAAATCATAGCATTTTTTTCGAAGTGTTTGAAAAATATAAGGAGAATTATGGAAAGGGGTATATATTGCTTAATTTCACATGTTCTTGTGGGGTACGTGCACATGACTTTATAGAATTTGAGCAAGAATTGACCGAGAACGTTGGTGTTTTGCAACGTGAAGTTGACGTTTTTTCTACCTTTTGGATGTTCCTTATCCGTCAAAACCACGTGATTTTGAGGTAGGTTATACACCGTGGATATTCTATAAAATTATACATAAACATCTTGCAATATACTCAAAACATATTATAATCTCACCAGACGGTAGAACAAGACATACACATAGTTTCCATTACAAACAAATTCAAACCAATAAGGAATTGTATAAATTTTCATTCTATCAACGCGCCATAGTACCATCAACAGTCCTTTGTACAACAGTTGACAACCTCAAAGTGCAGGTTTAGACATCTGCACTTTCTCTAATATTCTAATGCAGCATAACACTTTACATAGTTTTACAAAGAAATACTAGAATACAAAGATAGGGGAAAAAATCACTGTCGCATAATTTTTCTGTTAACCCAATGTTCCTTACTATTAAATTATTTATTTGATTGTCTTAAATTGTACATAAGCCACGGATACAACTGCACGTAATGTAGTCAAAGTTGTGACAGTGTGCTGAAATATGAAGATAAAACGTATCCAGTCCGTTCACCATAATTACACTTTCGCCTTGGATCTGTTCGCCCTGGTTCCGTTCGCCGTGATAGTGGGTCCTTTCGCCCCACATTAAAAAATATATATAACGTGCGTAGAAATATATTTTCTATGAATTAGATTATCGGTAATAAAATATATATTGTGAATAAATGGAGTTTTAAAATTATTACAACATTTCATATTTCTTTAGGTAAACATTTTGTACACCAATTATAATGTAAATTAATTATTTATTCTTATTATTATACTTGATAAGGACGAACGGACCCATGGCGAACATGATCAGGGGCATAACTACGTTAGGCTCAAGTAGGCACGTGTCTATGCATAAATTTCACAATTTTTAAGAATAAATCAATGCTCCACTTTCCTACTGGAATGCGCATGTAGATATGTTCCATGATTAAATCTACATGTATAATATACTACTAGTATAAATGTACAGAGCGAATTATCCAGTAGACAACCCATCTGACTACTGGAAAATATCCATAAACATTGTCTTGGATCATTTAGTGGAAGAGATATCAAAGCGAGTAGTAAGCAAAGGGGATCGTTTTTTTTTCGTATCTTATCCAAACCCTGCAAGTCTTCTATACCTAATACCTGAAATAGTTGATAGATTGTTTAATGCCTATCAGAGGAAAGTAGATTTTTGTGGATGAGGCTGAGAATTGGAAAATCAAGTTAGCTCTTGCAGATGATAAGCCAGAGACTACTCGACACTCTACATGCAACAAAACGTGACTTATACCCGGCTATATACAACATCATCTGTATCAGTCCGAGATTCCTCTGCCGTCCGACGGCTTTTTGTTCGACTTGCTGGAGCCGTGGGACGTCAAAGCGCTCTCCATAAAATTCGATAGCCACGAAACATTGAAATGTGTCGACCCAGAGTTGGAGCGGCAAATCCGCTGTTTTCCTTGTGGAGAGCGCTCTGACGTCCCACGGTTCCAGCAAGTCGAACAAAAAGCCGTCGGACGGCAGAGGAATCTCGGACTACATCTGTATCTTACTGACAATGCCGGCGTCTTCTGAACAAGCGACAAGCGAGAGATCTTTCAGCGCAATTAGACGCATGAAATCCTTAACTTATGATGTCGACTATTGGCGATGAATGACTTATCACTTACGCATATATACACAGACATGTGATATGATAATTGATGACTTTTCATAAATTTATACAAGTTAAAAACAATGAATAATTCAGAGAGTAACCTCTATCACACTATGCATTATTATGTTATCCCTTTCGGCATTAATGTTTCGAAGGATATAGATTTACATGCCCATCCATCCGTCCTTGAGAGGTCTGACTGGGTGGTCAAGGACGTTAAAGTTCTAGTTAGTCCGTAGTGGTATTCTCAAAAAGGGACAAAATAATCTGAATTTCATGTTGCTAAAAGCACTTCCAAAATGATAAAAAAAAAAAAACGCTACCATAATTTCTGTTGTATAACCCGTGAGCTTCCGGAAGTCATTGCCCCATGGACCCCATTGAGAGGCCCCAGACTCCTCGCCGAAAAAGGTTGTGCCTATGCATCTCCATTATTCTGGCTACGCCCGTGATGATTTAGGTCGAACGGATCCGGATTCGGTTCGATCAGGACATATTATAAGACTCCGATAGGCGCGATGTTTACTTTACATGTTTTAATTTTATTTTTCCTTTTTATTATTTTTTGTTATTTACTATTTACTGTTTTCTATTTATTTTTTTAATTTCTGATGTCCGCGCCTCGGAGTCTTATCAGGGGATGTCATAGGGAAATAATTTCAAACTATTACATCCATATTTTGTCACGATATATCACAGGGGCTTGAATCGCTTTCATAGAGGTCACGCGGCTTATATACCTTATATACTAACAAGGGATGTAACGACCAACGTAGCCAAGCCACTACCAGTTCTGTTTCAGGCTTGAATTTTTTTTTAAAAATCACACATTCAAACAATCTTTGTTGACATTCGCTAGCATATTGATTTATCTTTCCGACGAGACATAATTTTTCACAACTGCTTCACTCTAGAAGTCAGAGCACCCCTGCAAACTTGAAAGTTTGCTCCAAAATAGGTCACCAACGTTTTGCTCGGACACAGTCAACGGTAAAACTCCAAGAGTAAAAAGCACAATTGCGGACAATATCCGCATAAATCCTGACTGTCGTAAATACCTATGAACGCCTTCGACTCAACTATCACCAGAACAGTTCACATAGTGCAGACGGAAAGCAGTAACTCACGTTTTACAGTCCGGTATAAATCCTTTCAAATGTTGGAAGCCATTGTTAAAATACACAGCAGCAAATGAAATCTGTCATCTGATTGGTTAATATTTCTCACGGCAGGGTAAGTGTTTTTACTTATTCGTAACATATAAGAAATATTGTAAATGATTTTTAGGTATATTATAATCATATAAAATTACTTCTAAAAGTAATTCTGACTGAATTTTTTTTAAAGCATATATTTCAAGCATTATCAGAATGTGGGCGTGTCGTGAGAAATATTAACCAATCAGATGACAGATAATTTTCATTTGCTGCTGTGTATTTTTAACAATGGCTTCCAACATTTGAAAGGATTTATACCGGACTGTAAAACGTGAGTTACTGCTTTCCGTCTGCACTATGTGAACTGTTCTGGTGATAGTTGAGTCGAAGGCGTTCATAGGTATTTACGACAGTCAGGATTTATGCGGATATTGTCCGCAATTGTGCTCTTTACTCTTGGAATTTTACCGTTGACTGTGTCCGAGCAAAACGTTGGTGACCTATTTTGGAGCAAACTTTCAAGTTTGCAGGGGTGCTCTGACTTCTAGAGTGAAGCAGTTGTGAAAAATTATGTCTCGTCGGAAAGATAAATCAATATGCTAGCGAATGTCAACAAAGATTGTTTGAATGTGTGATTTTTAAAAAAAATTTCAAACCTGAAACAGAACTGGTAGTGGCTTGGCTACGCTGGTCGTTACATCCCTTGTTAGTATATAGGGTATATAAGCCGCGTGACCTCTATGAAAGCGATTCAAGCCCCTGTGCAATATATCCATAAATAAATGTCTGGCAAACTCATTTACCTAACGCGATACACACATCTAGCAACATTTGTTTGGCTGTAATGGTCGAGTATATAGCCAAGGGAGATAATCGTTTCCTGGGCTGGTCTTATGTAGGAAGCCATATTTCCTTTAGCAATTTCCCATCAAATTTCGATGGGAACTTTTTTTGGACCATTTTACACTATTATAATAACATTTCATCATAGCTCAAACTGCACACGCTGGAATATATATGTTAAAAAAGAATAAAAATGCACTTACTTTTATATGTCAAGTCCGATTTCCATGTTTTTTATTGTGATTTTGCCAAGCCCCCCTCTCGTCTGCAATGATGCGACATGTCATCCTCCGAGAGAATCCGAGTGAAAAACAAGTGAATCCGGCATCCCAGTGAATCATATATTTGGGAATTTGGTTTACGAAACGAAACTGTACTTGTCTCATGAAATATCTCTTGTGTGTATTTGTCACAACCGACATGAAATAGATTCTAATTCAGCAAATAACGCATGTTCTAGTGTCATGATGTCTAAATATCTATAATTGGTTCTTAATGATATTAATATGCTCTATGCAAACCGTTATTTTCCAAGGCACAAATCCGTAATGTATACAAACCTCCACATTTAAACATTCACGTGACCTAACACTTCTCCGGAACACACCACGATTCTCACCTGCTACCTATAGGCCATGGGCTGAGATAGCCTACCGTGCACCGCTCACCCCCACACCTTCGAACCCCACTAATTTTTTTTGGTCCTTTGTTATGTCTTTTTGAAGAAAAAACATGTTGACATTGAATATTTTGGGATGAACTTACATTTTTTAGCCCTTTTTAACATCCTTTCGACAATTTTGCCGGATTTTCAAATTTTTTCATTCTTCACTGTTGCTGAGGTCTTGTAGCTTATGAACAACTATTATAATATACAAACTAGGGTTTGGTGGATAGCTGATTATATTATCGTTCAAATGAATACAAGTTATTAATATTTTATGAAGTTCAGTAATCGTAGGAGGCAAAAAATCGCCTTTCAATAGACAAAATATTACACAACTTTGATGATATATTTATAATGAATTTATTAAAACTATTGCATTTATGGAAAATTAAACCCATTACATCATCAAAAAACATGTTTTGTAGTGTAGATTGCAGAAAAATGGAATTTTATAATTTTTGCCGATTTTAGCTCTATTCAGCACAAAGCGTGTAATATCTTTTTCATAATATAAATTGACAACCAAATTATACATCTGTCGTGTGAAATTATCTCATGGAGACATTTTAAAATAAAATTTGTTCTAGTACCACCCTGTATAGGACATATAGCGACAAAATATTACCCCTTACCCTGCCGAAAATCGCATAATATTTTCTCATCAGTATTAGTCTGTGGGCTAGCATAACCCCCCGTACACCCCCACCTTCCATGTTAACATATTGTTTTAAGTCCTCCTATATATCCTCTTGAAGAAAAAACAAGTTCGCATTGAAAATTTTGGGACGAACTTGCCGTCTGAGGCTAATATTTACACCCTGTCGCAGCTTTTTGAGGATTTTTGATTTTTTTCAATTTTTGTCTTTGCGAGCATTAAATGTATACTAAACAGTCTTGAAAGTATATCAATATGGTATCAAATGAAAGCTTATAGTATTAACTTTCAATTGAATACAAGATATATACACTTTGTGGCTACCAAATTTTGTCAGACGTGAAAAACCTACCCCTCCCTCTTCCTGAAATGACAAAAAAAAATCATTTTTTCCCTTAAAAGTTTAGATAAAAAAATATTTCGTACTAAACTACAATCTTTTTTTTATACTAAGCCAAGCAAATATGTCACATTTAATAAATCAAGCACTAGTAATCCTTTATGAAGTGATTTTTGTGGCCAAAATACTTGAAAAATGGGATATTTTCAATTTTGCAGATTTTCACAGGATTCTGCTTATATCTTAATTTTATTATCATAGATTCAAATAAATCTATCTATCTATCTATCTATCTATCTATCTATCTATCTATCTATCTATCTATCTATCTATCCATCCATCCATCCATCCATCGCAATAACGGGTGTTTCTTGGATTTTAAAAAATGCTACGGGAAATATGGCTTCCTACATAAGACTCCGAGGCGGGGACATCAGAAATAAACAAATAAATAGAAAACAGTAAATAGTAAATAACAAAAAGTAATAAAAAGGAAAAATAAAATTAAAACATGTAGGTACCTAAAGTAAACATCGCGCCTATCGGAGTCTTATATTGTAGGACTAGACATATTTTAGAGTTATCTCTTTTTCTTTATCATAAGCTATATATAATTAAGCTAATTATGAGATGTTTATGTGAAACTTTTTAATTATATTTTAATGTTTTATGTACATTCATTTTTGTCATGATAATTTAAAAATATTTGTCGTTAATGATCATTTCGTTCTTATATTGTTTACATTTTAATTGATATAAGCGGCAATTAAATGGAAATTGCCGAGAGATAGTCACAAAAACTTGTTTTTATTCGTTGATCAGGTCTACTCCCTTTCAACAAACACAATGTATTCGTCCAAAAATGGTAAATATTTATCGACTAATATGGAAGCATACTAAGTGTATTTATATGTAAAATATTTCCAGGTTTCCTTCTAAAATGTCGTTTTGGAAAAGTCGTGTCCGAGCATGTTCACAAATGTCAAACTCAACTGCAGACCTGGCGAAATTCCTGAGACTCTTGTCTGACATTCGGTCAGATAAGCTGAAATCTTGTGTCTGACCAGCGATATACACTAACTTTTGAACCATGGTCGCCACCTGGTCTCCTAACTTTCATTTTCAAGGAGCCCAACAAATAATTTAGGCGCCCAGCTTTTTTTCAGGTAGATTACAGATATGGTAAATCAGATATTTTAACAATATCTCCATTTTGACAAGTCAATTTTGAATTGTTTTTGGATTCTGTTGCGGATATATGTTATATGTCATTATGTGTTTTAAAGTTAATCACCAATTTTAATCTTATGTTATACTGTATACTGTATTTATGAATATGATTAAAACAAAAGAAATATGACTTTCATTCTTTTAATTTTCAGTTGTGGTTTGCTTAGCCATAGGCTCTGAAATAGTTGAAATATATGGCCAACAAACATTATGCATTGTCATTTGGCCATGTAAAATTGATTGTTGGTTTCCCCTACCATAGGAAAATTTTAAGGACAGGCTTGCATGCAGGGTTTTTTTTCTTCAAGAGATGTTAAACCACAAATTTAAAATGAACAAACATGTGTCTTATGGGATGTAGAATATGCTTACCACCAATGGTACACCTGGTCTCACTTTTGGTCCTATATTTGTATAAAGGAGTGTGTTGTGTTAAAATTTTAGTTTTTTTCTTGTTCCTTAAATGTTGTTTCTGTCAAATCAGTGTTTTGTTATCTTTCCTGTGAAGGTCACAGAATAAATCATAAAGGCTTTTGCTAAGCCAATAAAATTGCATCACTCATATTTCGTTGATAAATGCGTATATTTCTGTAAATAAAGTCAGAATGGTTCCACTGGACACATTGCCGGTGGCCATCTTATCCATAAGGTACGTCACGTACAGGTTTTAAAACCGATATCCTAAGCGCTTTGGCTATCTTAGATTAGAATAGAGGGCCGGTGTGTTCATTTTATTTTATTTTATTTATTAGTAATAGTAATAAAAGATAACGACCCGGCAGTAAAAAATTGACTTGGGGAAACCGACAATCATTTCTCAGGGATAATTCTACTGACACCGCTGATTTCGATATACCATTACCAAAATATGTAAAATAAAAATCGGAAACCAGTCGCAATTTTGGTACGTCTAAAAACCGGTGCGGGAATTAATAATTCTTGACATCACTCCCAAAATTTTCAGTCGTCACCTGGGCGAGAAGTAATCGAGTTTTCACTCGCCCAATGCAATTTTAAGTCGCCTGGGGCGACTGGGCGACTGTTAGTGTAGATCCCTGCTGACCGAACTCAAGTTTGTCGGACCGGATAATTTTTATGCAAAAATCAATACTTAACTTGATCAAAACTGATCGAATAAAGGCAATTTCTAACCAATGTGGCCCTGGTGGCTCAATGAGTTAGGTAGTTGGATTACCTAACAACTCGTACAAGCCTATCATCAATGCAGCGTGGGTTCTCGCCCAGCTTTATAAATTACAAAAAAGTTGCACTCGACTCGCAGCCGCAAGTGATAAAGTTTACCAGTTGCTTGCCCATGGTCCTCTCCGGGTACTCCGGCTTCTTCCACCACTAAAATTGGTCGCCATGCTATAGCTGAAATATTGTGGCGTTAAGCAACAAAAATCAAAATCTAACCAATGACTTTTATTTTATTACTTTCAAACATTTTAAGGAAAAATTCCTCTAGATCTTTTGAACAAGTACTGTTTGGTGTTCCTATTCCCAGAAATCTTTCAATTATCTCTACTCTGAAAAACGAATCTAAATGGCTTCCTGCTCATCACCAGAGCCCAGAGGTACATTTGTATCTGTCGACCCATCCATAATGAAGGAAAAGAAAGATCTTCCCAACATACTAAATATATAAAAATGTGCTTGCAATTGTTTTATTTTTTTTGCAAATTTATGTGCAAACGAACATATGTTTATAGTTAAAACACACTAAACAAATTATTTTTTTATTTCAATATTCCATTTTTGTTATGGTCGATCGTTTTGCCATGATGGGTTAAGCTTAAGGTCTTTTCTTTTAGGCTTCGTAGTTACTTTGAGGATTTCTTATTACCTCTGCCGATATTTTACGTTTTAGAGCTTTTCCCGACACACATTTTCAATCATTCAAAGCATGTTTCTTTTTTTCAAACCGGAAATTATTTTTAATGAGTCACTTCCGCTCATGTGTAAAAAAAGTAAACTCCGATATCGATGTCGGACATCTGGTCCGGAAAAAATACGATTTTATTCGGACCAGCAACAAAAAACGTCGGACGTGTCCGACGAATTTCGCCACCTCTGCAACTGCATTGACTTTTTCAGCCGATTATTGATTTCCTGTAACAATATTTCAAGACGTTAATATTATGTTGAGCTGTTTGGTTTTCATGGTTTCAATGCTTCCGTAAAAAGGGAAGAACACAGCAATTTGAATGCAGTGACTAATCTCGACTCTCACTGAGATTAAACTTCCGAAGAAATTTTCTTCTGTGTACATTGTATCTCCAATCTAATCCTGTCACAAGCACTAACAAAGTATTCTTGAAATTTAATATGAAACAGGCACTGCCTGGAAAAGCTCGCAAAGATAATGACTTAGATATCCTTGGTCTTGGATGAGCAAACATGTGCAAAACTGTATGCTTATGTACATACAAATGGAATCCGGGTCCGTTCGCCCTAATTCCCGTTCGCCCTGATACCTGTTCGCCCTAAAGGTGGGTCCGTTCGCCCTAAAAGTGGGTCCATTTGCCCTAATACTTATAATTATGTAAGGTATTAAAAATAATAGAAAAATACATTGTAAGTGATATTTGATTGCTTATTGTCAATAAATTGAGAAATTTTAAATATGCAGCATGCTAAAGTGTACAGTCAAATAATTCGGTCTACAGTCAATGGACATATAGGCATTTGTCACTCGAATTTATGTTATATATTTCATATAACCACATTGTTCAAAAAAATTATTTTGAAGTCATTTCTAAACGGGTTTTGATAATTTTTGCAACAGAATAAGCAGAAATATTAAAGATTATTTGTTTATTTTAGCATGATTTTCCGTTAGATTTCCTTTATTTTCTTATGATTTAAAGACAATTTTTGTTTTTTTGTCGTCAAATTTGCTATATACTGTATTTTAATGAAAGTGACATTAATTTTATCGAATAAATCTATCTATCTATGAATTTCAATTAAGCATTTCAAACAATATACGTAATAATTGCTTGAAAATAACTTTAATTAATTTCTATATTTGTTCATATCGTTACTTAAAATTAAAATATCCATTATGTTCATTAAAATACGTTTTAATAATCAGGGCGAACGGACCCACTTGTAGGGCGAATGGACCCAGGGCGAACGGACCCGATACCATACAAATGTACATGTATAATTATTTACCAACTTTGTCTGAAAATAGAAATTTGGTTTACTAGTGACCATAGACATAATACTAAGTATGTTTAATACTATGTATATGTTGCACATAGTATAGGGTCTGAAAAGCTGATAGTGGTATTGTAATCACTAGTTCAGTTTGATATGAGGCAGGTACTACCTGTAAACTACCTGCAGGCACTACCTGTGCAAGCGTAAGCAAAATCAGAAAGGGTTAATAATAATATTGGACCAAACAACAATACAAAGGTTAGCTTCCTGGATGGTTTGCAAGACATTTGATTAGTCACATAAACAGGGATGGAAATTGGGAAGTTCAAACTGGTAGCACAGACAAGATTTTTGATAAAAAAAAGTCTATATGTTTAACTAAATTATAGGTAAAAGTTTAGTAGCCCAGACCAAAATCTAGGGGTCATGGGCGACTGGGCCCCTGTTAATTTCTGTCCCTGATAAATAAATTCACTGAACCTACTCAGAATTTGCCTGTCGTGTCCTTGTGTCCTTTGGTTGGGCACAGTTGAAGCTATTCCAGAAGACTCCCCCCACCTCTAGCTGAAAAAATTAAGCTTGGCTAAGTTGGGTGAAATTTAAAACAAGGAAGAACAATAAATAACAAAATAAAACACTAATTAAAATGTAGGCACTTCAAAATACTTACCATTAAGTGTCTAAACTTTGGAGATGCAACTCTGGTCTCTATATACTGAGACTATACTTTTCAAAGAAAATGGTTCGTTCGGTAAATGGTTTGGTTCTGAAGTAGACAAAGTGTTCATCTGTGGCTTTTACATTGTTGAAGCATTTTAAACTAATACTTTCATTGTAAATTTTGGTCCAGTTTCTGAAATTTATGCTAAGGTTATATATTTCAAGTGTAAAGCAGACCAGATTTCCTTGATTGATAAAGAACTCTCAAATCTATACCAGAATGAGCAGCACAGATAAATTGTAGTGTAAACTGAAAAATAACATGCTACCAGATAGAACGGCCAAGTAATTATTTTTTTGCAGATTTAAACTGTATTCAGTTGCAGTATGGACATTTAAGATACAGATTAAAAGTAGAAGGTAAAAGGAAAAGCTATATCTGGCTGTTTGGAAATCATGATCATTAGTTGTGACAATTTGCTAGATCATATAAGATTTGGATTGAATTCTCTGCAAATCTAAATGTGGTATACTAACATTTTCAAAATCTTTTTCTTCACACAACTCCGCTGTATAAATAAACTGACACTGCTTTTCACTTTCCTATTTGGTTTGTCTATTTCCTTCTTCTAAATGTGGTGTAATTTTGATTGACAGTTCTCTTTTTTATTTTGCTGTCCTTGTCTTTTAAGCTGGTTTTTCAGTATTTCAAAAGAATTGTCTGTATTGGGAGGGACCCGTATTATACTGCTTGTGGCAGAGTTCCTGTATCAATATGGCTTCAGAAACCCTCAAATTAAAAAGTTATGTGGAGATTTGTTGTGTCCTAGAAATCAGTAACCAGTGATCATGAGTTGGATACAAACTAGAAGGCACAACATGAAGGCTGATTTCTATTAAATTATGATCTATGAATCTAGTAGACTTGTGAAGTAATAGATTATGTACAATAACAGTACTTAATATGTTTTATGTATACTAAAGCAAATTTTATACTTATATACATTGTATATGTTTTCTGTATTGCAGCTATTACACATAGTAAGACTTCAACTGTTATGCCTGGCCAAAATCAGCTGTTATTTAATCTTAATGCCCAACCTCAGCCATTTCTATCAGCCTTGCAGATTCATAGACCTCGGCCAATAGTTTTGGACAAAGGGGGACCAATGGCACCAAACTTTCAGGTAATTTTATTTAAGATGTTATCCAAGTTTTATCTATAATAATAATAATTGCACTTGAGATTGAAAGCTTAAGGACTGTGGGTAGTATAGCCATGACAATTTAAGCTCACATATGGTAAGCCTTGGTAGCAGGTCCACAGTTCTGGAACAGACTACCAGCATTGTCATTGAAAGCTTAAGGACTGTGGGTAGTATAGCCATGACAATTTAAGCTCACATATGGTAAGCCCTGGTAGCAGGTCCACAGTCCTGGAACAGACTACCAGCATTGTCTTTTGTAGTCTTGGGTCTAAAAAGGACCATGTAAAGCATAATTTGAACTAAGAAATACACGAGTTACAAAAAATAAGTTTAGCTGTCAAATCCGAAAGGTGAGAATACAAAACCAGGGCTCTACAATTCGACTAAAACACTTGCATTTGCGAGTTACTTTTGTCAAATGCAAGTAAAAATTCTGTATTGATCGCTGAACGGCGAGTTGATATTTTCGGAACATTTTCATTCCATCACCGATCGTATTTTTCATTTTAAAATCCGACTTCGATTTTGCGGTCTTTAAACTGCACAATTGACTCAGACAAAAAAGTTTTAAATCACATACTTTTAATGCTTGCAAGTGACCACGATAAGCAAATAATCAAAACCTTTATACAAAATTTTTCGCTAAAAATAAACCGGTTGAAGTAACTTATCATAAATCTGGCCTGTTCATGCAATATCCACAGAAGTATCAAGCCAAAAAAAAGTTTCTAGTTCTAAAGGTGGAAAGTGCAAATTCTACAATATCTCGAATTCAAAGTTTTCGTGGCTCATTTATGATTCCAGTAACAATGTTAAGTATGTAGTGTGATGTTTGCAGAAAGGCAGGCCCAGATATTGCTGGCAAAACCAAATTTGTTACTGTAAAAAAGTTTAAATGTAAAAGTCTTGTTTTTCTTAATAAAAGTCTGAAACATGAAAAATGTTTCAATATGGTTTCAGCAAAAGCCAATTCCTCAACTAAGCATGTTCTGTCTCATTCAAGGGATTACTAATTATATACAAATAAATACATATTGAAGTTATTTAGTACGAATTTGTATCTTTATTAATCTGGCAAGTAACATACTTTTGTTGGCAAGTAAAAAATGTGTCCTTACTAGCCAGGGGCTAGTGGGAGCTGGTATGAATTGTAGAGCCCTGAAAACAGGAAGGGGTCATATTGAGAAATAAAGACTTGGTAAGTGTCACATGTCACAGATAAGATGTTCCTGATTGGTCAAAAAATGAGAACAACTTTTGTCCTAATATTTCCAATAAATCAATGCATGCATCTATAAATAGATACATGCATGAGTATCTGTAAATGTCAATCATGCATGACATATGGTCTATGGTCAGTTATCAGTAATAGTACATTTGCATACAGAAATTGTTTATTTATAATTTGAATAATTATTGATGGAGGAAACCAGAATACACAGAGAAAAGTCACTAACAAGCTTTATTACATAAATTAGTTTGACTATATTACACCTTGTCACTGGCAGGAATGGTCACAATTTAAGTGGTGATAGCCACTGATTACAATAGGTAGATCTAACTACCATACAATAGCCACTGATTACATATGTAGATCTAACTACCATACAATGGCCACTGATTACTTTACATAGGTAGATCTAACTACCATACAATAGCCACTGATTACTTTACATAGATAGATCTAACTACCATACAATGGCCACTGATTACTTTACATAGGTAGATCTAACTACCATACAATAGCCACTGATTACTTTACATTGGTAGATCTAACTACCATACAATGGCCACTGATTACTTTACATAGGTAGATCTAAATACCATACAATGGCCACTGATTACATAGGTAGATCTAACTACCATACAATGGCCACTGATTACATAGGTAGCTCTAACTACCATACAATGGCCACTGATTACATAGGTAGATCAAACTACCATACAATGGCCACTGATTACATAGGTAGATCTAACTACCATACAATGGCCACTGATTACATAGGTAGATCTAACTATCATACAATAGCCACTGATTACATGAGGTAGATCTAACTACCATACAATAGCCACTGATTACATAGGTAGATCCAACTGCCATACAATGGCCACTGATTACATAGGTAGATCTAACTATCATACAATAGCCACTGATTACATGAGGTAGATCCAACTACCATACAATAGCCATTGATTACATGGGTAGATCTAACTACCATACAATGGCCACTGATTACATGGGTAGATCTAACTACCATACAATAGCTACTAATTACAATAGGTAGATCTAACTATCATACAATAGCCACTGATTACATAGGTAGATCTAACTACCATACAATAGCCACTGATTACATAGGTAGATCTAACTACCATACAATAGCCACTAATTACAATAGGTAGATCTAACTTAGTAACTACCATACAATAGCCACTAATTACAATAGGTAGATCTAACTACCATACAATGGCCACAGATTACTTTACATAGGTAGATCTAACTACCAAACAATAGCCACTGATTACTTTACATAGGTAGATCTAACTACCATACACTGGCCACTGATTACTTTACATAGGTAGATCTAACTACCATACAATGGCCACTGAT
>MJUT01041538.1:142239-156331 GCA_002080005.1 Gigantidas platifrons
GTAGATCCAACTGCCATACAATAGCCACTGATTACATAGGTAGATCTAACTACCATACAATGGCCACTGATTACTTTACATAGGTAGATCTAACTACCATACAATGGCCACTGATCACATAGGTAGATCCAACTGCCATACAATAGCCACTGATTACATAGGTAGATCTAACTACCATACAATGGCCACTGATTACATAGGTAGATCTAACTACCATACAATAGCCACTAATTACATAGGTAGATCTAACTACCATACAATGGCCACTGATTACATAGGTAGATCCAACTACCATACAATCATGTCCACAAACAATTTTCAATTGTGTTATTTTGATATACAATGAAACTGCTACTACTTCACTTTAAATTATGATTTACCATACTTCATCAAAATCATTTGGAATATGAATAATGAAATGTTTTCTTCTTCAAAATTGTTACCCAGAGACTAGTGATGACTCTTATATGATATTTTAACATGTTTGATACTTAGTACATGTGCATCTTACATTTGTGGCCATGATATAGCTGAAATACTGCTAAGGTTGCAGTTAAACACCAATCAATCAATCAATGCATTTGTGATTGCTGTCACAAGGAGCAATACCTTTCAAAAGATATTGACAATTAAATTGTTTTTCTCAAATTATTCAACTTTGTATTATATTGCAAGCATTGTGGACAGGCATTACAATAGACTCATTTCCCATCAGTTCTTGCAATCTGAGATTTTTCTTTTTGCTTCAATTGTGTTTTTTCCAATATTTTAAGCAGGTTAGCCAAGCTCATCTGGATGACACAGGAGGATTAAATTTCTCCTCTTTGTCTGAAGATCGTTTGTCTTTAGCAGTTAAATTAGCACAAAGAGATCTAAAGAAGAAGAAGGAACAAGAGCAATATGTCAGTCGCTCTCCATCACCAAAAGGAAAGACCAGAATAATTCCTGGTAAAAGATACTGGGAAAAACAGCAAGCTTCAACAAATAGATCTCGACAGCAAAAAATAAAAGAACACGATCGAAATCGACATCCTAAATGTGCAAGAACACAGACACCTCCCAGGATGCCACATTCTAAAGCACTTCCTGGTTTGTTTTGATTTTTTTAATAAAATGAAATCACATTGTTACCTGGTCATTTGGTAAATTTTTGTTTTAATGTCAACTGACCTTCATTACATATTTTAACTGCATCGGTGGTGTAATATTTAGCAGACTCGCCTCGAGTGTGGTAGATGGTTGATTTGAGCCCCGATCGGGTCAAACCAAAGACTATCCAATTGGTATTTGTTGCTTCTCTGCTTAGCATGCAGCATTAATGAGAAAGAGCAAAGACTGGTTGGCTTGGAATCAGGATAATGTGTCCAAGTTGGGTGACATGTATACCCGCGGACTGTTGTTTCAGTGAGCTAGCACTATAAAAATCCAACAAAGCGTGTTGGTCTAATACAAATTGGACCTCATCATCATCTCATTGAAAATTAACTTTTTCTCACAATGATATAGCTGAACAAATGCTGAGTTGGCAACAATCACTCACTCACTCATTACATATTTGAGCAAAGTTACTTGTACCCAAATGGGCAAAATCTACTTAATATTTGGTGTTCAAGTTAAGCCTTTCATATAGTATTATGATATTTTCTTACCCAGTTACATGTAGCTCTGTAGACACAGTCTAACCTGATGAATAAAGTTTTTATACAATTTTTTTGCGGTCGTAGCAGTTGCATATTTTTATTTTGTTTGATATGCAATTAAATATATCTAGTTTTTGTATTAATAACATGTATTGCGTAAATGTAACAAACTTCTGTCAAAAATGGCATTCCATATTAAAAGTTGGACATAAATTCCTTATGTACATAATGTATGTGTATTTTGCTTTTTTCTTTTGTTTCATAAATGTATGTAATAAATTATCTAGTTTTCAAATTGCTACAATTTAATTGAAATATTGTTGAAAGTGGCATTAAACACCATAAACCATCAACTAATGTCTATGATAATTAACAAATATATGTAGACTACACATTAAGCCAAACATTTTTAAATCAAATTTGATATTCTAATTTATCTTATTAATATGCACAGATTCACTGATTTATTTAAATATTTTGTATTGTTGTAGGAAAACATTTCGGTATTCAACCTTTATTATCTCCTTTTCCATTACTCTTCAGTGTATAAAATTTAATGCAAAAATTGCTTAAAAATTGTGCTTTTCGATTTCAAAAATAACTTCTTTCCCATGGATTGATTTTGGTAGACTTTTTATATGTTTTATTTTGGTCTTTTCTCTAAAGGATTACAGAAAAACAAATGCTGTTGCAATTTTTTTAGCTCACCTGACCCGAAGGGTCATGTGAGCTATTGCCATCACTTGGCGTCCGTCCGTCCATCCGTCTGTCCGTAAACATTTCAATCTTCTTCTAGAGAACTACTGAAGCAAATGGGACCAAACGTGGCAGGAATGTTCATTTGCATGGTCTAACCGAGTGTTGTTACTTTCATTACGATCGGTTATCCAACATGGCTGCAAGGGGCTATAAAAGCCTCTGATTGGCTGAAATTTTTTATGATCTTCTTCTCCGATACTACATGGAGGATGGAATTGAAAATTGTCATGAATGATCATTGCAAGCTGCTAACCAAGTGTTGTTACTTTTTGGACCGATTGAAAATCCAAGATGGCCACCAGCGGGGGACATAATTTAACATAGCGATCCTATGGGAAATATGTAAAACAAACTTCTTCTCAAGAACCACTGGATGGATTGGAACCATACTTGGCAGAAATGTTCCTGACAAGGTTCTGATCAATTGTTGTTACTTTTTGTTCTGATTGGTTATCCAATATGGCTGCCAGGGGCCATAATAGCTTCTGATTGGCTGAAATTTCAAAGATCTTCTTCTCTGATACTACATGGAGGATGGAATTGAAAATTGTCATGAATGATCATTGCAAGCTGCTAACCAAGTGTTGTTACTTTTTGGACCGATTGAAAATCCAAGATGGCCACCAGCAGGGCTGCTGTTACTAAAAATAGAAATGTCTTCAATTGTCCATTGCTGCTTTAGTATAAACCAAAATGAGCTCAAATTTTAACTGCAGCTACATGGCAAGGAGTAGTATAACGTATAATCCGGGTTTTTCTGTGCAAATTTTTCTTTCAGCCGATTTATACCAATTATGCAAATTAGGCATATTTTGATAAAATATCACATTTAAATCTTCTCCCTTGAAACCGCTGAACCAAATTAAGGCAAATTTGGCTGGGATGGTCCTTCAATATGTGTCCGACAGCCCTGCCCTCCATTCAAAATAGCTGCTGTTACTAAAAATAATAATTTCTTTAGTTGTCAATTTCTGCTTTATTACAAATCAAAATGTACTCAATTTTAACTGCAGCTACATGGCAATGAGTAGTTTAACATATATTCTGGGTTTTTCTGTGAGATTTTTTCAGCCAGTTTATTTCGTTTAGGAATATTATGAGATAAAAATCACAGCAAAATCTTTTGCTCAGAAATTTGAGTTGAAATGATCTTTGGATGACCCACTTTCAAAATTATGTGTAACACCCCCCATTTCTATCAACTTTAGATGTCAAATTGAAAACCAGGTGAGCGATTACAGGCTCCTGGGAGCCTCTAGTTTTAGGTCAAATGTTAAATTGACTGGACTATTTTAGATGTCAGAAAAAAAAATGTATTCAACACTTTGTATCACACATTTTGCACTAAGTAATGATAATGTTGACAAAGACTTTCACCTCTAAGTTATTTTGTTATATATGTACTATATTTACAGTGACAACAGATTCTCCTCCAGCCAGAGATACAGATTTTAAGATATATCCCGTACAAAGGTCAGCACCATCAGATCAGCCAGCTAAAGAGATAGAGAGGTTACAGAGAGAGATGGAAGGATATCTACAACAAATACAAGTCATAGAACAAAGAGTTCTTAAAGGTAAGCCGCTTTAATGACATTCAACTTTAAAGGAAAAAACAGTGTTCTACAAGAATTATACCCCTTCTTAATTTCTAATTCAATGTAGGAAAATGTATGTTGAAACATAACAATATCTACTCTTTGGTTAATTAAGTTGTATTGTTTAACATTTTTCCATATGGCATATTATCCATTTATATGTAGTAGGTTAAATTTATTTATATATACATGTATATATAAAATTAAGAATAAATTTAATAGTATTCAAATTTAAAATGTTAGTTTAGGTCAAACAAGGGTGACAACTCAAAACATTAATGTAACACTGGACTTTAGATATATAACTATTTCTATATAATGCCAAACTGTACAAAAAAAAACTGACATCTTTACCATATAGAAGTATATATTAACAATTGTCAAGCGTCATCTTGTGTATGTATGTGTGTGTATGTTTGCATGTTGTATACATTGCATGTTTACATCTGATTTGAATAAGTGTGTATGTATGTGTGCATGTGTAAGGGTGTGTTTGCTGTCCATATTTATTGTTATTATAAAGGGTCACTTGTTCCGGTTGAAATTTTTATATGAAAATATAACATAATGAATAACCATATTAAAGTTCTATCGATGAATGTAAGGGGTCTTTCTTCAAATTCCAAGAAGAGATTAGATGTATTTAACTGGACAAAATCAAAAAACGCTTCTATTGTTTGTTTTCAAGAGACACATAGTACTAAAGATATTGAAACTAGATGGGAGGATGAATGGGGTGGTAAATGTTACTTTAGTCATGGTGATAGTAAAAGTGCTGGTGTTAGTATAATGTTCAGAAGTGGTCTTGATTATAAGGTTCATGATTTAAAAATAGATGAAAATGGTCGATATATTATATTAGATTTAACTGTTTATGAACAAAGACTAACATTTGTTTGTTTGTATGGGTACAATACAGATGTACCATAATTCTTTACAGATATACTTTATAAATCTTCAGAATTTGCAAATACAAGTTATCTATTTTGTGGTGACTGGAATGCAGTACAAAACAAAAGTGAGGATACATTCAATGTACTTCATGACAGAAATATAAATGCTTGTAAAAAGATAGATGAAATGAAAGAAACATTTGAGTTCTTGGATCCATGGCGTACTTGTTATCCTGATGATAGGAAGTACACATGGCGCCAACCCTCACCTGTCAAACTGAGTAGGATAGACTATTTTCTTGTGTCAGAAGACATGTTTGCACTCATGGAAAACACGAAAATAATTTCGGGATATAGAACAGATCATTCAGCAATTGTTTTTTTGTTTTTCAGCATCCCTTGCCAAACGTGGCAAGGGATACTGGATATTTAATTCACAGTTGCTGAGAGACTCAGAATATATTAACTTAGTTAAAACATGTATTAAAAATACAATATCAGAATATTATTCCAATGGAGATGTTGATGATATTATAAATGTTGAATTGTCTTGCAATGATCAGAATTGTTTTGAAATACTTAAGATGAAAATCAGAAGTATCTCTATTGAATATAGTATTAAAAAGTCTAAGCAAGAGAAAGAAATTACTAGAATATTGGAAAATGATATTCAGAATTTAGAGGATGAGATGAATCTACGACCACGTGATTGTACACAAATATTATTAAATCAAAAGAAAACTGAACTCGAAATTAAAAGACAACATATAATTGATGGTTTACTTCTCCGTTCTCTGGCAAACTGGCACGAGAATGGGGAAAAATGTACTGAATATTTTTGTAAATTAGAAAAAAAATCCTTTATCAACAAGAATATTTCTGAACTTATAGATCACAAAGGAAATAATATTTCGGACCAATCAAAAATTCTTTCTGAACAAGAATGTTTTTATAAAAATCTGTACTCAAGCAAATCTTTATTTGATAATGATGATTCCTTTTTTCACCACGATATAAGATTAACAGATGAACAAAGAGACTCATGTGAGGGTAATTTAACATTTAAGGAATGTGGAGAGGTGCTTAAATTGATGAAAAATGGAAAAAGTCCAGGGTCAGATGGTTTTACATTTGATTTTTTCAAATTTTTTTTGAAACATATTGGTGCTTTTGTTTTTCGTTCACTAAAATATGGGTATGAATCGGGTAATTTGTCTCAGTTTCAAAGTCAAGGAGTTATTACATGTATCCCCAAGGAAGGTAAAGACAGAAGGTACATGGACAACTGGCGTCCAATCAGCTTGCTTAATACTGACTTAAAAATAGCTTCTGCAGTACTTGCAAATCGGTTAAAACAGGTCTTATCATTTATTATAAGCGATACTCAAAAGGGATTCATGAAAAACAGATTCATGGGAGAGAATACACGACTTCTTTATGACTTAATGCATTATTTAGAAGAAAATGATTTATACGGTCTACTGTTACTGGTGGATTTTGAAAAAGCTTTTGATTCCATTGAATGGGAATTCCTAATTAAAGCTTTAAAGAGTTTTAATTTTGGTCCGTCTATTTGTAAATGGTTTAAAACGTTATATGCAGAATCAAAAAATTGTGTTATTAATAATGGTCAGATGTCCAATTTCTTTAACTTAGAACGAGGTTGTCGCCAAGGAGATCCCCTTTCTCCTTATTTATTTATAATAGGGGTAGAGTTACTTTCTTTAAAATCAAGTCTAATCCACAAATTAAAGGAGTTCTTATAAATGAAACAGAGCCATTGATAAGTCAGTATGCTGATGACACTTTCCTTTTGCATGATGGAAGTGAACTTTCATTAAATGAGACCCTTCATTGTTTTGACAAATTCCATAAAGTTTCTGGTTTAAAAATGAATACATAAAACAAAGGTTGTATGGGTGGGGAATAAAAGGTACTCCGATTTAATTCTTTGTCCAGATTTTAATCTTGACTGGTCATACTCAAATTTTAAACTTCTTGGAATTGAATTTTCTCTAGATCTCTATACCATGCCAGATTTGAATTTTAGGAAAAAAATTATAGATATTTCAAAAATATTAAAAAGTTGGCAACATAGAAAACTCACATTACTTGGAAAGGTTACTGTGATTAAAACACTAGCTCTTCCAAAACTGATACACTTATTTATGTCATTACCAAATTTGAAACAATCTATGCTAAATGAATTAAATAAACTTTTTTTCAATTTCATTTGGGATGGAAAAACAGAAAAAATTAAACGTAATATGCTAATTGGGAATATTCAAGAGGGAGGGTTGAAAATGATCCATTTACAATCCTTTATTACTTATTTAAAAGTAAGTTGGGTAAAACAACTTTTTTTAAAACTTAAATGGAGACTGGTATTCTTTTAACTAATTTGAAAGATTATGGGGGTGTTAGAACATTTTCTTTTCAGAAAGAAAAACTTATTGAAGTTTCAAGCAAAATTAGTAACCCTTTCTGGAAAGATATCTGCAATAGTCTGCACTTGGCAAAACCATATACTTTAATAAATATGAATGAATGTCTTTCTCTTGATATATTAAATTTTGTACCCATTGAAAATTACTCCTTTTATATCAAATGGGAAAATGTTGGTGTGTCAAACTTATCTCATCTTATTGACCATCAAAGAAAAGATTTTTTATACTTTTGAACAAATTAAACAAAAGGTTAAAACTAAAAATTTCATGCATTACTATTCATTCCTATCAAGTATTCTAAAGCATATAAAGAAGTATATAAGAGAAAATTTTACTGATTGTTTTAATACTTTCAACCCAGAAGATATCTTCCTAGAAAGAATAAAAAATATTAAAGATATACAATTTGTTTACATTAGTTTAGTAAACGACATTGTTCATATTTCAACGCAAAAGTTTTTGAAATGGGAAGAGAAACTCCAATGTGATATTCCAGATTGGTTCATATATTTCAATATTCTTAGGAAGTGCTGTAAAAATGTATATTTAATTAATTTTCAATATAAATTTTTGCATAGAGTGATT
Source organism: Gigantidas platifrons (assembly GCA_002080005.1). Lineage (NCBI taxonomy): Eukaryota > Metazoa > Mollusca > Bivalvia > Mytilida > Modiolidae > Gigantidas > Gigantidas platifrons. The sequence continues at coordinate 150,162 of MJUT01041538.1, forward strand.
CCTACAAATACCTTTTTGTTCAAAATTCATGTCAAAGATAGCAAATTTTGCTCCTTTTGCAATGTAGAAGATGAAACCATTGAACATTTATTTTTTGACTGTCCTTGTACTTATCAGTTTTGGAGAGTTTTCTTTGAATGTCTGAAGAGATATTTTAACAATATTGAATTAAACAAACAAAATGTTTTACTGGGATTTCAAACACTTCAGGATAACATATTATTGAATTTACTCACAATAATTACAAAAAACTATATCTATAAATGTAAATTTAAAGACAAAATTCCAAATATTGTGGATTTAAAATAAAAAATTACTATTCTCTTGAATTATATATAGCTAGAAAAAACAATAAACTGGCAGCTTGTGAAAAATTCTGGGGTCCTTTAAAATATGTTTTTCCTGATTTATAACTTTAATTTTCATTATTTGTTTGTTATCATCTGTATCAATAGGAGCAAGTGTACAAAGTGAGAAAATTGAGTGGAGGAGTGAAAAGAATGTGTGTGTGTTCTTGAGTGAATGAAAATGTCAGCAAATCACAACTAATTCATATGTGTATTATAATTTAATTTAAAAATTTGTTTAAGAAAAAACCCAAATAGTCACAAGTTGTACATGTACTATATATTGGTATATATTTTTTGGAAAAAACCCCAGACACCTTAGTCAGGTGGTGGTGTAGGGGTTATGTAAAATCCTGACTTGAAAAAAAAAAAAAAAAAAATTATACCCCTGCTCCACCTAAGGGGGGTATACTGTTTCACCTCTGTCCGTCCTTCTGTCCGTCCCAAGATTTATTTCGTCGCATTTTTCTCAGCAACTATTGATGGCAGAAATCTGATATTTGGTCACAAGCTTCATATACGTACCCCATATCGTGGGAAGTGTTTTTGGACCCGTCACATTCCTACTTCCTGTTTGCCGACTTGGTTGGTTTTTATACACATTGAACATATATGTGGGGGTATCATAAGTGAGCATTAGCTCACAGTTCATCTTGTTTAAAGTAGTTTCAGATTTCTGTTTGTAGGCAGAAATTATGTTTTTTTATTGTGATAGTAGTCATGAGAGATCTGAACATGCTGATTTGGTAGATGTTGCTGCTACTTAAACTTTCTGGGCATTGGAGTTGCTTATTTTGACGTTATCCTGTCGGGGCCATTGTGGTCATGATCGCATGGTAGTTGGATTTACAACTACCTATGCAAACAGTGCCTATCACCACTAAAGTTGTGAGTTAGAACCCAGTTCATGGCGAAGTGTACTCGTTACAACATTATGTAATAAAGTTTGTCAGTGACTTGTGACAGGTCAGTGGTTTTCTCTGGGTACTCCGGTTTCCTCCACCAATAAAACTGACCGCCAATATATTAATGAAATGTTGTTGAAAGTGGCGTTAAACACCATAAGCCATCTTAAAATAATAAGTGATGTAAGTGGGAGAGTGCTGATAAAAAAAGCCCTGAAAAATTTATGACTAAATTTATTGACATTGTGGATGTGAGAATTACACATTTTAACAATACTTTCATACCTTATCAAACAAAAAATCTTAGGTAGATATTTTGTTGTTGTTTGACGTAAATATTATGTCCATATTTTAAAAGAGAGGATTGTCAGTGGTGGTGTAATGGTTAGCATGTTCGTGTTCGGCTCGAGTGTGGTAGATCGAGTGTTCATGCCTCAGTGGAGTAAAACCAAAGACTATGAAAGTGGTATCTGTTGCTTCTCCGCTAAGCACTCAGTATTAAGGAGAAAGAGCAAAGACGGGTTGGCTCGGAATCAGAATAATGTGTTCGAGTGGGGCGATATGTCTATTCATGGACTGTTGTTTCAGTAAGCGAGCACTATAAAAATCCATCTCAGCATGTTGGTCTAGTACAAAGCAGACCTCATCATCATCTCATTGAAAATTAACTTGTTTTTGTCAGGATATAGCTAAGAAATTGCTGAGTTGGCATTAAACAGCGACCACTCAATCAATTTTTTTTTTAAATAATAAGAAGAAAATAGACCGATTCCTTGTAATTATGTTTTGAAGATCAAAGTTCAGAATTTCTGAAGACATCAAAGAGACATAAAAGAGATGGATATTTACCTCAAGAGGAGGATGAAGTAAGAAAGAAACTGAGAGCTGAAGAATTAGCAACTCGTGCCTCAAGACAAATATATGTTCTACGTCAGCAAGTACGACAAATACAACAAGAATTGACCAAATCTGGAACAGACAAAACTAAACACACTAAGAAGGTTTGTAAAAATCATTTGATTTGTTTTCTTTAATTAATAATTAATAATTGAATAATCTTCCTCACACAAGTTTATTGAATAAACTTGAGTTATTAATTAAATGGAATAAAGAAATACAAGTAAAACTGGCAGAGCCCTGTTTTACAATGTTACAACAAGTATTAAGGAACATTTACTTTAAGTGGACTGAGGTGGTGGCTGATTTCTTAAACAAAAATCTGTTGCCAAATTTTATAGGAAAGTATTAATGGACCTGAAAGATGGCAAAACAATTCTGCAGTTTTAAGTGAAAATTTTTGCCAAGATAAAAAAATTACTGATTTTTCATAGCCATAAAAGAAACAATCAGATTTTAGTTTTGTGTGAAAAAAGTCTGGCTTTTGGGGGGGGGGGGGACATATATCTCTCCCCCTTAAAAGTTAAATGGTTATTCATTTATAGATCAGGGATCTGCTAGTTTCACTTGACCCGTTAATCATCAACCAATTGTACCTAGCCCCTGTGGTTAATTTCTGTAACACTTCAATCCAATGTATTTAGAAGACAAACCTCTCTCTTTGCAATTGACACATTTTGTTAATGACTTCATGCAATATACTACGGACAACTTGTGTGGAATCAGTTGACTTTTCTTTAAAAATGTTTTTGGGACTCCTGAAAATTGTTCTACCACTTTTAAACACCGTTTTTCATCCCTGCTATTTGTCAAAATAATACACATTCAGAACACATTTACGACTTACATTATGACAACAGTGAATCAATACATGATTACGATCAGTCAACATTATGTGTTAACCTTTCATGACACTTAACCATAAAGAAAAAGACAGAGAAAGCCAACCATTTGATAATAAATTTACGGGGCAGATTATAAGGAAGAGAAAGCATTACAATAGATGGTTTGGTTTATGGGGTTTAGCGCCACTTTCAACAATATTTCAGTTATATTGTGGCGGTTAGTTTTATTGGTGGAGGAAACTGGAGTACCCGGAGAAAACCACTGACCTGTCACTGACAAACTTTGTTACATATTCTAACATGGCGTTCTTCTTTCGCTTTGTAGACAAACGAGCGATTTATCGATGGTATAATCTCATTGTGTAATTGTTTGCATAAATAGTACGCTTTATATTTATTTCAATTTGGATTTTCGTTAAATATGCAGTTGATCTGTACTACTGACATGTATTGTCATATGTATGACCTATTGTGTAAACTGATGTAATCAAATGCATGATTTTTTTCTCGAAATTTCCTGACAATCATTTAACATGGTAAAATTCAGATAACACATCATTAAAGAAAAGTTCGGATTTTTTTTTCACAAACCAAAAAAAAAATCAATACTTATGCACATGTTAAAAAAAATATGTACTATTGATGATCAATATTTTGTACATTATTGACAACAATAGTTCGCAAGAGTTGCCTATCTTTCTTAATCCCTTACTTCCCTTTAGTCGAATTCTCGGAAAACTCAAAATTTTGCAACGGTCTCGTGAACTTCGAGATAATGAGATTCTTCTGTTTATAGAACACAGTCTTTTTTCTGAAATTCTTCTGTTTATAGAACACAGTCTTTTTTCTGAAATAGTACCAAATATAGTAAAGCATGTCTTAATAGCCAATTTAATAAACTGATGCATTCTAACTTATACTTCAGAGTCAAGCTATGGCCAGATTAGCTGCTGCTCATCGTTATGCTGTTAGAACAATACAAGCATTTGTCACTAATCTTCCAAACACAGATTTACAGAGTGGTCTACCGTCATCTTACCATGAGTTAGCTCTCTTGATTCGCCAGATGTCACTACTAAGTACTGAGATGAGTACAGATGGGAAATCTTCAGTACAAGAGGATTTAGTTAAAATGTTAGACAGAGTGGATGTAAGAAAGAATATTCTAATATTATAAATATACTGCCTTCACTGAAGGGTGTTATGGTAGATTACCACACAAGGAAAAAATATCACCCAAGACGAAAGTTTGGTCATCTACCATAACACCCACCACTGAAGGCAGCATTGTTTTTTCTATTCTACTGAATGACATTCTAATGGTAGGGAATAGAAATATATATGTATTGTAACAGTATTTTGTCATCATGGATTTTCCTCAGTATGTCAGTACACATAATGCAGAACAAATTGCACTCTTTTTAGAGTAATCGGCATAACACGGACGGATAGGTTGATATTTTCTGGATTCAGCCATGTTCGGTTCGAGAGGGTGATATTGCAGAATATTAATTACAGTTCAGCCAACGAAATAAAAGAATTTTTTCATGGACTATAATAATTTTAGTTACTGTTACTTTATTGTAATTAAGTCTCCCAAACAACGTTGGGAGACTTAGGGCTATTCCATTTAAATTTCCCATCACGGGGCGGAACGTCATTGATTGATTTTTCTATTGGTGGTAGGAAAAATATGAATGTAAAATTATTGGTTGGGGGGTAATCAAAACTCGATTTCTGTTGGTAGGGGGTGTTATCAAAGAGCATTTTTTTTTCCCCTAGACATGTTCTGAATCATAATTTTGCCGTGCGTTACCAATTTTTTCAGTACAGAACACGGTAGATTTTTACGTATATCGATCAATTTTTTTATTAGCTTTCACAGTAATTATAAAAATTTGAACTTTGAAATTCATATAATTCACAATGCCTTCCCGGGAAAGACGTTTGAAAGAAAGTGGCAAAGGAAAACAAAAGTTTGACATCGTATTTTTCAACTTCTTAAGTTGATATAAAAAATGAGTTATTTCCCTTTGTTATACATTTGTACTTGAAACAAACCAAAATTAACAAAATCTGAATATGCCATTTGCAATATTTTATTATCAAACACAATAAAACTACTTAAGTTTAATCTGAAATAAAAACCTGTCTACTTAAACTGAAACAAAGACAATATTTAGCAACAACCAGTTCTATACATTACCTGTAGTAATAACACACATGCGTAAATAGACATTCATTACAATAAGAACATTATGGAAATTATTACTATGCTGGTATGAAATGTAGACAATACTGGTTTATATTGATCTGTAATGTGCATGAGATCAATTATGATCTACTTGGGATTGATGTTTCCTTTTTTAGCTCACCTGACCCAAAGGGTCATGTGAGCTATTGCCATCACTTTTCGTCTGTCGTCTGTCGTCCGTCGTCCGTCCGTCAACATTTCACATTTTAATCTTCTCCTCAGAAACTACTGGGCCAATTGCAACCAAACTTTGGTGGAATGGTCCTTGGATGGTCCCCTTCCAAAATTGTGTCCGGTGTTCCCGACTTCAAACCAAGATGGCCACCAAGCTAAAAATAGAAAAAAGGGGGGATGTCTATTGCTGCTTAAGTATAAGTTAAAATGAGCTCAAATTTCAATTGCAGCTACATGGCAATGTGTATTTAACTTATATTACGGGGTTTTTCTGTGCAATTTTTATTTCAGCCGATTTCTACGATTATGCAAATTAGGCATATTTTGTACATTTTGTCCTTTATTTCAAAAACTATGAGAGATAGATGTTAAATTCAAGCTGCATACATGTTCAGCATGTCAAGATCTACCTACCCTGCAATTTTGAAGTAAATCTGATTACCCATCTTGGAGTTATTGCCCTTTTTTCATCAAATTTTAAAAATTTTAATACTTTTCGTCTTATATTTCAAAAACTATAAGAGATAGATGTTAAGTTTAAATTACAAAACTATTCAGTATGTCAAGATCTACCTACCCTGCAATTTTGAAGTAAATCCCATTACCCATTTTGGAGTTGTTGCCCTTTTTTCATCAAATTTTCAAAATTTTAATACTTTTCGTCCTTTATTTCAAAAACTATAAGAGATAAAGGTTAAGTTTAAATTGTAAAATTATGTAGCATGTCTAGATCTACCTACCCTGATCT